>JBCNJP010000008.1:44651262-44733762 GCA_039602395.1 Deinandra increscens subsp. villosa | reverse complement strand
TTGCATCGGCGATAGGTGTCCTCCCGCAGCACCAGCACGAGATGCCCCCACCACTACCAGTGAGCACACTAGGCAGGCCGACCATGAGCAGCATGAAGATCATTAGGAAGTTTGGCACACGTGCAAAATTTTTTTACCGGATGGTGGGGCAGGATCGTGAGATTTGGGTGCCAGAGGTTGATGGTGGAGCTCCGGCAGAGCCGCAGGGTGGGCAGGCCGGCCAGGGGGTTCAGGGAGGACAGGGAGGGCACAGGGTGCATGGAGGACAGGGGGTGCACGCCGGGGACGTGGCACACGAGGTGCGTCATAGGTATAGGGCAGTCAGGATGCCTCGGGCTGTGAGGGAGAGGTTAAACCGATTGGGTGAGGTTCAGGACTGGCAGTCCCAGATGTTGCTGTTGATTGCCTCACGTTTGGACATCCATGACCATCCTCCATTTCCACATGCCCTGGGTGGTGAGGACGACGTTCAGGACGAGGCGACGGATGATGATGATGATGGTATGGCTGGTGATGAGGATTAGGAGGACCATTAGCGAGGTCTCATTTTGTTTTTCGTTCTTTGTTTGATCATGTATGTAGAACTATCTTTTTTATTTTACGACGTTTGAATTTGATGAATGGATGCATCTATGATACATTTTGTGTTGTTTAACTTTGATGAATGGATGCATTTATGAAATATTTTGTGTTGTTTAACTTTGATGAATGGATGCATTTATAAAAGTTGTTTGGGATGTGTAAATGAGATGAGATGTATAGTATGGTATATTTACAAGTAGAAATGGATAATTTCACACATGAACTATATTTTGTGTTGTTTAAGTTTAATTAATGTATTTTCTTTTCTATGGTTTGATTGCTTTTCCATTAGATAAATAAATGTCATGCTAAAAAAGTTATAAATAAATTAAAAAAATTAAAAAATAAATTAAAATAATAAAAGATAAATTAAAATAAATTATAAATATAAATAAAAATTAATTACTACATTACTAGGCCGTAGTGTAATAAAAATAAAATAAAGTTATAATTTTGTTAACGCGTTTTTTTATAATAAAAATACATTTCGACACCATTAACCAGATAATATTTCGATACGCCTTCAAACATTTCTGCATACACATTATTTCAACACCATCAACCACATAATATTTCGATACGTTTTCAAACATTTTTTTTAAATATTAATACTATCAAAAACGTCTCTCAGGGGGACGTGGGAGCCGTGGGAGCCGTTCTTCATACTCCTTTAACAGATTATTTTCCCTTTGATACTTCTTGCCGTCGTAGTCATCCAACTGACTGTGTAGAACGTACATCCTTATACTCTTTTCATCGTTTTCAGAATGGTACTTAGTTAGCCAACTGGCGTCTGAATCATTCCTTAATTCCATCAAACCCGTATCAAAATTATTATGATTCTTAGGCTTAAAGTAATACCACAGGTTGGTCGTATCAAGAAACCCGAGATCCTGCATTATTAAATCCATGTATGAAAACGTAAAGCTATATACATCTATGTAGTCGACATGAACACATACACCGCCCTCGTATCTCCTACCAGGTAAAGATGTAAAATGGCATCCGAGAAAAAATTTTAACGTGAAGTATTTTGCAGGATGTTGTGAGTATACATCTTGTACCACCAATCCGTCATTATACACATTTGACGAACGAATTGAATACAATTTAGGGTTGCTGCTCATATTTTTTTCTTTTTTGGTGTAAACAGAAAAATTTCTTAAAAATTGTTGGGGATATAGGTAGTTTGGATGATTATGATGATATATATAGTTGGAAATTGAAAATTTCAACCTACCTACCACTTCTACATGTATATGGAGCGTATATGTACATACGCTGCGTATACAGATTAATATACACCTACCAAGCTTGGTTTTCTCCCGGTTTTAATGCATGAACCTAATACGCAGCGTATATGTATATACGCCACGTATTGGGACAACCTCGTAAAGAGGTTGACGGCTGCTGACTCCAATACGCAGAGTATATACATATACGCTGCGTATTAGGATGTAGAAATAGAAGATTTTGTCTTTTATGGGTGTACAAATAGATAATTCCTTTACAAATTATAGAAACGGTCCGTCCCCCCCCCCCCTTTGATATTTTTGCTTTAAAAAAAAAGACTATATATGCCACATCAGCAAATAATTAACGGAGTTAACACAACTTAATACGGGTCAATGAAATCCAACACCTTAATAATTGGGATTAATGTGAGAAATTTTTATAATTGAGATTAATATTTGTCAATTAAAAATATCTTAAATTAATAAAATCCAATAAACCAAAATAAGAAATTAATTAAAACCAAAAATTTTTGATCCTTTCCCGAAACAAGAAGAAGAGAAAAAAAATAGTTTTAATGTTAGTACAAGCTTGATTTCTTAAAATTTATAATTATTAATAATTTTTAACGATAAAATATAATACTCGTAATCTATTCTAAATAAATTACACCAAATTTATCTTCGACACTATATGAACCCTCGACCTCAAATGGAGTAACAACTTAACTCCAATTACTTTGCTCATTTGAGTCAATGTTAGGGTATATGCATTGAAGTATGTTGGTAGTGTATAAAAATATGACGATAATGAGTCGATAAACTCATAAACATCACTTTTGTGCAAGTTTAAAATTTTTAAACACGATAACAAATAATCACCATGCACTACATGTTAGGGCAAGTGCTCCCATCGTAGAAGTAGCATAGTGAAGGTAAGATACCAAGATCGTCCAATGACAAAAGAGCTCTTGATAGTCAACATTCCTCAACGTCTAACCAAATCTAAAAGTTGGTTGGTCAGAAAATAATTTAAAATAAAATAATCAAAATTAAAGATAAATGGCTTTTAGTTAAATTAATCAAAGATAATGTCACTTGAGATGACTTTCCAATGGTATGGTTGGTAACTTTTTTATATATAAACTTTTTTATAAAAGATTCTTATACGAAAGTAGAAAGGGTCTCCTTTCAGCGCAGCCCAATCATACGTCCTCGCACCCCCACCCACACCCCGATGTTCACCAGTAGGGATGACTCTCAAGAGAGACATCTGTTAAGAAACAAATATAGTATGTAATTAATGTCATTTACTCGTAGGATCTTATGGCCAAAGTATATTTACGCTCGAATACGTTGTCATGAGCTAGTAAGGGAACAACTCACGCACCAGATTATTTTATTGAATAAAAATCTATTATAAGGAGTAGTGGTCCGTTACCTTCCACACACCACTTTCATGCATGCATAGTTAGTGTGACAACTCGTACTTTCCAGGTATACTTTAATATTATAATTATGTGCAATTAACTGTGATTCTATGTGCATTAGGCTAATCTGTTTAAATTAGATGACTTTACGTGCGAACATAGACAATCTAGGTCCGACAACATTTACCCGTAATGGAAATCAACCAAAGTTCCGCCACTGTTCAAAATGGAACTTCAATAACAAGAAATTCATAAACATGATTTTGTGAAATTTAAATATAAAATGAACATTTTATATTTTCTAACCATTACGTAATGACAAACGTATTTCAAACATGTCGTTTATTCAAACGACCATTTTAAGTCAAACAATAACTTGGTTTTAATTCTTAAACTAATTCAACTTCAAACCATTTATTTTTTTCTTTCAAACTATTTATTTCCATCAAACAAATTTCGTCATACATTTAAACATAACCCGCTCACGTCAAGCAAACGTTTAAATTTAAATTTGGAGTACATCATTTGTGCACAACAACATAAACGCCAAATCATGACACGTGACATTCCAATTATCCGAAAAACGTCTGCGATAAACAATATTTTTATTGTTACGTTTACACGTTTCGCGTCAAAAATCCATTTTTCATTCCGGACATCGTTTTCGCTCAAACGAAGTTTCATTGGACTCGTAGGACCAAACCGGACTCAACCCGACCCGACTCGAGACCCGGTTCGGCCCAGAAAGCCCAATGGGCCTACGACCGAATTTCTTTTTCTTTTCCTTTCCCTCGGCCCATTTCCTTTCCTCGGCCCGTTAGCCCGGCCCGTCGGCCCACCTTTCTTTTCTCTCTCGGTTTGGGCCGAAGCCCATTTCCTTTTTCTTTTTCTCTTCGGGCCGAAGCCCACTTCTCTTCTTCTCCTTTCCCGGGTTCGAGCCTACGGCTCCCCTCCCTTCTCTCTTCTTTTTCCGGTTTTCTTTTCTTCTTTCTCCCATTCGGTTCCAATCTAACCAACTAACCAAGTCCCTAATTACTAGTTAGATCCAAGCTCCTATGAGCACATGCTCAAATCCTCTTGTCACCATGATATTAAGCAAGAGTGTTGGCTAAGTACATTACAAACACTAAGAACCATTGGGTAATACCATTAACCTCTTACACACCCAACACTTATGTTCCCTAGCCACCATATGTCCCTCTTGTCTCCCTTCTCTTGGCCGGCCTAGGCACCTCCACAAACACACTTCATGTTCAAATTTCAAACACACAAATACAAGAGAAACCCACTTGGTTCAACCACCCTTAACCCTCCCTCTTTTCTCTTTGTCCACGGCTCAAACCACCACCGAGCCACCTCCCTCTCTCGGTTCATTTGGACCAAACCAAGTCACCACCTAACCACCTTTTAAACACTTAAACACTTTATTTCACCCCTCACAACTTCAAGAGAACAAACACACACTTTCTCTCAATCTCTCTCTTTGCTCTCGGCCTAACAACAAACCGCCACCACCACCACTATTCCACCATCAACCACCACTCATTCTAGTTCCTAAACACACCTCTAGTCAAGGTAATCCATCAACAACTTCTATTTCATCATCTTTCTTTCACTTTTCTTTCTAATCTTTCAAGAACAACAAAACTAACCCTTTATTTTTCTTGTCAAAATCCATGACAAACTCTTGATCTTTCATCACCATTTCTTTCACATTCAAGATCAAGGTTGGGTTTGGAGCTAAACCGGAAGCTTAGTTCAACAACCCATTATCGTCATTACCGATCCGGAAAACTCTAAGTGAGGAAACTTACTTTCTTTGTTTATTTTTTTCTATAAATATCTCATATTTAAATGTCACATGTCATGTTCAAGAATAAGTCTTGATTTGGTTTTGTGTAACTTGCTAGCAATCATGTGTGTTAGTATAGTTAATTGCTCATGATGGAAATTAGTTATGTCAACTTGATTCTTTGATTTAAAAACCAAAATATATAGATATATGGTTAAAGAATGCAACTTTGATGACCAAATTAGACAACTACTAGTTCATGGGAGTTAAAAATAGTTTGGAACACTTAACTTGGTGTAAAATGTAAGAACAAAATGATAGAAATCGGATTTTTATGAAAAATATACATCTTACAAAAGCTGATCAGAGATGACACACAATTCTGCGTGTCATAAAATGTTGTCACCTTAAGGAAATATACAATTTTTTCTAACCTTTTAGACACTTATAGTTTTGATTCCAAAACTAGAACCAAAGTTATATAAGGATGATTTTAAACTTATAAAAGTGTTGACCAAGGATCTAAAACATAAAACTTCAAGGAAATGTATATATGGAAGTTTCGGTGACAAAATATCATTTATTTTCGTGATAAATTAAGTTAAAACCTTGTAACAAACGTGTGACCACTAGGACTTGTAATGTACTATTAGGGCTGCCAAGGATGTCTTTTCAAACATATAAAATGATTTGAAAAGTTAAGTACTTGAAAACAAAGCGATTAAATATCGTAACTACGATTTTTCGGTAAAAATTATAACTTATTTTCGGATGAGAATTGGACCTGGTCCAGAACATGAAACATGCTTATTTTGACATATAAAAATGATTTATAAAGTTCAAAGTTGGAAAAACATGTTTTATAAACAAACCGGACAAAAACTGTAACTTTCGGTTACTCGAAAACGTCGGATTTTACAAGTTAAACTTCCACCGATTGAATTGGCAACTCAAGACCCTAAAACACATTAACACAAGTCTACTAACAAATCCTAAGTGTTAGAAAAACCTAAAACGTCGTAAGAAAGGCATAACGGTTAACCGGTGAAACCGGCTAACTACCGGACGAACCATACTCTTAATTTTACCAAAATATAACTTCATATATTTTTGGAAATATTCTAAAGAAAGATTATATTTAAAAGGTCCAAAACCTTACAAATATTTAGCGAACTAAATATTTATGATTTTTCCTAACGTTTAATGAGAAATAATCCATATTATTCAATAATTATTTTTCAAACGCGAATATGTAATCATTATTTATTTATTCAAATAAATAATAAACTCCAGCAACTTCAATATTATTTATTAACAATAAATAATGTCCTAGGATTTCCATCATTGCCATCGGGTAACGACAGTCGAGACTTAACCTTGAATATTGAGTGACGTATTCACGAACTCAAGGTAGCCAAACCCTAATACGTCATAACATTACTTTGTAGACGTTTGCTTGGCTAAGTTCAACCAAACATATCTGTCATCCACCTTCAAACAAGTGAGTCTTCACGGCCCCTTTTACATTTCTGTTTTCTAACTTGGGGGAGAATTCAATGAATGCTTTTCAATTTCAAACTGCCTGATATTATGACAACTGTACGACGTAATGATTGCATGTTCTTTTCATTTCCCCAATCTGTGTATTCATGTTGATTCATGTTATATGCCTAAGTCCCACTATTAATTGGATTCAATTAGTTCATTCGAAACGATAGCTTGTGAATAGATCTATTTGGGTTGACGACCCTACTCTGACTTGGTCGCTCCAGTCATGACTCCATGGTTATAGTCAAGGGGTACATTTGTTATTCTGGTCATTCGGTGTTCTTGGGGAAGAACATCAGGAGTGGGTAAACAGTTAGTTTTGAATTCAAGGTTCATGCTTGATCTTTACAACAACAGTGTCAACAAACTAATATCAAGACAAGTTAAACATTTTCAAACATATTTTCAAACAGTTCAGTGTCATTAAACCTGTGAAACTCACCAACAATTCTGTTGACTCTTTTTATTCTTGAATTCTCAGGTGTTTAAAGACTGCAACTCCATGTTTTTCTGTTCTGATCCTGCTTGTCATATCATGGTCTGCCAGCTGTGTGTTCATGCATTTCATTTTGGAGATTTAGACGCATTACGCCTTAGGGTAGTTATGTTGATAAATCTCATGACTTTGTCTTTTGGAAAATTTATCATGTAACCACTACTTTATTTCCGCTGCCACGATTTTAGATGTTTAAATAAATGTCTGAAACTTATATTTTCAAAAGACAAATGGTTAAATTAAATGTTCATTAGACGTCATCATTCATAACCATGATGCCAAATCAGTCACATGCCCACATTCAGTCATTTCTCGGGGTGTGACAGTTAGGCATAACCAAAACCAAGTCTACAAACGCACCGCCTTCACGCGTACGAAGTGGCAAAATATATTACCAACCCAGAATCCCAAACCATTACCTCTAAACCGTTTTCGCGTGAATAACTACATAAACATAAAAACACAAATTTACCGCTTTCCATGAGGTGTGAATCATTGTCAAAGCAAATCTTCAGCCTCTAACTGGTTGTCACTTATCGATTGATGCACTTTCGATAGCGTAAATGGTCCATGGATGAAAGTGATATGACAACCTCAAGACCCGGTCCCATGGGGAGAGTTTTCTATTTGAGTTTCATCTTTTAGGAAACGAGTTATTCCCTCAATGAATAAGAGTTTTCCAAAGAATTCTAGAGAGATTGTACAGAAGACATGTTTTGTTTTTAAGGGTCAATAATAAACTTTCAATATAAAGATTAGTTTCGAAGTCATTATTACACATCTTAAGGTTAGTTTATATAATCATGTTACCAACCATCAAATGTGTTGTTTCTCCTAAGTAAGTTACGTTTTAGCCAGTCATGACTTTAAAGATTTGCTTAAACAAATATGAGAAGTTAATAGATAAACATAAACAAATTTGATTTAAGTTAGAGTCTTACAATCTTGAATAAAAGAACCAAAACTTGAAGAAGGATGGCTCAAAAACAAGAAATAGAGAGGAGAAGAGAATAATTGAGCAAATAAATGATGAGACACATGACCCGTGTTAAAATGGCACAGCCTCTACTTGTGAAAAAGTCAACGATAAGCCAGATCTTCTAAATCTTGATCGTACGATCCTGTTAGAGAGGAATGACATGTGTCTCTAGACGCACGACCTGTGTCTCTAGAGGCACGATCCATGTTGTTAGAAGGGTGCCACGTTTCTAGACAAAAGTCAACGACTTTATCATATGCGCCAGAGGCACGACCTGTGTTGGATCTTTTTAACCACATAATCAGCTTCCTCTTGTCAACATATTAAAAGTTCATATATTATGGCTCCCGTAACTCATTTTATAGCTCGAGGTATGCTTCTGCGAAGTTTTTGACGTTTTCCAGTCGCACCGTTTTCTTCTAGCTATCGTGTTCCGGGGTGTGGTTGATTTTGGGGGTCACTACTTTGTCTTGACTCGAGAGAGAGATGCATGAGGGCATTTTGTCTTCTTGATGGTGTGGCATGGGGGCGTGCCATATGGGCACGACCCGTGTTTGGTCCAAAAATGCAAATATTTTATTTTATTTTTGTTCATTTTTGCGTTCTTTTTGCATTTTGGCCTGAGTCTTTCTGAAAATCAAATATGAAACAATATTACACCGTTTATAAATAATATATTAAAATTTGACCTGAAAGTTGAGAATATTTTATATAAAAACGTATATACTTTTGCGCACATCATGCATATAGAAGCAACATACATTCAACGGACACGACTACAGGTAATAACGAACACAAGAACACACAAGGTTTTGTATGGTTTGATCGATGTGACTTGCGTTCATGAGATGCAACCATGATTATTTTATTGTTTTATGCCTCACACCTCTTGTGATACAAGATTACAAGTACTAATCACCATATATATATAATATAGGATTAGGGTTTAACTCTTAGACAAGAAGAAAACTAATTATGGGCTTAAATAAGATAAACGGGTTGTCTTCAATTCTCTGCCACTTTAATTTTCTTCAAACCTAGCCCAAACTCAGGCTCCAAAAAATCTAATAATCGCAGTTAGCTCACACATAAATGTTTAATAATCTTCAACGCTCGTCCACTGTGAACGCTTATACATCTAGTAATCCAAATAAATTACTCCAAATTTGTCTTTGGCGGAGGGAATGACACCTTAAATCCCATGGCTTTGTAATTTATAATGCATACAAAATATATTGTATAATTTATTATTGTTTGGTAGTGTCAGGTTATGATTCACCAACATTATTGCTAAGGGGTTTTATATGTGTATTTTAAGAATATAATCAAAGGAGGAGCCGGTTGTGAACGTATGTGGTAGAAGTTTATTAGCACTTGTTGTTTTATATAACCCTAAGACAATACATATGCTTTTGATGACTAAATAATTTGATTTTGTTGAAATCCTCCTTGGTTAGGGTGAAAGATACTTCTGTTAGCGCACTATAAGTTCGGTGGTGTAATTTTATGTATTGTAAACTAGTTTTTTATTTCAGTGTGTTATACGGATTAATTCAAAATTTTGTGGTGATCTCAAGTTTCTTTTTTTATTAATTAAACTATGACCAAACTTTTTGTTTATTATATAGTATAAAATATAGATAGATGTAACTTAATAAACTATCTAATATATTAAATTAAGTAATTAAATAATTGGTTATTAAATAATTTAAAAGACAATAAATAAATAGCGGATATATATATCCAAAATTAGAAGATCCGCTACAATAAATAAATAGTGGATATATATATCCAAAATTAGAAGATCCGTTTGTGAATGTTTATTGACGGGAAAAATTGTTGAGGATGAATTTGGTGGTGCCACATGACAAATTGTGGTGCCAAAAACTTTTCTTTTATTATATATATACTAGCCACTTACCCGGGTAAATACCCGGGTCTAGAACGTAAATATATATATATATATATATATATAGATATATACTATCCATAAAATGCTTATCGTTAAAACAATATTCAATAATAATAAAAAAAATGAATAACAATTACAAATTTGAGAAGATAGATTTATAAACTATATTTCTTGTTACATTTGTTGGACGACCGTCTTCATCCAAAATCAAGATCTTCAGACCCTTCTTGCTCTTCACCCTTGATAACGCAACATATAACTGACCATGAGAGAAGACGGGATCTTTCAGGTACAATCCAACTCTCGAAAGAGACTGACCTTGGCTTTTGATTATAGTCATAGCAAAACAAACCGAGATCGAAAACTGTCTTCTCTTAAACCGAAAAACAACTCTTTTATCTGTTGGAACCAATGAAAGTTTAGGAATGAAAGTCCTAAATCCGATACTGCTTTCGGTGATAACCACCGCTTCAATAACATGCTTCCCTAGAGATACGATCTGAAGACGTGTTCTATTACATAAGTCATTCCTCGTACGATAAACCTTACAAAAATTATGTAAACAACTCAGTGACCCGGGTAGATATCCGAGGTTGTCATATAAAAAACATAAAATAAAACATAACTTAAAATTAAATTTTAAATAAAATCTGAAATGAACAATACATAAAACTAAAAAGGAAATAAATATAAAATAAAAGTAAACTTATAGATTTAATACAATAAAACTTAAAAGACAATATTTTTGTTTAAAAATAAACGTTTTACCCATGTTTAAAAATAATAGTATGGATGCATATATCAATGTTTAAAAAATGAATTTGTTAGACATGTTCTAATTTTCTAATTTGAGGATAAATACGTAAGTTTGTAATTTAAAAAAAAGAAAAGAAATATAACATTAAAATAAATAAGTTAGAAACTAATTAGTTAAGAAAGATGAAAAACGAATGCATACTGTATAAATTCCAAAATAATTTTATCATTTAAACATTTTATATCATTTTAATGGAGTTATTTTCAATTACTATGGACTATAATTACCTCAAAGAATTCGAATGTCATTGTAAGTATCACGCTAACCTAAATACTCTTTGGACGCACAAAGACATGTACCCACTGTAAATAAAAACACAGATTGCTAATTTCAAGATTAATAATTTAATAACCATTAAAAGTTATACTTTCACCCAAGTTATGCTTTTTTTTTCAGGACTTCTTATATCAATTGGTAATTTCAAAAGCTCCCTTCATAAACCATGAATTATTTAACAATTATCAAAATCAAAGTAGAAAAGATTAAATGAAATTTAACTTGCATATAAACACCAACTTAGAAAACTTTGAAAGCACCAACTTAGAAAACTTTGAAAGCATAATAGAATATTACAAATATCACATTTTTAAAAATAATAAAAATAATATATTTTTTTAGTTTGACCCAATATTTATAACCTGCAATCTTAACTCATGACATTGCTCGACTATTTAAGAGCTGAAACAACTGCATCTCTTTAATATCAGTTTTTCTTCTTTCCTATCCAGCTCAGTAAGCTATTGTTTTGTCCTTTGGGATGAGATTTTTCTGATATGGCCTTTAAACAAAATCAAAATTAATCGGTGTTAATAGAGTAATAGTAAAAATGAGTACAATATATGTACTTATTCTTCTGAGGATTACATTTCATAATTGACATTTTTGACCATAAGTTGAGCAGCCTCTTCCCAAGGTAAATATGGTTCTTCTCATAAGCATGCGTAATTGCTTCCCACACATCTCAAAGTTTTTTTTACCTAAGTTGAAATCCTCTTTTAAAACCAAAACTTTTAGATAAAAATATGGAGCTTTAAATCAAATTGTAAAAGAAGGTCATAGAAACATATCTAATCATATGAGCTATCTAAGAAATTGATCAAACATGAGAAAAAAACAATAATTTTTTTTTTGAAAGAGTACAATCTGATGAAAATTGAATTCAAAATGAGACCCATATGATTTCATGATTTATCACAAATTTATGTTCCTTTTTAATAAACAATTGACAACAACGGGACATGATTCAATCAAAAGTATACGGGACAAAAATAAACAAATATATAGGTACTAAATGCAACCTGTTTAAGGAACACAAAAAAATGAGGAACTTCATATTTTATATGAAATACTGGTTGAGTGTTAATTAAAATAAACCTCATTATTTAGGCAATCTTTGATGAAAAAAAAAAACAAAATTGAGTTATATTATAATTTTCGTAATTCATATAAATTGTAGCAAGTAAAACAGCCACACAACAAATATTCATAATGTCAGATATTTTTTTTTCGTAATTCATAGTATCTAAAAGTGAAAGTACTTACCATTTGATGCATTTTTCAGGAAGATATGTAACCATTGAAATATTAGAGGTTTGCCTCAAATGCTTAGATCTATATATGTAGACGACCAAACTGTGAACAGATGAAAATATGTGATAAAAAACAAAGATGTATACCGACAATAGGTTTCATCCATTTGTTGGATTGCATCTCCCTGTAAAATAATAACTAATTATGTAATCATAGCCAATTCATTAGGTTTATAATGGATTTTGACTTGAATGATAAAGAAACATCTTACACACCAATACAACAAACCATTTTTTGTAGGGAATAAGATGAGTGAAATTTGAAGGATGAAAAAAATGACATAAATTACACTAAACGAACTTATTATAAAGGTATAAAACAACAAATAAAATAACTCTTCTTATTATTTATTAGCACCAATCCAATTTTCCATCATTCCAGCAACCCAAAATCCCCATATCCTAATTACCAACCTGTTTGTAGACATAATGTTATAAGTATCATAATACTCTATATTTCAATTGGTGTGACTAAAGATCAAACAGAATGGTTTATTGCACCTAATGCTACACCGCAAATGATTAATTTGTTGTATCACGGAGACCAGATGTACATGAGTCCCCCTTACATTATCTATTCAGATTTCAGCCCAACTGGTGTGTGAGAGCCGATGGCCTTTGGCCATTTGGCATGATGTGCAAACATTTGGCTTAGGTAACAAAGACGTGACATTCAAACAACCCATTTTATTTAGTAACTTGATTACATCAAAATTGACATGTCCTAAGCGGGCATGCCACAATTCAAAGGATTCTTTATTGGAGGAGGCAACAAGGGCTTGTGGTTCATCCTTCAAAACATAGAGTCCATTCTCACATAGGCCCCGGGCTAGAGTTTGCTTCGTTGAACGGTCCTGAATACAAAACGAAGGATATGAGAATAGAACATCAACATTATTATCACGTGTCAACCGACTAATGGAGAGTAAATTTTTCGTGATATTTGGGACAACAAGAACATTGTTAAGACACATATTGGGTGGAATACATGAAGTACCCGTATATATAACAGGAAGACTGTTACCGTTACCAAATGTGACACGAGACGTACCAGAGGTCGGATTGGTGGTATGAGTTTGAGATGTAGAGCCAACCATATGATCGGTTGCACCGGAATCGACATACCAATCAGGGTTGGAATTAGACACTGTGCACTTATTTTTGAATGCTTGCGCCATTTGTGCTTCAACCTGATTATTATTAGTAGCATTTTGATTCAACAAACTATAACAGTTTGAAGCCTTGTGCCCAGGCTTGCCACACCACTGACACGGATCCGTCTGGAAATAACGTCCGCCACGTCCACCACGACCACCACGATAGTAACCACCTTTATTAAATTGGCGATTATTGTTCCTGCTCCTGTTGTTGAACCGAGGTTGAGAAGGACGAGCAGATTGTGCCGAGTACGCAACCGGAGCAGTCGGGGTGGAACCATGGAGACTTCGGGTGAACAATTCAGTGTTTTCGGCCCGAGTTTGAAGCTCGCGCAGGGTGATGTTCGGTTGTGCAGCTTTGAGAGAGATCGAAAAATTTTCAAAACTTGGCCCAAGACCCCGATAGAATGCATGGGTCTTGTCAGTCTCCGACATGGGTTTTTCGATAGCCGCTAACTGATCGACTAACGCCTTGAACCGGCGACCAAACTCAGCGACGGTCTGATTACCTTTGGTAAGAGAATGCAATTGATCCTTGATGTTCTGCTCACGTTCAACAGAAGCATCGGAATAGATGGCAGCCAACGCTTGCCACTTTTCACGCGCCGTGGCGTAGCCGACAACATCAGGAAACACCTCTTCAGAGAGGCTGTTATGCAGAAGCACAACTGCTTTCTTTTCATCCGATTTCCAGGTCGAGAATTCGGGATTTGAGACCTCTTTATCGCCTTCAATAATGTTAACAGGAGGGATCGGACTGCCATCAATATGAGCCGATAAGTCCTGATATTCGAACAGGGCAAGCATATGGTTCAGCCACAGAACATAGTTGGTCGGGGACAAACGCAGAGGGAGCGAATGAAAAGCAGAGTTAAACTTTGATTGTTGAGTCATGTCGGTGGAGGAGGATGCCATGATAGACAGCAAGGAAGAAGAAAACGGAGGGAGATAGATCGGAAAAAGGGAAGGCAGAAAGGAGGAAGATGATCAGGGAGAAGATGGAACGAAGAGGGAGGGGAGGCAAAGGGTTCGGAATCTGGCGTATGATACCATGAGAGTTAAGAAATCTCCACATCTCAATTGGAGATAGGAGCAATCAATATATAATGCCATAAGTTACATAAATAATACAAAGGAATTAATTATCTACACAAATAACCCACAACTAATTATATACTACTAACAGTGTGACCTTGTATATTTTGACATAATTAATGAAACACGATCCAATTAAATATGCAATCACCTTTGCGAGAACTCTTCAAAGAAGAGCTCTTTGAAAACTAAAAAGTCAGATAGGTTACAGTTGTAAGCAGCTTACACAACACAACTAAACATACTTAATTTAAACCGCTTTGGAGAAAAAATCAAATTGATTAACTTCACTGCAATCACTGTCATGGTTAACTATTAGTCAACATATATTTATGTACACAATTGTAATTGATTTACTTTAATTAGGAAACGATTGTTAGAAATCGTGTACAACAAGTAAATATTCATTGTATTTATTTGATTGAGAGGTAATGAATATTTACTTGCTGTACACGATTTCTAACAATCGTTTCCTAATTGAAGTAAATCAATTACAATTGTGTACATAAATATATGTTGACTAATATTAACCAAGTTCTGATTATATTAAGATTTAATACCTTGCCATTATGCCTACTTACAGACAGAAAATTAGATCATTCATAATCGATACAAATCAATAAAATCAATATAAATTAAATAAATAACACAATATGACCAAAATTAGAAAAAGATCAAACTAAGAGCAATATAAATAACACAAACTTGATGGATTGTAGTAAGATTAAAAACAACTAAAGAATCAAGCTTCAAGAACTCAGATGTAATAGTAATTATTAGTAAAGCTTCAAATCAAATTTCGATTTAAAGTGTTAACATCACAAACTTACATGTATTTTATACCAATCGTTGTATCGATCGAAGAATATGGATACATACCTAACACTGTTCCGCGGCTGCGAGAGAGAAAGGTGGCGGCGGCTCCGACTCCGTATTCGTAAAACCCTAATCGGAGAAGACGGCGGATTAGAGACAGAAAACGAAATCAGTTACAAATCTGTAACAAATTGGAACACACTCGGTACCAAATCGGAGATTGAACATACCGAGATGATTAAACAGACGAAGGCGAAGGCAGAGATCGAGATACGCTTGGTGAGATCGAGAGAACCTCAAAGGAAAACCCTAAATTGTGTCGTGAAAAATGAGAATACAGTTTCAAAAAAGAGATTATATACTCGGGTCGAAAATAACATCCGGATGTAACCCGGATCCGCGGAATAAACCAGATTAAACGTGAAATTTTTAAAGAAAAGTTAAAAACTCAAGAATTTGACACATAGGATTTGGTTAGTGTGAGAGGATGCCACCTCATCACTTGATGATGTGGACAACCTAATAAGGTGCCAAATCAACTTGATATGTTTTGTTTAATAGATAAGGTAGAAGGTAGATAGATATAGATTAGTTTAGATTTGTAGTGCTTTACATGTTGTACTTATCCCATAAAGTCTTCCACTGTATACGTTGGTTAGTATATTGACACAATCTAATATCACGCCATAGTCACGAAATCGGGGTGTGACACTTAATATCCATAAGTGGTTAGTCATAAAGTGACTCCACTTCATTTGATGAGGCTGTTGTTGAAGATCTTGTTGTGGACAACATTTTGTTCATGATTCCTTATCGTGTCATACTAGAAAGGGTTGAGATTTCCTTAAATATTCTAAGTGTTGGAGCTTCTAGAGAAACAGACTTTTTTGAAGTTTCTATGAACAACAAAGTTTCTACGAAAGTACGAATAACACTGTGTGGATTGAGTGCTCGGTTCCTATGGAACTTGAACTTGTGATTTCTCCGGATGCCCCCTTTGCTCCTCAAATTCATGTCTTTGAAGAAAATCTCAAGTCATTTCATACATATTCTTCCAGAGTGTTCGTCCCAAACCATCCTTATATTTGGAATGAAGTTTCCTCTTCTGAGGCTTTCTTTCTAGGTAAAGGTGAGGAAAAGGTGAGTGCTTATCAACCCATTGATGAAGATTTATGAATGGATGCTCCTTTATTCACTATCTTAGGACCACCCATACAAACAGCTAACTCAAGAACTCATTTCATTAAATTATTCAAAAGTTTCTGGTGAATATAGGATGGGGAGAAATGCAGAAGAGTTAGCTATTTTGTCTAAATTGCATAGGAGAGACTGTTGGAACTATCGATGATGATGATGACCCAAAACTTCACTATCGAGACTTGCTGGTGATGATTCTGAAGACTTCTGGATGAATGTTTTAGTTTGGCTAAGTATGGGGTATACGCTCAAGTGGAGCGTATAATATGTTCTTTTATATGCTCAACATGTTAGTAAGCAATTGCCTCATATGCTCAAGTTTACACTCGAGTGGAGTGTATAGACCAATTTATACCTTTAGAGCGTATAGTTGTTTTGTCCTTACGCTAGAGATTTTGCCTATACGCTCGAGTCAAGAGTTAGATATCAGAACTGTCTAAGTTACTTTCGTATGCTCAAGTGGAGCGTACAAATCAAAAACTCCATACGCTCGAAGATTGCTCCTTACCCTCGAGTCAATAATAAGACCAAGTGCTAATTTGCTCTATACGCTCAAGTGGATCGAATAAGCCTATACGTTCTACTTGAGCGTATAACTAATTGATGTATATTTTTCTAATGTAATTTTCATTTAAGTGATATAATAGGCTAGTTGTACTATGGGCTTAACCTGTTGCACTCTTTTGTAATATTTAATAAACTTTTCCATGTAAACCTTACACATCCTTAATACAACTGACCATATTTTCTACTGTGTATTCTAGGTGTAGTGTGTGATCTTCATTTTTTATAAGATATGCTTCTAATGTGTTGTTCTAACCCTGGATTGATCATGAATTCATGTATTCCGCATTTGAATATGTGAATCGATTGAGACAAAGAGGTATAAGCAGATCCTGACAAATGATATCAGAGTTATTGGTGATTCTCAAAGTTTGAAAACCATGTTTTGAACTTGGAGAAAATTTCTCAATCAGGTCATCAATGTTGTTTAATGATTGATTTTTTATTCTAAAACAAATTTTTTAATCTATTACAATGATCTAATCATTGAAAACAACGGATTTTAATTCCTAAAAATTGAAATTTTAGTGAATGTCGTAGATTGCGTTTTTCACGTTATGTGTTCATCTGGTCATCATATGGTTATTCGAGCATTCATATACAAATTAAGAAATAATACAACAATCCAATCAATATTTCAACAAAATTTTAGTTTGTGTTAATCGATTTACCATATTTTCAAAAAATTTCACATAAGTTACTGTTGAGAGAAGTCAGCAGTTATAACCTTTAATCCTTATCATATTTCAAAACTATTTTTGTAATCGAAACAAATTTTCAATAAATTTGATTTTTTGCTAGATTTGTTCTCAAAAACTCACTATAAAATTTTTTACTAAGTATAATTTTTGCCAATTTCACTTGTTAATCAAATTTCTCATATTGTTTGCTTGTGTTATTGCTATTTCAGGTTGGAAATTAATTAATCATCACAATCTAATCTATTTAAGTAAATTCGAGCAAGTTTTTCGGATTTCGAAGGTTTAGGAATCAAGTGTTGTTTCACTGAAGTTCACTAAATTAGCTATCATGGCCGATTCACAACCATCAGATTCCTATTAAAACGCAAATAAATGAATTTACGGTTTTTCGCGTAATTCCGTTAATAACCGGGAATCACGTAAATTTTCCATAATGTTTTATAAGGTTAATATAACTTGCTCGTAAAATTGTAGAGGTTAACGAGTTAAAACGAGCTCAAATGGTTAAAAAGAAAAAAAATAAAACAAAAAAATCCTGGCTACCCCCCCCCCACCCCCACCCACCCCCCCCCCCCCGCGGACCGTGAGGGGTGTTCTTCTCAGTTGTCACGGTTCGCGACAGACACCTGCAGACAAATTCATGACCTGGTTCGAAATCAGCCACGTTTTTTATCCTTGTTCTCCAAGATTGAGCCCCTAGGTGTCGCTTTACTGCAATTAGTCACCATATGAGTTGTCTACACTTGATGGCGCATCAAACCACTATAAAAACGGGATCAAATCATCATTTAAACTCACCAATTTCTTCAATCTTCCTCCCAAAAACCCTAAAACGGACTAGAATATTCTCCCTTCAAATTCGATCAAACGGTGAAGTGTTAGGAGCTCAATTTCTGCAGTTCTCCATCATTAGGTATGCTTAAAAAATAACCTATCTCAGTTTTTTATAATATTGTGTCTAAGTATGGTTTCTAAAATTATGTAAAAAAATTAGGGTTCTTGAGCTTGTTTTGCTAAAATCGGGTGATCGGGTTGCAATTAGGGTCTGAATTTTTGTAGGTAATCCTAAAATAATGTGTTTTAAAAAAAGCCCTAAGTTAATTATAAGTTTTGGGAAGGTTTTGTATTTTATCTGAAAGTCGGTCAAAATTAGGATTTTCATAACGTTGTTCTGCCAAAATTGAGTAAATAGTGTTGAATTAAGGTTTGATATTTTTCGAGGAATATTATAATATATTATAATAAATAAAAACCTAAGTTTATACAATTTTATAAATTTTTTTGATATTTAGTTAATAAATACGTCAAAATTAGGGTTTTGAAATATAAATATTTAATATTAAACAAACAGGGAGGTATTAGGACTTGATTTTTTGTCTTAGATCATCATGTTTATATATAATAAATATTTATGGGTCTAAAAGTTAATAAAATATAATTTACCGATAAAAGGGTAAAATTGTATTTTTTTAGAACATAAACTCCTTAAATTCCTTATAACTATAGTCATCGTAAGTTCCTATATTCATTTAGCATGTTCGTTTTATTAGGATAATCTCCAGGTTGTTATCTCTCGCAAATTGGTTCTATCCCCCGTATCTGATCTACTTATCAGGTGAGTATTCACTAAACCCCCTCTTTAAATACTAGGGATTGTGCCTAAATGATCAACTCGTATTAACTTTCAAATGGTGATTCATTAGAATCATAATCCGCGTTGTGAGTATTCACGACCCCTCTCTTTTAAATGGTATGAATCAATATTCAATTCGTATTATCATTTCTAACGGTGATACGTTCGAATGATAATCTGACTTGTGAGAAATCATAGCTCAATATCTTTAACTTTTTTGGGGTGTAACATGTATCTCTATTCAAAATCATTTCTCTAAACGTTATGCGATTATATGTTGATTGAATGAATTATATGTTGAATTATTTATGGAAATCTCTATATGCTAGTCTGCCAGTCCCTCTCTCTATGAGGAAATTATGCTAGTCTGCCAGTCCCCCTCTATATGAGAAAATTATGATTCGATGTTTCAAGTAATTGAAAGTTTATATGTTTATTTGTTTCACTATTTGATTGACTGTATATATATGAATGTATCTCTTATCACATAAATCGCATGTGAAAAATATGTTTTATAAACTTGTGTTTACTCATCAACTACTTTTGTAGTTGACACTTGATTTTATACATATTGCAGGAATAAATACATGAGCTATGTTGTAATCACGCTAGGATTGTTGGACCTAGACTAAGAACCTTAAATCAGTTTTGAAATGTATTCACCATGTTTATCTTTATTGTATGATATCTTTAATTGATCAATAAAAATGGCATGTTTAAGTATTACAACTTATTTTAGTTGTCATGAGCATCTGGACAATCATTGCGCCCCGATATATTTCGTCGTCGGTTAAGGTGTGACAGATTGGTATCAGAGCCTTGGCTATAGGGATTTAGGTTATTAGAACTGGATAACCTAGACTATGTGCCTTAGGTGTCCTACATGATTAACTCATGATGTCTGCATGCCTATTATTATATTATGTCTTTAGATGCTGCTTAAACTTACCTATCTTAGATCTTACCTCTGCCTTAACACTTGACACACACATGTACTCTAATCTCTTATGGCTTCCTATCCTCTATCCTTAGTAATGGTGCCTTACGTGCCATTTTAGGATTTTGAAAGTTCTGATTTAAAAAAAAAATTTGTTGGAGTTAGAGTTCTGGCAGTAGACATGTAGTAACTGGAAGGGGGAAAGCACCGGTAACCGGAGGTCTATCTAGGCAGGCATTGTGTATAAATCCTGATCGGCCGTATGGACCTAGATGCCTACCTAGAAGTCTTTGGTGTGAGTGTTGGAACCTATTAGGCCAAAGCATGTCAACTACTGCTACAGACCCCAATTAACTCTAATTAGTCACGGTTGTAGTTTCTCAATCGAGAAACGAAGGCCATTCCATTATGTTTTACTAAAACAACATGATTTCTTCTCTATCCCTTATTTAAAACCTCATGATTTGTGAATTCATATACTTTGTAAAATATTCCCCTTCACAATCCAAAATCAATTATCAACCTTGCCTTACCTATTGTCTCACGAACATTCCTTCTCTTTAGAATGTCGATTCACTTCAACAAACAACGCAAGAACAACTCAAACCGGAAGATGGCCTCGCTGATTGCCAAACAAATGGAAAAGGTCATCCTAAACATGGTGCTGCAACTTTAACGAAACCTAACAGCTAATCCTACCCATCATGGTGTTGCCACCACTTGCTCCTATAAACACTTAAACTCCTGTAACCCTCCCAAATTTACTGGATCTGAAGGGGCTACCGGTCTACTTCAGTGGTTCGAGGGTATGGAGAACACCTTCACTAATAGTGATTGTCCTGAGAATCTAAAAGTCCGTCATGCTACCAGATCTTTAACCAAGAAAGCACGTACTTGGTGGAATGGCGAGAAATAACTTCGTGGTTATGATATCGCTTTAGCTTTGACTTGGAATCATCTCAAGGATATAATGAAGGAAGAGTACTGCCCGCGTAGTGAGATGAAGAATTTGGAAGATGAATTTCACGATCTGGAACAAGAAAGTGGAGAAAGCCAAGCCTATATTGATCGTTTCCGAGGACTGAAGCTCCTGTTGCCTGATTCAGTCCTCTCGACACCACGGTGCATTGAAAAATACATTGGTGGTCTTCCTATGCTCATCCAAGATGTTGTATAGGGAAGCAATTCCGCAAAACTCGACGATGCTATGCGTCTTGGAAAAAGGTTGACTAATAATCATGTTAGAAAAGGCACTTTGACCCGGAATGGATGCAAGAAGGAAATTAAAACTAAAAAGACTGGAACTTAGAAAGAGATTCATGCTGAGTCTTCACCCACTCATACCAACAACAAGAAGATGAAGACAAATAACTATGTTGTAGCGACTAGACCTGTTGTCAAATCAGCCCCTAATACTCTTGCAACTAAGAAACCTTATACTGAAGCTCACCCTCTTTGCAAAACTTGTAACTACCATCATTCAACTCAAACTCCTTGTTGGCGTTGTCTCAATTACGGCAAATTTGGTCATCTCATGAATGTATGTCGACAACTTATTCGAGCTCAACCTCTACCGCCCAGCCTCAGGTGGCCCAGCCTGTTATACCTGCTTTTCGTACGCGCTATGGACACTACGAATTTCTCGTTATGCCCTTCGGACTAACCAACGTGCCTGCCGTCTTCATGGATATGATGAATCACGTCTGTAAACCATACCTCGATAAATGTGTAATCGTTTTCATCGACGACATCTTGATCTATTCGCGTAGCAAGGACGAGCGCGAGAAGCACCTGAAGCTTATTCTGGAACTGTTGAAGAACGAGAAGTTGTACGCCAAGTTTTCAAAATGCGAATTCTGGTTATGAGAAGTGCATTTCCTAGGCCACGTAATTAACGCAGCTGGAATCCACGTGGATCCCACAAAAATTGAAGCTATCAAGGATTGGAGTCCGCCTACCAACCCTTCCGAGATACAACAATTTATTGGACTCGTCGGTTATTACCGAAGACTTATCGAAAACTTCTCCAGAATAGCCCAGCCATTGACCGCCTTGACGCAAAAAGACAAGAAATTCGTTTGGGATCACAAAGCCGAACAAGCTTTTCAGACACTGAAGCAAAAGCTGTATAACGCACCCATACTATCCTTACCAGAAGGATGTGAAGATTTCTGTGTTTACTGCGATGCCTCACACCAAGGTTTAGGCTGTGTCTTAATGCAACGAGACAAAGTCATTGCTTACGCTTCGCGACAGCTAAAAGTTCACGAGAGGAACTATACTACTCACGATTTGGAACTTGGAGCAGTCGTCTTCGCCCTTAAGATTTGGAGACACTACCTCTACGGTACTGAATGCAAAATTTATACCGACCACAAGAGTCTTCAACACATCTTAGACTAGAAGGAGTTGAACATGAGACAACGCCGATGGATTGAACTGCTCAACAACTATGACTGTAAAATCTTGTACCATCCTGGAAAGGCTAACGTCGTTGCTGATGCCTTGAGCAGGAAGGAACATGTTAAACCCCTTCGTGTCAAATCTCTTGTCATGACCATCCAAACCGGCCTCGCCACTCAGGTTTTGGCAGCACAATCTGAAGCTTTGAAAGATGAAAACATCCGAGACGAAAGTCTCCGTGGCATGGATCAACACCTTGAAACCAAGCCTGATGGATTACGGTATTTCATTAATGGTCTGTGGATACCCGTCTATGGAGATCTTAGAGGTCTAGTCCTTGATGAAGCTCATAAATCCCGATATTCCATTCACCCCGGAGCCGATAAGATGTACCACGATCTGCGTATGTTGTATTGGTGGCTGAACATGAAAGCGGAAATCGCTAAGTACGCTGGTAAATTCTTAACTTGCGCCAAAGTTAAGGCCGAGCATCAGAAAGCTCCCGGTTTACTCATCCAACCCATCATCCCCGAGTGGAAGTGGGAATGCATTGCCATGGACTTTATCACCAAGTTACCCAAGAGCCGAAAGGGTAACGATTCCATTTGGGTAATTGTCGATCGTTTGACGAAATCTGCTCATTTCCTCGCCATGAAGGAGAAGGATTCCGTAGAACATTTAACAAGGATGTACATGAAGGAAATATTCTCTCGACATGGAGCCCCGATTTCTATCATATCCGACAGAGATGGTCGTTTTACCTCTCATTTCTGGAAATCTTTGAACAAAGCCATCGGTACTCGCCTCGATATAAGTACGGCCTACCATCCGCAAACTGACGGTTAAAGCGAGCGAACGATTCAAACTCTCGAAGATATGTTGCGTGCCTGCGTCATTATTTTGGTAACAACTGGGATGAACATCTGCCACTGTGTGAATTCTCGTACAACAACAGTTACCACACTAGCATCTAGTATGCACCTTTCGAGGCACTATACGGAAGAAAGTGCCGATCACCTATCTGTTGGTTCGAAGTTGGTGACAGCCAACTGACATGCCCAGAAGTCGTGATAGAAACAACCGAAACAATCACACAAATTCCAGACCGCTTGAAAGCCGCCCGTGATCGCCAGAAGAGCTATGCAGATAACCGTCGTAAACCCTTATCCTTTGCGAAAGGCGACAGAGTATTAGTGAAAGTATCCCCGTGGAAAGGCGTCATACATTTTGGCAAACGTGGCAAGGTAAATCCTCAATACATAGGTCCAATCGAAATCATTGAGACAATAGGACCCGTCGCATACCGACTACTTCTGCCACCCGAGCTTAGTAACGTTCACGATGTGTTTCACGTCAGTAATCTGAAGAAGTGCCTTGCCGAAGAAGACCTTACCGTTCCCCTCGATGAGATACACTTGGATGAATCCCTACAATTCGTTGAAGAACCAGCCGAGATCGTCGACCGCGCAGTCAAGAAATTGAAGCATAGACGTATACCTCTCGTTAAAGTTCGTTGGAACTCCCGCCGTGGTTCCGAATTCACATGGGAACGCGAAGACCAATTTCGCGCCAAGTATCCCCATCTCTTTCCAGTAGCAGCCGCTTAGCCATGATGACAAGCTGAATTTCGGGACGAAATTCCCCCAACTAGGGGAGGATGTAACAACCCGTAAGTTTCCAAGGACTTAAAACGATAATGTATACTTATGTGTTAACTGCGTTACGTAACTGTTTACTTGCAACGTGCCAATTTTATCATAATTACATTCATTTACAATAGGAATATAGCCTTGACGTAGTCTTAATTCATGTTGTAAACAATAATTGAACATGATGACTTCTTTGCACGAAATGGTCGCTGGAACTTCAATAATAATAAAGCGACTAACCGAATTTATTTATTAAATTTCCAAACTACGTGGAAAACATTAAGCATAATCCCATCATCTTGTGGATTTATCATTATTTTCATTTATCATTTTACATCCATTTTAATCATAAACTTTGATCAACCTCTATCATTTTATGACACACATATATCACATGTAACTTATATAAACAATTTCTTATTAAATAACAACGTGTTTAGACAATGACAACAAAACGAGACTTGTGACTCAATCCCTACGTTAAACCTGATTTATTTTACGTCCAAAACATTTTATTAAACTTTATTAACGTTCGCGACGAATGTATTTTTGCATGCATGTTATATATTTATACATGCAACGTAGGTTTTCAAAATATAAACCTTTATAATATTTTGAGTCCACCTAAGTTATCATTCTATAATTTCTAAACGTCGTGGATAACTATTTTTATAAAACATTTCATTACACTCGATTCGTTTATTTACTTTATCCGTTCCGCGTAGTATTTGACCCGTCACCTTTCCCTTCCCCCTTTCCTTTTCTCCTCGCGACCCGGCCGGCCACGGGAGTCGAACCCGTGATCTCCCCTCCTTCCTTGTTCGGCCGAGAACAACAACCAAGCACCACCATTACCTCCTAAATGGCTTAGTTACTTGTTTGTACTAAGGTTGACCCTCTTTTTCCCATCAAGTCACCTCCAACATCTCCCTTACACAACCTATACTTACTTTAACAACTATAGGTAAAAGTTATCTCAAGAGAAGCCAAGATTATGGACCATTGGTCCATAGTTTCCCACCAAAACCTCTCTCTCCCTCTTCACTTGTTGCAGCCGAAAACCCCTACAAACCCACACAAATGTCACAAGTTTACAAGCCTTGAACTCCCCTTGAGTGTGTGTAGGAACCGGTCGGACAAGGGACTTGAACCCGAGCCCTTTGCTTCTTTCTTTTCGGCTCACAAACACAAGCCACACACACAAACACTTGCCTTTTATTTAACCTCTCCATGTACTAGATATTTATCAACATAACAAGAACCAAACTCTCTCTTTCTCACCATCTCTCTACTCCTCTCGGCCCTCTCTCTTACTCGGTTCCATTTGGACCGAAACCCACACAAACACTAACCAAATACTTCCCTTTTCTCAATCACTTTCATACATAACCACCTTTTAGAGAACCATTTATCACATTCAATCTCAAGAACACTTCTCTTGCTCCTCTCTCTCCCTACAAACCATAAGTCTCTCTTTCTCTCTACTCTCTCTAGATTTCTACTCAAACACTCATTCTCTTGATGTTCCATGGTGCTAGGAAGCAAGAACACTCAAGAACAACCATCATCATCATCATTTTCGGTCATCATTATCCTCTAACAAGGTTTCACCTTCACTTTTCTTAGTTGAATCTTGTTCTAGCAAGTATTCCTAGTATTCTTTCATAGCTAGATCACTCCATTTGCAAGTCTTGACTCACATTGTTGTCTAAACACAATCATGAACCATAAAAGTCTACTAGTTAGTAATTATCTTTATGTTTCACCATAGATCTTGCTACTAGAAACTCATGATAATATTTACTTGCAATATTATGTGCAAAACTTAGCTTAGTTGGACTTTTACACAAGTATTTGTTCAGTTTGCATTTTAGACCTTAACTTTGTATTTATTGTGTATTATGTGTTGATCTTGTAACTTTGGACCCCTGATGCCTATGAAACGTTTTTAGACTCTTAATATAGTCAAAATATGATATCTTGGACTTTTGAAAAGTTACTAGTGCTTAATACAAAAGTACACTTTAAAAACCCTAGAAAGTGCTTTTCACTATAGATCCGTTTAGACCAGAAACTTTAGACTTTTAAACAGTAGGTTATGATGTTTTAAATGACTTTAGAACATGGCCAAAAGATCCCTTTACAAATTACTTGAATTTGGGCACAAACCGGGACTAAAACCGACACCCGACGGGCCCGGAAACACCATTTTTATAAAGAAACCCAAATCTGGTCCAAATGAACTCATAGGGTTATTTTAATGATGAAAACATGTTTACAAATGCGTATGGTGAATTTAGGAGCCTAACAGTGTCATTTAACAGGCAAACGGGACCCGAAACGGCAAAACCGACACAAAATCCACAAAACCGGCAAACTAATGCAAACCGACACTTAAAATAATTATCTACCCATTTTGGACAGAAAGTAATCATATTTTATTTGACTTGATTGATTTCTAGCTTAAATGGATAAATATCGTGTAATCGGCGGTTACCGCGAAATCGCCCGGTTTTATGTTACCTAGTCAAAATAACCAATTTTCATATAAAAACCCTCATTTTGACTTAATATTTATTTCTATAAATATTTACCATCTTTAAATATTATTTGGGAATTTTTATATATTTTATTAAATTAAAATATATATTTTATATTATTTTCAAATAAATACGTAACCGGATACACTCACTTTGGCTTTTCAAATCACTTAACCTTAAGGCTACCATGACGTCAAGACTTGACCTACCTAATTGGAGTGACATTAATGTCAACCCAATTACTTATTACATTGCATGTCTTATAATTATCTAGGCTTGCATTTTCGTTGATCACATTTCCAACTACCGTTTCTGAATCATGTGAGTTTTTCACGGCCCCTTTTTCCTTTAACTATTTTATCTTTGGGGGAGAATTCATACATACATTTTTCCATGTTAGACAATTAGACCTTGTTATCATAATTGTTTCATGTTCTTTTCCATTGTCCACACTTGTTATCTCATGTTCATTCATGCTATAACCCAAACCCCACTATTAACTGAATCCGATTAATTATCATTTGCAAACGGTAACGTTTGAATAGATCTATTGGTTTAACGCCCCTGCTCTGATTGGTAGCTCCAGTCGTGACTCCGTCTTTTGTCAAAGAGTACAAATTGTTATGTCATATCTATGCGGTACCAACCGGACAATAGGTACCAAGAGTGGGTAAAAGTCAGTTTCGGTGTTCTGGGTACATGGTAACATTATCAACTAGTCTTATCATATATTATCAATTATTAACATGAACTGATTTCAATTACTAATTTAATTCAACATTTAACTTCTAGCACTTTAAACCTGTGAAACTCGCCAACAAATATTTGTTGACAGTTTTCTCGTATGAATTCTCAGGTACTTGAACTTAATTGTTGTGCATGCATCGGACCTGCTTGCTTGTTTCCTGCCTTTGCATCTTAGGACTTTTCATTGTTTTCTGGAGTATGGTTTAGCCTTTGGAGATTTTCCTGACATAACACCTGACGGTGTCATGTCCTAAAAATATTTTGAAAACTTATGTGTTGTAACTTAAAACAATTTACTTTTCTCATTACAATTAATCCGCTGCGTAATGATATTGGAAAAACTCCTATTTACTCCAACATTTTAACAATTTCCAAAACGGCTCTAGTTGTTGAACCATCCAGAGTACGCTCGTAACCTTGACTGTGATAACTTTTTCACATCCCGACACAAATCTTACAGGGTGTGACATTAGTAACTGTTATCAACTTTGTTGTAGTAATGTATCTCTATCGTGTTGAAGTAAAAGCTTTTATCTCTTTCGATTTTATCATTTCTCAATTATTTACGCAAAGAATATGTGGTATCTGATGTTAGTCCAATATGTCGTCGTTATAATTATTAATTTGTCACTTTTATTTATGATAGCGGTTGGATTGCATTGCATTTACACGGGTTTTGTGTTTGAGTTACTAGGGGCTAAATATATGAAATCTGAGCTTTTAAGAGAGAAGCTGAAGCTGATCGGTGCAGAGTTCGAGAAAGTTCGTGAACCGGGAATGATAAAGACTTAGAAGAAAATTGAAGAAGTTCCTGAGATTTAAATCAGGGCGGTACGCCCAGAAGAGAAGAATACAGGGCGGTACGCCCTAAACATTAGGGGCGCAGCCGGAAGAATTGATCCGGGCGGTACGCCCAGGATTGCATAACCTGGGGCGGTACGCCCCAAATTGGCCGACAGAAGAAAAATTAGGGTTTAGTATTTAAACTTGTTCTTTAAGTTTTTATTAAATCATCTATTGTTCCAGACGACCAGAGGCTAGGATTTTGCGAATTTCACTTGTTCTTTGGAGTTTTTGTGAGCAATTAATCATTCGGTACATTCTTTTAATGCAATCTTTCAATAAAACCATGTTTGTTTCATTAGCCATGTCCGGCTAATCCACCACTAACCGCTTTTGGTGATTGGTTGGTGGATTCGTTCTATGACTAACCTATTATTAAACTAGTTACCCGCATGCTAAACTGTTTAACCTAACTAGTAATCTAGGGTTTTAGTGGTCCCCTGTTTATCGATCCAGCACTTTCTTGCGGCAGGACTAATCAGCCCATTAGGAATTTAGGTTATTAGGTCAGGGAGGCAATTGGGGGGCATGTCTATGTGTCGCTAGGAAGTAATTAGGTTTGTTTAGATCGGTAGCCAACCAGGATCCAGAAGTGGTTAGATTTGTCTCATTTGATAGTTCAATCAATTTTTAGGATAAAGTTAGTTATTTGGTAGTTAATTCACCTCAATCAAATCAAAACAGCTAAGTGGCAACCCTAGGTAATTTTAGGTTAATTAGTCAATTTAGTTAAGTACTTAGTCAACTAGTTAAGATCCACATATTCCCTAGGTTCGATAACCCTTGCTTCACTACTACATAATCAATCTAAGTTGGGGATTTGAAACGGCCTGACAAACCGTTATCAAATTGGCGCCGTTGCCGGGGAATTAGTGCGCTTTTTGATTAGTTGATTTTTGCTTAATTTGCATTTTTATTTAATTTTTTCAAAAAATTCAAAAAACCCAAAAATAGTGTTTTTATTCCAGTAATTATTTTCTGCATCTAAAAAAAAAAAAAAAAAATTTAAATTAATTTTTTGTCGATTTCCAGATCGGGGCGGTACGCCTAAGAATCCAACTTCCTGGGCGGTACGCCTTGGTTCAATTTTCACAGAAAGTTTTCCAAATTTTGACCATCCAAGTTTCGATTTTTCTTGTTCTATTGCATTATTTACACCCCCTGGAACAGTGCTACGTAATTGGTTTGCTCTTTTGTGACCGATTTGCAGGTTTTAGGTGATTGTGCATGCATACGCGGCATTCCCGCAAGACCTCACCGTTGATTTACAATCCGGAAATTGAGAGAACAGCTCGGCAGAACCGAGCAGAACAGAGAAACAGAAGAGACATGGAGGGCCAGAATCCCAACCCCGACCCGAATATCAACCTCAACCCAAACCAAAACCCAAACCAAAATCCCGATCAAAACCCCAACCCAAATGCAAACCCCAACCCACATCAATACCAACCACAAAACCAACCCCAGAATGAGCCAGTAAACCCCGCCATGCCACAAGCTCAAGACCCAAACATCCCTCCAGAACAAATCCCACCATTTCGGGTGCACGGGCACAATTCTTTACCATCCCTTTCCCCTAAATCTTCATTCCATGAAGAGGAAGGTTACCACTACCATGCTAGACAGCCAAGTCCACCTCGCCAACAACAACCACCTTTATTCCGCCGAGCCCCACCACAACAACCTCCACCACCACAAAACCCACCCCGCTTCCGACAAAATCCCGTGTACGAAGGCCAAGATTGGCAAGGACAAGAGGGTCAGTGGGGGCAAGACTGGTATGACCCAAATGAAGATGACGACGGATATGGGTATAGAGAGGAACCACCGGTTGACATTCCAAGGAACAGAGCACGAGCTCCACAGGCAAATGTTGCCCCACAAGGAAGAAGAGCTTCCCCCCAAGAGGAGTTCCACAATTCAACCATGGGGGAGCTCGTCTTCAAATGGAAGGAGGAGTCCCACGATTGGTAGAAAACCCACCGGTTCAGGGAGTGGCTAGCCATTTCAAGCCAATAGTTGTCCCAAGTGCATCACCAGTCGTCACACCAATCGGGGACAATAGAAGAGCATTTGAAGTCCGTCCGCAATATTTGAGCCATTTGCCGGAGTTTTATGGGAAAAGATCCGAAGAGCCATATCATCATATTCATAGCTTTGAGTCCGCTTGCATACCGATTGGAGCCACGGGGTTCACACAGAACGATGTCAAGCTAATGCTTTTCTCATACACCCTCAAAGATCGAGCACGAAGATGGTTCGAGAGTCTCACACCCAATAGCATCTATACTTGGGTGCAATTGCAAGAAGCTTTCCTTGAAGAATACTATCCGATGAGCAAAACCAGTGAGGTCAAGGAAGAGATCCGATCCTTCCAACAACATAGCGGAGAACCATTTCACGAGGCCTTCACTCGGTTCAAGGAAATGTTGCGTAAGTGCCCACATCATCGAATTGACACTTGGGATCTCATCAAAGCATTCTATGATGGTCTCCTACCTGAGGATATTCGAGATTTGAACTCCATCAGCAATGGCACCTTTTTGACCAACACGGAAGAGGTAGATTGGGGGCACATGGAAAGACTTAGTGCCACCTCCAAGCGACTAGCTCAAAATGGAAGACGATCGAGATCCACCTCGGTCAAATCGGTCGACTATGAGGCGGAGGAAAGGATAGAGAAGCTACGTCAACAGAACCTCCTTTTGGAGAAGCAGGTAGCGAGCATGAAATTGGGGGGAGTACCCGACGAGGTGAAGGTAAGTGCACAAATTCCGGTGTGCACTATTTGTGGCGAGTTGGGACATGCAGCTGGTTCTTGTTCGAGTGGGATGCAGCAGAGTGAGGATGTCAACTATGTGCAAGGGGCCATGAACTCCAACACCTACCATCCTAACCTTCGCAATCATCCAAATTTCAGGTATGGTAATGCTAACAACCAGTTAAATCCTAACTTTCAAAGTTCTAATGTGCAGGGTGGAGCTCAGACGCAGTATCAAAGCCGGCCATCAGGGTACAACCAAGGGGGCTACCAACGGAACACCTACACTCAAGGTGGACATCCGCCCCAAAGGAGCTACCAACAAGCTCAACCGGCACCAGATGATGGGATGCAAGCTCAGTTTGCCGCCATGATGGCGAAAATGGATTCAATTGCGGATAAAGTTAATGGGTTTGAACGGAGGTTCGAGGTCAATGAGAAAACCATGGCAGCTGTTCAGAAACAATTGGGCCAATTGGCGGCCGAGTCATCAAAGCGGGATCCGGGAAAATTGCCCAGCGACACCACCATCAACCCACAACATCAACAGAATCAACCTTCCAGCTCGAAGAACACGAGACACGTGCCAATCAACAAGATCACAACCTTGCGATCAGGTAAGTCTGTAGATAATAAGGTGGGGACACCTCCACCGCAAGTTGATGGGGTGGTGGAGGATTGGGTAAGTGATAATGAAAGTGAGCCGGAAACCGACCAAACAACCCCAAAATCTGTTGAAACTGAGTCTAGTAACCCTAGGAACATAAAGAAAGTAACTTTTAATGAATCAAATAATAGGGTGATAGATAATGAGGTGGTTGAACATAAAAAGTCGGTCCCTTTTCCACAAGCCTTAATTGATCCTAATAAGAAAACAACATCTAAACGGGGCCCACAACAAGATGAGATGTGGGACATTTTTAAACAAGTAAAAATCAATCTACCCCTTTTAGATGCAATTAGGCAAATTCCGGCTTACGCAAAGTACTTGAAAGATATGTGCACTCAAAAGCGGAATTATAAGATTCCGAAACAGCTTGATGCAAATGCAGATGTGAGTGCCATAATTTCAGGCATTTTGCCCAAGAAACTCCAAGATCCGGGGGCACCAATTATTTCAATTCAAGTTGGTGACTTTCAGATGACCCGCGCCCTTTTGGATCTTGGAGCGAGTGTGAGTATTTTACCGGGGAGCTTGTACGATCAATACGATTTTGGACCTTTGAAAAAGGCCGACACTACGGTGATTTTGGCCGATTTGACCCCTAAGCTTCCCCGGGGAATTCTATCGGATGTTATTGTTAAAGTTAATGAATTTTTCTATCCGGTAGATTTCTTGGTTCTTGATTACGTGTCAGTTGAAAAAACCGCTCAACCAACGGTAATTTTGGGTCGACCTTTTCTAGCTACTAGTCATTCTCAAATTGATTGTAGGTCGGGTACCGTTGATATGACTTTTGGGAACCGCAAAATGCGGTTAAGTGTTTTTGGTAATGTGACTAACCCTCGGGACGACGATGAATGCTTTCGGGCTGAAATTGTTGATGGTCTTAAGCCTCCATTTTTTCCTGTTAATGAGGAGGATGGGACCCCCGAGGAATTTGCTTTGTTTGGCAGGGGTTATGCAGGTATGATCAAGGAGATGGAAGCAGAGGATGAGAGCCACGAGTTGATGGCATTGAGAGACCAAAGACCACCATGGTCTATTCAAGTGGAGAGCTTACCGGAGCATATCGACTCACAATTGAAGCCTTCACTCGAATCACCACCTTCACTTGAACTTAAAGAACTTCCTAAACATTTGAAGTATAATTTTGTTGGTGAGAATAACACGCTTCCGGTTATTGTTTCTGCAGGTTTAACTAAGGAGCAGGAGGAAGAGTTGATGAAGGTGTTAGTGAAGCATCGGGCGGCTATTGGATGGACCATTGCAGACTTGAAGGGAATCAGTCCATCCATAGTCATGCACAAGATCATTACTGAGGAAGGAGCAAAGCCCGCGAGAGATGCACAAAGGAGGCTTAACCCAAACATGCGTGAGGTAGTCAAGAAGGAGGTACTCAAATGGCTTGATGCAGGTATTATCTATCCTATCTCCGATAGCACATGGGTAAGTCCAACTCAAACCGTTCCTAAAAAAGCTGGAATTCAAATAGTTAGGAACGAGAAGGGTGAGGAAATAGCCACCCGACCGGTAACCGGGTGGCGAATTTGCATTGATTATAGGAAGTTGAATTCTGCAACGTCCAAAGACCATTTTCCTCTACCCTTCATTGACCAAATAATTGAGAAGTTGTCCGGTCAAAAGTTTTACTGTTTTCTAGACGGTTACTCGGGGTACAACCAAATTGCTATTCACCCCGATGACCAACAAAAGACCACTTTTACTTGTCCTTATGGCACCTTTGCTTTCCGAAGGATGCCATTCGGTTTGTGTAATGCCCCGGCCACTTTTCAAAGATGCATGATGGCTATTTTTTCTGATATGATCGGGGATTCACTTGAAATTTTCATGGACGACTTTTCAATTTTTGGTACATCGTTTGAGTCTTGTTTGAACCAATTAACACGAGTTTTAGAACGTTGCATAGAAACCAATCTAGTGTTAAGTTGGGAGAAGAGCCATTTTATGGTTCAAGAGGGGATCGTGTTGGGACACGTGGTGTCAAGTCGTGGGATTGAGGTTGATAGGGCAAAAATCAAAGTAATTTCAACTTTGCCTCCTCCCACGAATGTTAAGGGCATTAGAGCATTTTTAGGTCATGCCGGTTTTTATAGGAGGTTCATTAAAGATTTTAGCAAAATTACCAAACCTCTTTGCAAACTGTTGTTAAAAGATGAAGTTTTTGATTTTAATGATGAGTGTCTAATTTCTTTTAACACTTTGAAAAATAAATTAATTGAGGCACCAGTTTTGCAAGCACCTGATTGGTCGATACCTTTTGAAATTATGTGTGATGCCTCAGATTTTGCTGTTGGGGCGGTTTTGGGTCAAAGGGTAGATAAAAAACCGGTTGTGATTTATTATGCAAGTAAGACTTTAGATGGGGCTCAATTGAATTATACTACCACTGAAAAAGAATTACTTGCAGTTGTGTTTGCTCTTGATAAGTTCAGGTCATACATCTGGGGAAGCAAAGTGATAGTGTATTCGGACCACAGTGCGGTCCGGTACTTGATGGAGAAGAAGGATGCCAAGCCGAGGCTCATTCGGTGGATCCTTTTGTTGCAGGAATTCAATCTGGAGATTAGAGACAAGAAGGGTAGTGAAAATGTGGTGGCGGACCATTTGTCCCGATTGCCCCACATTGAAGAAGACGAAGATGAATGGAGCATCAATGAGATGTTTCCGGATGAACATTTGTTAAGTGTTTCTAATTTACCTTGGTATGCTAATATTGTCAATTATTTGGATGCAGGTACAATTCCGGAACATTGGCCAAGGAGAAAGAAGTTGCATTTGAAGTCTCAAGCACAGAAATACATATGGGATGAGCCGGATTTGTTCAAGGTAGGACCGGATCAAGTGATCCGGAGGTGCATACCAGAGTCGGAGGTACAAGCAGTGTTGGAACTGGTTCACGCATCGGCATGTGGAGGTCACTTTAGTGGACACAAGACGGGTCACCGGGTTCTTTCATCCGGTTTGTTTTGGCCCACACTTTTCAGGGATGCGTTTGAGTTTGTGAAGCATTGCACGAGATGTCAGCAGATGGGAAGCATCACAAAGCGTGATGAAATGCCTTTGCAACCAATTTTGGTTGTAGAGATTTTTGATGTTTGGGGCATAGATTTTATGGGCCCTTTCCCTAACTCTAATGGTTTTCTTTACATTCTAGTAGCGGTAGATTATGTGTCCAAATGGATAGAAGCCGTAGCTACTAAGACCAATGACCATAGTGTAGTTTGCAAATTTGTCCAACAAAATATTTTTTCTAGGTTTGGAATCCCTCGTGTGATCATAAGTGATGGGGGGTCCCATTTCAAGAACTTTAAATTTGGCAAACTACTCAAGAAGTATGGCATAGACCACCGAATTGCAACCCCATATCATCCGCAAACAAGCGGTCAAGTGGAGGTTTCCAATCGGCAAATCAAAGAAATTTTACAGAAAACTGTGCGAATCGACCGCAAGGATTGGTCTTCCAAATTAAATGACGCCTTGTGGGCGTATCGCACTGCTTTTAAAACGCCTATTGGAACCACTCCCTATCGGTTGGTCTATGGGAAGGGATGTCATCTACCTGTTGAGTTAGCTCACAGAGCACTATGGGCTGTGAAAGAAGTTAACTTGGATTATGATGCTGCAGGTAGAGAAAGGAAGCTACAGCTGGGAGAATTGGAAGAGTTACGCGATGAGGCGTACGAGAGTGCCGATGCTTACAAGAATAAGATGAAGAAAGTGCATGATGCACGATTGAAGAAGATGGATTTCCAGGTAGGTCAAAAGGTTTGGTTATTTAACTCACGGTTGAAATTGTTTCCAGGTAAGCTGAAAAGCAAATGGACGGGGCCATTCCTCATCACAAGTGTGGGGGGATATGGTAATTTCGAGATTGAAGACATGGATGACCACCTGAAGCAGGTAGTTAATGGGCATAGGTTGAAGCCGTATTTGGACTCGGCAGACATTCACGGGCAAGTTGACAAAGACGATTACTTCTTGGCGCCCGCTTCTGAAAGCCCTGAAACGTGAAAGGGAAGTACGGTCTGGCTGAAGACCTTAAAAACTTAGCGCTAACTGGGAGGCAACCCAGCGGTTTGTTTTTCGTTTCATTTTCGTGTGTTTTTCGTAGTTTTGTTAGATTTTACGTTTTGGTGTGTTTTTCAGGAAATCGGGAAGCTCAGGAGTGGATTTGTGCCATATACTGCATTCCAGGTAAGTGTTAGTCAAATTTTTGCAGTAAACATGCTCGGTGGTGTAAAATGAGTTGTTTTTCCAGAGATAGAAAATTTTTGAGGTCCCAAATTTTCAAAACTTTCTGCCAAAATAGGGCATGGGCGGTACGCCCAAGATGACCGTATCCTGGGCGGTACGCCTAAAAATTTTCTCGAAATTTGCAATTTTAAAAATCCGGGCGGTACGCCCTAACCCATCACACTTTGGGCGGTACGCCCGGATTTTGAACGAGAAAAAAAAATACAAAACAGCAGCGGTGGGTCGGTTTCTTCACAACCCACCACCGCTCCACACTTTTCTCTCGAAACCACCGACGACCGCCAACCACTACCGTCCACCGCTGTTCACCACCGAGCGCAGCCACCACCGAAATCTACCACCACCACCATCACTTGAACCGTGACCGCCCCCACCTCTGTTATCATCCACTGAGATTCCAGACCGCCGCCGCACACCGACGACCACCGACTGCCGCTGCGATCGCCGATAACTACCACTTGTTCATTCCGAGCTTCATCAGGTTCCGCTTCGCGTTATTTTTGGTTAAGTTGAGTCGAGTAGTTAGTTTTAGTTATTTAGGTTAGTTTTTTTTTATGAAATTCGTTAATTGGAACCGGTATTGAACCGATTGAAAGTGAGATAATGAGGTTGTCTGAGTGTGTTATTAGTTTAGAGGGATCGGTTATCACCAATTATCGGTTCTGCGCCATAAAATGGGCGGCGTACCGCCTATCTCGCCAACATTTTGGGCGGTACGTCCCAAATTGATTTTAGGGTTTCTGCAGTTAAATTGGGCGGCGTACCGCCCTGACTGCACCATTTTTGGGCGGTACGCCCAGGGGTGCTTTTCACAGAATTTTTCAATATTTCCCAAAATCCCAATTTTTGTCGTTTTTGATTTTTAATTTTAAATTTTGTTTTCTTTTTCGTTTAATTTTGTTTTTCTTTATACAATTTTTGAAAAAACCAAAAAAATTAAAAAATCGAAAAATCCAAAAATAGTTTGTGAATGTGGAAATCAATTGCAGGAAGGCCCGGTTTTATATGATTATTGTTATCTTGTGCTAACTTGTTGATTTCAGGATGTCGGACCGGCAAGGGTCTAGTTCCGGGACACGCGGTCCCAAGAGGAGGCGACGTGGAGATCCGGATGCCGCTGTTCCGGTTCCCCCATTCAGACGGAGGATCATAGGGTATTGGGGACCGGAGATTCTACCGGAGGCGGATATGCCAGCACCGCCGGTCGCGAGGAGGAACCATCAGCACCACTCGCTGCTGAGGTTCGAGCACGGGTCGCACGAGGAGAGGCAGATGAGGAGGTTCGTCGTGATGCCCCTGTTACATCACCGTACGATCGATTGGGGGCTGATTGCACAGTTAGGACAGCTTGAGAGGATCAGGGGTTTAGTGACTGAGAGATGGAGGAGGGCATTGACCCCGGACGACCATCAGTACTTGGAGCTTACTGTGGAGTTCTTATCTACTTTCCAGGTGGGTCCTGGGAAGTTTGGCGACGGGAACGCCCTGACATTCGCTTTAGGCCGTCGGACGCATCACATGAGTATTCCAGCGTTCGCGGTCTTGTCAGGGTTGTACACCCAGGAGGAGGCTGAGGCGCCAGAGTTTGCGGAGCTGCCGCGCGGGGTTTTCAGCCGAGCACACCCACAGGGGGTTACTGATTTGCAGCTCGCCGCGTTTTGGGATGAGATAGGCGCAGTTCCTTATTTGGATAGTGTGATTGAGTCACAGATCCGCGACCCTGTTATTCGTTATATTCATAGGATTGTCGCATGTACTATTCTCGGTCGCCGTTCTGGCGTCGAGAAGTGCACGAAGTTGGATCTGGTGGTGCTGCGTTCGATTGTTGGAGGTCATGACCTCAACATTGCTGGGGTTTTGGTAGCGTCATTTGCACGGAGGAGGACATCGGGTACGGGTGTTCATTTGAGTATGGGGCCTTATGTGACGAGATTGGCTAGAGGGTTAGGAGTGTTTGATCAGGGTAGGTATTTGGAGACGCATCTGACCAGTGGGGCTGAGACGTCGCATTATGAGCTGGGTGATATGCGGTTGGCCAAGATGGTCACCATGACTGATCCACCGCAGTGGGAGGCGGTGCGAGATAGGGTTGTTGTAGGTGATGAGGCTGCTAGGGCTGCGAGGCAGCATAGGATATTGCACCAGGTTGAGAGGCCGTTGAGGCAGAGACCGGAGAGGCCGCCGAGGGCCGATCAGGTCACGTTGGATATGGTTCAGGAGACGGTACTGGATTATGTGGATGTGAGATTTGAGAGGATAGAGCGGGCGATGCGCTGTATGATGACCCATCAGGGTATGGCTATCCCTGATTTCTTTCAGGAGCCCGAGGGTGATGCTGGAGGTGATGATGCTGATGCTGGTGGAGATGAGGGTGGTGATCCAGATGCTGGTCCTAGTGGAGATGCTGGAGATGCTGGAGATACTGGAGATGCTGGAGATGATGAGGAGGTGTAGGTGTTGATCATGCTGACTTCGCTACCATTGCCGATCGGTTTTGTTTCTTTACCCTTGTACTTTTTTGGTTATTTTGTTTTTGCTAGATCATGGTCTGTATGATATTTTACTATATGATAACTGGGGGTACTGTACGGGGTAACCGGTTGGGTGGTTGTGATTTTATTTTTGATGTATATATAGTTGGTATGATGTGTTTATTTCTTGGTAGCACCATGATTGAGATGTGACATTCCATACATTACTTCTTCCATCCGATTTCTGGAATTCACGATCTACGCGAGAGGGTGTTGGACGACTTCTGAGGAGCTTTTCGCGATGTTATCAGGGGAGTGTGTTCCAACTTTTGCTTTTTATTTATTTATTTTTCTTCTTATTTATGCATTCTATTTTATCTTTATTTTTATTTTAATTTCACCGTTCGTGTCTGTATATTCGTCATGTGCGTGTTTCCTATCACATTGAGGGCAATGTCGATCTTAAGTGTGGGGAGGGAGACAGGACGTCAGTTTTTAGTAGTTTTTCAAATTTTCAAATGTTTGTTATTTTGAAAGAAAAAAAAAAAAGTAAAAAACATCAAAAATCCAAAAAGATTTTGCAATTTTTGAGTCATTTGTAGTTTAAGTATTTGAGTCAAATCTGTTTTGGGAAAATTGCCAGTACATGGAAAATGATAGTACAATTGGGAGTCAATTTTCAGAATTAAAATTAAATAAAGAAAGGGAAAAGTGGTAAGAAAAGGAGAGAATGGAAAATATATCTAATTTGTGATGTGTCGGTAGGCCCAACTGATTTAGTAAAGCTTAATTATCCCGTTGTGTTTATTGTTGTATAAATATGTAAATAATTTAGCTTGCTAGTGGGTTCCCATTTTAGAGGTTAGAGTGATGTTGAAACTGATGATTAGGAGGAAAAAGACCTTTTTAGATTAGAGACTTATATATCCTCAGAATAACTGGCACGTTATGATCTTTTTGCGAAAGCAAATCCGAGAAATAACGGCGCCCCATCTTTCCATCTTTTGAGCATATTAGGTAATTAATTGGTTAATGAATTAGAGTGAAGGGACAGAATACTCACGTACGAACTAAGGATAGTATCCCGTGGTGAGTGCCTCTGATGATGTTCCGGATCTCGCGGACAGAACACTCACGTATGATTTCGGGGGTAAGACCTTGTGAAAGAATGCCTCTGATGATGTCCGTTGGTAAGTATAGATAAAATTAACCAGCTATAAAAAAAAAAAATAAATAAATAAAAAAAAAAGAGAAAAAGAAAAGAAAAAAATTAGAAAAAATCAGTAGTCAAATAAATGCTCAACAACTTCATTCATTCATTTAAATCCATCATTCTTGGGATATATGAGTATCTGATTTAACTAGGGTGGGGAAAATATAAATATTCTATCTGTATTACCCTTTGCTTTGACCGAATTTGAGTTGGGATTAGACTAAGCTAGGACTTTCTGAATGTGGGACACATAAGCAGGTTGAGACTTTATTCGGTAAATTATATAAACACCTTGGGGGCTCAAAGGTCAGTGGTTGGGTTTAGTCGGATAGAAATACCGATGATTGCAATTAGTATATATGAATACATTTTGGAATGTGGAATGGAAAAAGGTTGATATTTTGAAATGTTAAAAGATTTTGAGTTGATTGTCCCGATTATGATTCCATGGCAGTTTTTCCGAGACGGAAAAAGTCAAGTGTGGGGATGTGATGTTAGTCCAATATGTCGTCGTTATAATTATTAATTTGTCACTTTTATTTATGATAGCGGTTGGATTGCATTGCATTTACACGGGTTTTGTGTTTGAGTTACTAGGGGCTAAATATATGAAATCTGAGCTTTTAAGAGAGAAGCTGAAGCTGATCGGTGCAGAGTTCGAGAAAGTTCGTGAACCGGGAATGATAAAGACTTAGAAGAAAATTGAAGAAGTTCCTGAGATTTAAATCAGGGCGGTACGCCCAGAAGAGAAGAATACAGGGCGGTACGCCCTAAACATTAGGGGCGCAGCCGGAAGAATTGATCCGGGCGGTACGCCCAGGATTGCATAACCTGGGGCGGTACGCCCCAAATTGGCCGACAGAAGAAAAATTAGGGTTTAGTATTTAAACTTGTTCTTTAAGTTTTTATTAAATCATCTATTGTTCCAGACGACCAGAGGCTAGGATTTTGCGAATTTCACTTGTTCTTTGGAGTTTTTGTGAGCAATTAATCATTCGGTACATTCTTTTAATGCAATCTTTCAATAAAACCATGTTTGTTTCATTAGCCATGTCCGGCTAATCCACCACTAACCGCTTTTGGTGATTGGTTGGTGGATTCGTTCTATGACTAACCTATTATTAAACTAGTTACCCGCATGCTAAACTGTTTAACCTAACTAGTAATCTAGGGTTTTAGTGGTCCCCTGTTTATCGATCCAGCACTTTCTTGCGGCAGGACTAATCAGCCCATTAGGAATTTAGGTTATTAGGTCAGGGAGGCAATTGGGGGGCATGTCTATGTGTCGCTAGGAAGTAATTAGGTTTGTTTAGATCGGTAGCCAACCAGGATCCAGAAGTGGTTAGATTTGTCTCATTTGATAGTTCAATCAATTTTTAGGATAAAGTTAGTTATTTGGTAGTTAATTCACCTCAATCAAATCAAAACAGCTAAGTGGCAACCCTAGGTAATTTTAGGTTAATTAGTCAATTTAGTTAAGTACTTAGTCAACTAGTTAAGATCCACATATTCCCTAGGTTCGATAACCCTTGCTTCACTACTACATAATCAATCTAAGTTGGGGATTTGAAACGGCCTGACAAACCGTTATCAGTATCCTTGTTGCAATGTCACTTTATCAAAATTCATTTGATCTAGTTCCTCACTTTGAGAAACGACCAATCATGAAAGATGATACATCTGAATGTACATCACCAGTCCGATGGACTCATCACCAAATATCAAAACTCTTATATTAGCGACCTCTTCAAGTGAATTCACGAAATCGCCTATCTCATCAAGATCAATTCTCGTTATTAGCATTATCTCTATACGGAATAATTATCCGTTAGTGATTCCTGAACTCTCTCAAAACCATGATTTAATCTGGTCTTGATTCCCCTATTGATCTTAATAAAGTAAAGATTATGATATCCAATTTGTATTATCATACGAATGGTGATTCATTCAAATAATGTTCTGCATTTTGTTATCAAGTGATCAATTCATGTTATCATTTGAATTGTGATTCATTTAAATGGTAATTTCGTGTTGTATCACTATCTTTTCCTCAAATGGATTAATCAAGTATTTCTGTTAAACATTCCTCTTAGATTATCATCGGTTTAATCAATGATGATCAAAATTACTTTATATTATGAAATACCTCTAAATCCTCTTATTGCTCTGGCCAGTCCAAGAGTACTTATACGTACTACACCTAAACAATTGTGTGTGATGCTAGCTTAGCATACATTTGATTTTGGTCATAGGCGTTAATTTTGGGTTTTAGCCAATATCTAATCCAGATTATTAACAAGACCTCGTGTCCCGTTGGTGAATTAAATGTGGCTCGCTACCCATTTAGCTCACCAGTACTCGACACGTTCTCTCGTTAAGAAACCCGTGATCCCATTTTATTGTGTGGAATGATATTCTTGACTTAATGTCAAAATATCAGTTTCAACAATTTACAAGTAAATCATGTTACCCCCACCATTCTCCTTATATTCCACCGGTCTTTTCCCTGAAGTAGGGGATATGGTGATAAATCAAATCTATAAATCTGATTATTACGGATAATCATGATCCATCATATCTAATATCGTGTTGTTACGATCTTAAGTCCATTCCTTATTATATGGAAAATGGTAGTTCTCCGTAGGTTACTAGCGCATTTTTAAAGTATTATAAGTGTGGTGAGTTAGCTGCGGTATACCCTATATATAAGCATCGAAGGTACTTTAAAAATGAATTAGGAATCGAACTTAGAACTGGCCATTGGTTGTTGTTTGTATCAAATTCCCTATCACCATTGATATATTCCTTCCTCTTATCTCGAATATCTCTTCTAATTTCTGGATGAAATTTCCTGAAGTAGGGGAGACTATAACACCCGTGTCTGACCCATTCACAAAACCTGACCCAAATCTAAACTTTTCACGCAAATCGAAGTTCTAATTTAACGAATATCAAAAGAAATCGTCTAAATTATACATTTAAATCATGTTCGGGATATTCCATGATCATCTTTGAAAGCAAAATAATAAATTTGGAAAGTTTAGGTTAAACGATTTGCTTAAAACAAAAATAAAGTAATTTTTAGTTTTTACGCGATTTCGGTATTCGATTTATCGTTTACCGGGATTCTTGAGAATTATATCTCAAAATATATACTTTGGAATATCCTACAATCATTTTATAACATTAAATACCAATTGGTTGAATTTTATATCAGTGTTGTTAATTAAAACGCAAATAAATGAATTTACGGTTTTTCACGCAATTCCGTTAATAACCGGGAATCACGTAATTTTCAAAAATCATATTTTGATGTTCCATAATGTTTTATAAGGTTAATATAACTTGCTCGTAAAATTGTAGAAGTTAACGAGTTAAAACGAGCTCAAATGGTTAAAAAGAAAAAAAAATAAAACAAAAAAATCCTGGCTCCCCCCCCCCCCCCCCGCGGACCGTGAGGCGTGTTCTTCTCAGTTGTCACGGTTCGAGACAGACACCTGCAGACAAATTCATGACCTGGTTCGAAATCAGCCACATTTTTTATCCTTGTTCTCCAAGATTGAGCCCCTAGGTGTCACTTTACTGCAATTAGTCACCATATGAGTTGTCTACACTTGATGGCGCATTAAACCACTATAAAAACGGGATCAAATTATCATTTAAACTCACCTATTTCTTCAATCTTCCTCCCAAAAACCCTAAAACGGACCAGAATATTCTCCCTTCAAATTCGATCAAACGATGAAGTGTTAGGAGCTCAAATTTTGCAGTTCTCCATTATTAGGTATGCTTAACAATAACCTATCTTAGTTTTTTATAATATTGTGTCTAAGTATGGTTTCTAAAATTATGTAAAAATTAGGGTTCTTGAGCTTGTTTTGCTAAAATCGGGTGATCGGGTTGCAATTAGGGTCTGAATTTTTGTAGGTAATCCTAAAATAATGTGTTTTTAAAAAAAGCCCTAAGTTAATTTTAAGTTTTGGGAAGGTTTTGTATTTTATCTGAAAATCGATCAAAATTAGGATTTCATAACGTTGTTCTGCCAAAATTGAGTAAATAGTGTTGAATTAAGGTTTGTTATTTTTGAGGAATATTATAATATAATATAATAAATAAAAACTTAAGTTTATACAATTTCATAAAATGTTTTGATATTTAGTTAATAAATACGTCGAAATTAGGGTTTTGAAATATGAATATTTAATATTAAACTAACACGGAGGTATTAGGACTTGATTTTTTGTCTTAGATCATCATGTTTATATATATAATAAATATTTATGGGTCTAAAAGTTAATAAAATATAATTTACCGATAAAAGGGTAAAATAGTATTTTTTAGAACCTAAACTCCTTAAATTTCTCATAACTATAGTCATCGTAAGTTCCTATATTCATTTAGCATGTTCGTTTTATTAGGATGATCTCCAGGTTGTTATCTCTCGCAAATTGGTTCTATCCCCCGTATCTGATCTACTTATCAGGTGAGTATTCACTAAACCCCCCTCTTAAAATACTAGGGATTGTGCCTAAATGATCAACTCATATTATCATTCAAATGGTGATTCATTTGAATGATAATCCGCATTGTGAGTATTCACGACCCCTCTCTTTTAAATGGGATATGACTCAATATTCAATTCGTATTATCATTTCTAACGGTGATTCGTTCGAATGATAATCCGACTTGTGAGAAATCATAGCTCAATATCTTTAACTTTTTTGGGGTGTAACATGTATCTCTATTCAAAATCATTTCTCTAAACATTATACGATTATATGTTGATTGAATGAATTATATGTGGAATTATTTATGGAAATCTCTATATGCTAGTCTGCCAGTCCCTCTCTCTATGAGGAAATTATGCTAGTCTGCCAGTCCCCTTCTATATGAGGAAATTATGATTCGATAACAACACAACAACAACAATCATACCCAGTAAAGTCCCACCAATAGCGCGATGCTATTACTAGGGTCTGGGGAGAGTGGGAAGTTGACAAACCTTATCTCTCCCCGAGGGATAGAGAGGCTGCTTCCAGGGAGACCCTTAACTCCGAAACACAAAAGAGCACGCCAGCAACAAACGATGGAGGGAAAAGAAAAGAAAAGAAAAAAACTGAACATAATACTTGTAGTACTAATAATAACCTGTAGTCAGCTAATGAAGGTTTGATATGTTTATTTGTTTCACTATTTGATTGACTGTGTATATATGAATGTATCTCTTATTACATAAATCGCATGTGAAAAATATGTTTTATAAACTTGTGTTTACTCACTAACTACTTTTGTAGTTGACACTTGATTTTATACATATTGCAGGAATAAATACATGAGCTATGTTGTAATCACGCTAGGATTGCTAGACCTAGACTAAGAACCTTAAATTAGTTTTGAAATGTATTCACCATGTTTATCTTTATTGTATGTTATCTTTAATTGATCAATAAAAAAGGCATGTTTAAGTATTACAACTTATTTTAGTTGTCATGAGTATCTGGACAATCATTGTGCCCCGACATATTCCGCCATCGGGTGGGGTGTGACATCGGGTGTTGTAAACAGGACTGAGGGTCCTTGTGTTTTTACATGCACAAAGTAGACTTTCCCGAATGCAATTGTGGATCTAGACAGTCCTGTTGACCTGTGGATGATCTAACAAGAGTTCTTCACAAGATCTGCTCCTTTCACTCATTTCTCTTCGTTCTAAGTGCTCTTTCTCGACACTTTGTGTTCCAGAAGGTGTTCCACGAGCTTAGAGGTCAAGACAACTTGTAGATCTTTGCTCAAACCACTTGGTAAGCATCCTAAACACTTGAAATCACATTTGATGTCTTGTGTTGAGTTAAGAATTGCTTCTCACTTGTGTTTGGATGGTTTACAGGTCGTGCATGAATGGTTTACAGGTCTTGTATGAATCTACATAGCTATATTATGTTCAAGATGCAAATCAAGGTAAGAGGTCCTTGATTTTGTGTAGAAAACCCATTTTTGAGATAAATGGTGATGATTCTTGAGTTGATCATCTTAGATTCTTACATGCAGGAGTATTTATGACTAATCGAGTATCCTAGAGGTGTGATCAGATGTCAAAATCTTAGATTGTATAAGTTAGGAAGTTTAAGGTACAAGTGTGTGATGCATGCATTAGAGTTTCCATATTTAGAAGTGTCTATTTTGCTATTCAGGGTTCAACCAGATTGTCTAAGAGGACTAATAACCTATAAAAATGGCTTAGAAAGTAAAATGGATTGAAACTCGGGCTAGAAACAAACTTAAAACTGGAAAATAAGGTCCCACCACAGAATGACAAATTAGTCATTGGGGACTGTCAGGTTTGGTTTCACACCAGACAGTCCACTTTCGGTGTTTTGGTCAGACGGGGATTTTGGTCAAAGTAGACCTTCTGCTTTTGAGTGGTGATGTGTCGGATTTGAACAAGAAAAACGGTCAAGTTAAAAATGGTAAATACTGAGTGACCAAACCACACACTAGGGCAAGCGTACCCGTCGTATGCAATATAGTATCAATAAGTACCGAGTATCAATCCACGGACGCGTAATCAGACTCCCGATAATGTATCATAACTAATATTTAACCGATGCAATTGTAATGATTTAAGCAAAGTAAAGAAACAGAAAAACAAGTAACTGAAATAACTAAGGAATCAAAGCAACGAGATCTAAGGTGAAATTCAGATGAGAAAAAGGGTACTACCTGGTAAGGAATCCTCTGGGCCTAAAATTGACTTCTAAATTAACTCATCCATGCGACACTCCTCTCAAAAGACAATTACCGGGATAACTAAGACTATAGACACATCCTCGCTATCTAGGCAATCCTGAAATGAAGTCCGGGAAACTAACTTGATGGTTGAAGCTAAAGAGTCAAACCGCTTTGGTCAAAGCAAATCAGACTCACACGAAACACAAGCCACTCGAGAGGTCTCTCAATATGGATCCTATAACGTGGTAGAAATCTAAATTGGGGTCAATGGAACCTAGGCAATGCCTAACACGTACAAGCGGGTCAAAACCTTAAGTTCTCAAGTATTCTAACCTACCGACAATGTCAAACAACCACCTAGTGTGCTAAACAAATTGGTCAATTCAATTCAACACAAATATCATGCAAGATCAGCCTCAAATCATAATTGCAAGATCATGTAGAAGGTCTCCTATCATGCATTTGAACAAAGACTATTAAAAGTCAAATCAAACAATGATCAAATCACTAATTAGGTTGAAGTTCTTCAATCCTAAGCAACCTAATCACATCAAGCAATCACAACAGAAGATAAACATGCTAATATGATCATTCCATCAATCCAAATCAGATTTCATAGCCTCAACATCAATTCACATGGAAAAGTCAAAGTAAAAGTCAACAAAAACCCAAATTCAATCCATTACCAAGTAGTACTAAGAAATCTAGCCTAACATCATGAATCTAAACATGAAACAACTCAAATCTGAGATAAACATGTCAAAACAATCAAGATCTAGGAAGAAATCTAAGAAGGATGATGAATCTCAAACCGAAATCTTCACTTTTCCAAGCTCCTTCTTCCAAAATCCTTGCTCCTTAGGCCTTGATCTCTTCAAAATCGTGCTTAGAACCCTCAAAATATATTAATCTGATCGAATTGGGAGAGTTCTCCTCAAGAAAAACCGCCTCCCCCTTTCTATAAGGGTTTATGAGGGTTTTTTAGTATCTGGTCGACGATGAGGACCGCGCACAGTGTGTGAAGAGGACCCATACGGTCCTCATGCCTCCTCTGACAGATTCATGAGGACCTCGAGCACTGCTGTGAAGAGAATCCATGCGGTCCTCATGCCTGCAAAATCAGCAAAACTACTTGAAAAACTTCCATCTTCCAAATCCGCTCACCACCAAGCCTCCTCTTCCATATTTTCCAACCAAGATCAACATACGACCCGAACAAAACCTGATTTTCATAAATTTCACAATTAAGCACCAAAATCTCATAAAAACTTAATCAAAACTTGGTTAAAAATGCGGGAATTCGACAATATAAATATATCCAAAATGCAAAGCATCAAGTGGATAGTCATGAGAAGGTCCGCTTCATCCCTGGATCGGAAATGAGATTTTAGAAAATTAGATTTTAACTCGGACTTTGACATTAAGTTTAGTTACGGGATTAAAGGGTATGAGTTTAGGACTGATTTGCTCAGGATAGGGTATTGTCTTTGATAAAAACCCAAAGGTTCCTATGTTTGTCAAAATGGTCAAATCTGGTTATTCGAGTGATATGAGTATCACTTGTGGTAAAGTCTAACGACAAGTTATCATTGTTAGAATCAATTTAAAGGTACCTATAATGGCTTATGTCATTAGAGTTATTGAGCTTGGAGAGGAGTCGGGCTTGGATAGGTTCCCATGCTTTATTTAGTTGTTGCATATTAGGTTAGTATCGTTAGCTCCCCCTTTTAAACTATGTTTTTGGGGATGTATATGAGTTATGTCAAAAAGTTTTATAATAAATGAAAATAGTGTTGGATATATGTTGATATTTATTTGTTAGAAGGTCAGGGCACAGAACTCCCAAGATGTAAACTTTAGAGGAAGTTTTCCTAGGAGTCATTAGGGTCCTTGTGTGGCCTTGAGGCATATAGCTGGCATATAGACAACTATACTAGTAAAACGTAGTTTCTCATACCACCGGGTTGGCCCTATGTGATTTATTAGAGCCGGTATGGCATATATGCTATTTCACACGACAGGGGTACGGGAGCATGCGCCCGTACTTTACCTGACTGAGATTTGACTTTGCAAGAACCAAAATTCTAACAAGCACTTGTGTTTATCAGTTGTTTCTGAGTCACTAGCTACATCTCACTAACAACTTTGTCATTGACGTATTTTAGCTCATATTACAAGAAAGTGACATGGACGGTACCAAGTGTTGGCATCATCAGGTGGAACCTAGACGAACTGTTTAGCTAGTTAGGGTGAGGAGCTCGGTGTACTAACGTTTTGCGAATAGTTGGACTAGAAGTCTAGCTAATCGGATTTTCCTTTGGATAGTTTATGTAAACGTAAACTCGATTATTATGTTAGGGTCATATTAGGACCTATTTGTATTTGGGATGTAGAACCATGTGAACCTTTTTATTCAGTATTGTGGTTTATTTGCATTCCTTTTGTTAGATGACCAACCATGTTTGTTTGTTTGCTTTCGTGTGTTTTGATACGAGTCGACCGGGTTACCAGCCTCCCCGCCTTGGGAATGGGGCGGCGGGGTCTGAAATTGGAAGGGAATTAAGCAACTAAGGAAAGAAAGTTGGATAAACTTAAGTTGTCCTTTGAGACTTCTATGTCCACTATGGTAGTTTTAAACAACATCTTCAAAAATTCTGCATGATCATTACAGATATTAAGTTGAAGAGCATATTGCATGAGCTATCCGATGTGAACAAGAAATTGTTGAATTCTTTTCCCAAAGACTATGCAACTTACATTGAGTTCATTATGGATACATACAATTTGAAAGAAATTGACCATAAAAAAACTCATTGAGAGGATGAAGACATATGAGGTTCGTGTCACGCTGATCATCAATTGGAGCACCAACTACCTTTTCTACATCTAATGCTGCATTGATCACTCCTCTTTTTGAATATGTATCTAATCATGTTTTTTACTCAAACTCTGGTATTTCATCTATTCTTGTTGATCCCATATCTCATACTCATGGCCAGGGGCGGATCTTAGAAAGAAAATCAGGGGTAGCGGGGACTAATGGGGGTTCGGGGGCAGCGCCCCCGAAATTTTTTTTAGGTAATTAACGGGCTTTTGATCATATTTTCAAGGGGCTTTTGATCATATTTTTAGGTAAAAACCATAAAATTTCTTCCAGGGGTCGCGAAAAATTCGTTTCAAGGGTCGCAAAATACCAAAAACGTAAAACCCCGAAAAAATTTCCTTCTTCGCGTTAACGGTTCAGGGGTCGCGGGGGCTACCCCTACCCATAGGGTAGGTCCGCCCCTGCTCATGGCGCTGCTTTTCAAAGTCACACAAGTGGTGTAAATGTGTCTTAAATGATTGATAAAGATACTTCCATGTGCAATGCTCTCATGGTTTGTTACAATGCTCAACTTTCTGGTAACTTGGAGAAAATGATGTTATCTCGATAAGATCTTCATGTAATCTCTTAGGATGAAATTGATGAGATGGACCTTAAATGGAAACTTGGTATGGTGGCTACTAGAATAAGGAAGTTATTCAAACGGACATACATAAATTCTTTTTAGACTCATCCTAGCACTACCATTGGATTTGATAAGTCCAAGGCTCAATGTTACAACTGTAATGAGCTTGTTCACTTTTCTAGTGAATGAAATAACTCAAGAGTCAACAACCCTCCTAGAAAAGGCTCGTCTTATACTTATTAGAACCAAAAACCTCAAGCTAGTTCTTTATCATAATCATATTCATCTCATGTGGCTGATAAGAATTCTAGTGCTTCAAAATCTTTGGTTGCACTAGATGAAGGAAACTATAATTAAACTTATCAGAATCAAGAGATTAAGCCTTCAAACGTTGCATTGATGGTCCAATGAAAATCACTCTGCTAATGATTCTTATCAATTCGATGAACTTTTCTAACTAACTTTGCATTGATGGATGATATCCCTGAAGGTGAGAGATGTGAGCAATTCTTCTTTAGAGAGAGAGAGAGAGAGTCTCACCTTGGGTTTGAGCTCACCCAAGGTGACCATGGATTTTTCATAAGAGATGTGAGTTAGTGTGTTGATTTCTTGAGGTAATCATTCGGTTCTTGTAAATCACACGCATTCATCAATGAAATCATCCTACTTTATCATATCATATTCATGATTAACCATAGATTCCCCTCATCCCTTATATACATTTTTATGTTCTTGAGCAAATTTCGGGTTTTAGTTCCCGATCGATCCTATACAGAGAACAATATATAATTATAAAGGCTGTTAATCTAGAAGTAATCACTCATTTGTTGGATGCCGAAACCAATGCTGAACTTGCAGCTGAGCAAAGTGAAGCCAACAAAGACTTAACATTTGTAAATGAGTTTGTTGAAGAATCAGTTGACTTGGAAAAGGGAGATCTTAGTGATCAGCAATGACTATTGGATGAGATCAAGCTGAAAAGGATCTCAAACTTGTTGTTGACCTTGCCAAAGAGGCTACCAAGAAAAATGCAAGATTAGCAAAGTTAATGCTTAAAGATCCTAAGCCAAATGCTATATTATTAAATAAGTGGATTAACTTCCTTGTAGATAGAGGTGGTGATAGAGCTCACATTAAGACTGTAAGCTCTAAGGAAATCTACACAACCTTTATCCCCATCTCAAAGCAGAAGCTGAAAAGCAGGTTGCTGAATTACAAAGAGAGAAATAAGAAAAGAAGAAAAAGAAGGCCATGGACCTGCAAAGATACTTCTGCAACAAAGCTGAAGAACAAGAACAAAGAAGTAGATTCATGGAGTATATGAAGACAAAGGATTAAAATTCCTAGAAGTCTTGGTCTAATGAAACTCTCCGCTCTCATTAATTTCTATGACAAGGAATTAAAGGCTGAGAAAGAGCTTGAGAATAAATCTTTATTCAAGTCGAGAAATACTAACAACAAAAAACAACAACCTGAACCTAAAGAAACCAAACAAGATATCAAACCACAACCTACTTCACCTAAGTCTACTACTAAACCGTCCTCTCTAGTCAAAAGACTTACAACTTCAACAATTTAATCATCACATCGACCACCAAAGAAGTCAAAGTCATTAAATCCATTTATGACCCTTAACCTAAGCCAATTGACTCTTCATCCCTGAAGAACACAAGGTATAGCCAAGAGAAAGGCCAAGCCTCCCACTTCTGACTATCCTCCACCAAAGAAGAGTAAACTAGAAGATGGCAAGCCACATATACAAGCCTGGAAGTTTAGTGCTCAATAAGAAAAGGTTTAACATCATCACTACTGACAAATTTAGTGAATATGCTAGTCTAAGGGAAATGATGATAAACTGCACAGAGCAAGAACTAAATGAGATAGTTGAGCTGGGAGATGAAATGAATGCAAGAATCAGGTTGGAGGAGGAGATGTTACTTAGTTAACTTAAGAGGCATTTGGTTGGTGATGACTTCAATACTATTATTGTTGAGCCTCTTAGTGTCTATAATCCAATTGTAAAATGGTACTTTGATGAAAATGTTGGCTACTATCACATCATTAGAGCAAATGACCGTCATACAAGGCACACGATCACTCATCCTGATTAACATGCAGAAGCTGATAAATAAATTAGGGATGAGTTTTGGTACTGAGTACCGGTACCGACCGAATCTAAACGGTACCGGTACTTGATTTTTCTTAATTTTGAAACCGGTACTAATCGGTACCGGTAAAACCTGGTATTTCCCGATGGGTACCGGAATATATATTTGTAATTCTTACGCTAGTTATATATATGTAAAAATAATTTTTTCTTGAATTTTTAAACATAAATTATACTTTTTTTACTGATTGTATGCTACTAGTTACCATATGCTAATAGATAACTTATCACTTGAATGAATTTCATTCTCAAACTGAGTTTTTGAACAATTTCCTAGCTAGTGTACGTTTGACATTCCTTCAACCATTTTATTTGCTTTATATGCATTCAGAAAAGTAACTGTAAGAAAATAAATTAAAGTACATAGCATTTCAATATAAATTTTACTTTTTTTTGTTTATAACTAATCGAGGCTATGATTATTGTTTGGTGTATGTAGTACATGGAACATATCAAATGATATATGTTAAAACAAATTATGAAACATCTTATAGTGCATTGCATTTTGCTTTTCATATCCATCTTATTTAGAATGTTGACTTTTCATTTTGAGAGAAGGATGTTTGTTAAGATTGACATTGATTTTGGACATATAATCATTATATTATGTGTTAGCATGAGTTAATATTGTCACATAGACCCATCAAAATATAAGACCAAACTAATTAAAATATTAAAACATAATAAACACTAGAAAATTTCAAATTTAATTTTTTTAACAAAAAGAACTAAAGCGGGTACCAAACCAGTACTATACCCGAAAACTCGGTACTGGTACCGGTACCTTACCGATATATCCGGTATTCGGTACCCACATTTCATAAATTTCGATACCGGTACTAACCGGGACCAGGATGATACCGAGCTCATCCCTAAAATAAATTACTAACCTTATTATGGAAGACAATAAGATTAGAGTTGAATGTTTAAATCTCAGAAGAAGAAGGATTGATGAAAGTTTTGAAGACATACTTTTGACAGCATCATCTTAGGGGGAGATTGTAAGGTCATGCAACCCCTGGACGCATGCTTTTGATTGGAGAATAGTTTATACGAAAAATGACAATTTAACTCAGGACTTAGAGTTTATACGAACAAGTCTACGGAAGTATTACTGAGGACCAAGTTTTTATGAAAAAATTTATGCTTTCAGATGAACTGAGTTTCTACAGAAGGCTGTTTATATAAAGTACTTTATGCGAAACCCAAACTTGTAGCTTTATCCTGACAGAAGTATTGTTGGTGTTAGTGGGCATACCTTCATCTACTACAGACAACTGTCACAATTGCTCTCCTGTGATCAACCAATTATGTAATAGATTAGTGTCAAACACAGATTATCTTATGTAATAGATGGCTTAGATTATCTAGATGAATCAATGGCTCTAATTGATTCATGTAACTCTCTCTATATTATTATTATAATCACTGTGAACTGTTGGTTAGAACGTTGGATGGTCTATCGAAATGTCTTCATCAATATAATAATAGAGCTTGAATTTGTTGGGCTATACATTGAGAGGCATGAACATTAGACATGTGGGCTTGCATTTGCTTGGGCTTGGTGTGATTACGATTTTGGGCTTCTTAGGCCGGTTTTCTTATTGGGTTTATGATCCTAGCTAGGTTAATTGCAAGGGTAGTATAAATACCCATTAGTTTATGATTGTAGCTAGCTTTTGGGATTACGATTTTCTTGTTCTTCTTTGTATTTCCGATCGTAAACACTTGTTAATAGAAGATTGATTGGTTTTCATTCAAGATTTGATTGTTTTACTTTGTCTTCATCTCATATCAAGTCTATTTCATCATCTTCTTGTCGAATCATTCACAAACAAGGTTTCCGCACTTGTTTGTGATAAAGATATCGTGAGCAATTGTTGTTTCGGGACCAACAATTGGTATCAGAGCTAAGAATCATCTGATTCGAGTTCCATAATATTAGATTCGAGTGTTTGGCTGAAAAAGTGGAAGTTTTCTAATTATTCTGGGTTGTTCTTACTGTTTACGACATCTGCTGGTGTTTATGATCGTTGTTCTTCATCGGTTTTGTGTTTACGATCGTTGTTCTTCGTCGGTTTTCTGTTTACGAGCTAGCAATTGGTGTTTACGACTTCAAGCTGCGATTTTTGAAGGTTTACGATCGTGTAATTGGGGTTTACGGTTTCAAGTTCGAAACTTTGGGTGTTCACGATCCTGTTTACGACCCGAAGGTGTTCACGACTGAGATTATGGTCGGAATCATGTTCTCGATCGGCTAGGCTGTCAAAATCGTAAACTATTAATTACGATCGGAAACTCATTTTAGACTTTCTTTTCTTAAGTTTCCTAAGCTTTCATCATGGACTTTGAACCTAGTATGTATCAAAAACTGGACTTTGAGATTGGATCGACCACCCGTCCTTCCAAACTCACATTTGCTGACAACTTTTTTGAATGGAGATACAGATTTCAAAATCATTTGAAAAGTGTTGACTTGAGACTTTGGAGATCAGTTGTTAATGGGTCATTCATTCCTACTCACAGTGAAGCAGGAAAAGTTCGGGTGGTGAAAACTGAAGCAGACTACACGGATGATGATTGGGGAAAATGTAACAAGGACGAGAGAGCATATGCTATTATGACAATGGAATTGACTCCTGAGATTGCTCAAGGTTTTAAAAAATACAAGACTGCAAAGAAACTCTGGGATGCTCTGGTTGTGACATATGAAGGAAATCCTGATATCAAGGTAAGCCGCAAAATGATGCTGAAGCAGAAGTTCAATTTGTTCAATCACATGCATGGTTCCTCAAGTTGGGGGTTTGTGAATCCTCAATAAACTCTGAGGTTGGGTAGGTTTTGCTATGTACAATTGGGTGTGGGGACGATTAAACATGACGGTAATATTGTACCATATTCAAGCATTTCATGACTGGATGTGAGTTTATGCGGTCAAATATATTGGAAATCGTCTAGAGCGTTGAGTAACGGAAGCTGAAAAGGGTTCCTCAGTCAAAGATAAGTCTGGTATGATCCATGAATATCATCAGCTTCAAGGAAAGTAAATATTTAATTTCTGTATTAGGTTATCTTTGTTTTTATGTTCTTATGTATTTCTAAATTTCTGACTGATTGATACTTTATTTTATTTTTTATGATCAAGATCAGGTTCTCGGGGTATGAGTCTGAGGGGAACTTTTGTAGTTCTCAAAATTTCAAAATTAACATTTGTTCGAGTGATTTATCGTTTAAAGAAGGTGTGGGCACATTTGAAATGTTTTGAAAAACTTGAAGGGGGCTTTATGAAAAATTTTCTTAACAAAACCCTCAAAACTATCTCATTTACGGTCCAACCCCCTTTTCTGCATTTACGATCTCTACTTCTCTCGGTGTTTACGATCCACTCATTTAAAAACCCTAACTGTCGCCCCTTTCGCCGGAAAATCAAATTTCGGCTACCTCCGACAGTTTTCTGTTGAAACCGAGTGCACCATCAACTTCGTATCCTCATTCCGACCTTAAAGCACACTTCTAGCAACCCTTTCCTCTTCGAATCTTCACTTACTTTGTTTTTTTCTCCTCTCCCGATTGCTACTCTTCTTTTTCTTCAAGTTTCTCGTCGATTACTCGAGATTGGAAACCGTTTTTGTGTCGATTGTAGTGAAAAGGTAGTGCTTGATGTTCATTTTACACAAATGTTGGTTTATGATGTGTTTATGAAGATTTACAGGTTCATCCATGGCGGATTAGGGAGTTTACGAACGTCGAGATGAAGAAGACGACGTTTCGGTGTTTCCGATGACGTTTACGATTTCTCCGTGTTTACGATTGAGGGTGTTTCCGATCAAATGATGTTTGCGATCAGACGGTGTTTACGATTTTGTGTGTTTACGACATAATGATGTTTACGATTGGGCATATGGTTTACGACTAGACCTATTTTGGACTTTACTTGACCCTATCGTGAACCCAAAATCGAATCGTAAACCCGTTGAGATTTTGAATTGAAATCGTAAACGGTCAGACAGTTGTAAAATGTTTATAAAATTTCATCAAACTTAATTTTTTTTAAGTTACAATTGAACAGTTGATTTTGAGAGTGTGTTGTGTTAATCCTTGAAACAAAATCTATTTCCTTTCAAGGTTTCAATTGAAAGATCAGAACCTAAAAGAATGATGTGATTAAACCTGATGCACTTGTCTCGGTTTCTCAGATGGCAGAAGAGATGATTGAGAAAGAGATTCACTTTGAAAGAGATCACTGCATACCTGCTTATCTTGATGACCCTCCAGAGAAACACATGCAGTTGTTCTACTCTCTAGTTGCAGGGTTGAATGTATGCAAGATCAATGATGCTCTCAGGACGCACGTGCTGATAGATGAACAACTGGTGAGAGAATTTTGGGGAACTGCCAGGGCAAACGCTGATAAAACAAGGATCACTGCAACTGTTCAAAACCGCAGAATTGAGATCCTTGAAGAAGATATTCGCCATGGGTTGAATATTAATGATAGAGCAGAAGATAAAATGGAATATTCTAAGAATGAAGTGTTAGAGGGTGCACGTATTTTGGGGTATGAAGGAAAATTCCCACCAATCTTCAAGAAGCTATTGCCACACTACTGGAGGTGTTTGGCACACTACTTACAGAAATCATTTTTGGTAAAAAGAACAAGCTTCAATCAACTAAACAAGGTGCATGGTACAACATTTGTTGCACTTGCGTTGGATTGGGAATACAACTTTTCGAAGATGATGCTCTTAGATTGGGTGGGTAATGCTGACTTGAGTGCTAGAGAGCAATTTCTCATGACTCCAAGATTTGTACACATGGTGGTGTTGAGGAAGTATCCAATGATACAAGAAAGGGTTGAGAAGCTGGATATAAAATTCATGGATGATGGTGTGTTTGGTCTACAAACTCAAGATAGAAAGGGAAAGAGCACATTTCAAGGAAGGCTTGAGTGGGCGAAAAGAGGTGCTTTCCCTGAGGTTGTAAGGGAACCAGAACCAGAAGCAAATCCACAACCTGAAGAACCTACAGCCAATTCATTTGTTGCTGAAGATCATGATGTTCCAGTGACTGTTCAGGGGGAACCAGAGAATATACCTTCAGATGAGGAGAATGTGTTGGATGAAATTTTCCCAGAGGATGAGAATTTTGCAGATGGCATTTATGGAGACCTGGAGCCAATGAGTAACAAGAGAACAAGAAAGGACTTGAACTCATCTTCAAGTAGTGGTTCAATCCCGCTAGAGTTAAATGATAATGTTGCTGATGATGATATGTTTGCAGAACCTAATCCTGTGGCTGAACCCTCACCAAGAAAGAAATCTGATCCAAGAACTATCAGGTTTAAGTTCCAGAAGACAAGCTCGAGCCTGATGATGTTTGAACCATCAGGTGCAAATGTTCAAAATGATGAGGTGTCTGAGCCTGCAAATGTTGAGAGCACATTTCTGGTTGCTGATCAAGTTGATGTCCAAGAACCAACTCCGATTCAAACTGAAAGTCCTTTTCTGAATGAACAAAGCCTAGTTATGAGGAAAGGCAATTCTTTGAAGTTGAAAGCACGTTTGTTGAGCCTAGCCCAGTAAGGGTACATGTTTCTACTGAATCAAGTCAGCCTCCAATCGTTCCAAGTTTTTGTCCGTATCAAACACTTGTTGGGGAAAGTGTTCAAACTAGTGATCTCCCTGTCGACCTTCGGATAAGTGTTGATCCTCAAATTAACTTTATTTTATCTCAAAACAAGAAGAGAGAGGGAGAGATAAAAGAACTCAAGGAAGAAAACTGTCACACCCTGACCGACGGCGGAATATGTCGGGGCGCGAAGATTGTCCAGATGCACACAACACTAATTCGAGTTGCGATATTCTTAATTAAACTCATTTCCATAAACATAGAATAAAGCATAAGCAAGTCATGATTCAAGGTTACAATTGAAAACATAACATCCAAACTAATAATCATAAAGTCTAATGTTTATTTAATAAGGTCGTCTAAGTCCCATGCAATCCTATGATGGCGGAAGAGATAGAATCAAACAGCAGCACCTGCAACATGTTTAACATAAAGGTCAACTACAAGAGTTGGTGAGTAAACATAGGTTTATTAATAGTGTATTAAATTCAGTGCGATTCGTGAGTAAAGTAAGTCCACGTGCGATAAACGAGTAATGATTATATCAGATAAGAGCGTAATTAAACCCTGACATTAAGGTTTCCAATCACAAGGCGCCAAGCCAAGGCAGGCCAAGTGGGCTTGTTAAGCCAATAGATCTATCACCGTAACCCCGACATTTTTAGTGTTAATAACTACGCGTAGAGTATGAGTATGAGTATGAGCACAATCCACATATAACACACAAGTCTAATCACATAAGATCATACAATACGAGCACATAATCGCATATAGTTTGTGTAAAGATTTATCGAGTAAGAGTTTGATACGTCACATGTTGCACCCCAAAACGATAAAGTAAAAAGGGGCTATGAATACTCATCTCACGGGTGAATCGAGAAGAAAGATAAGCAATAGCGATGCGCGAAAATCACGTCCGGAGATCACCTTGACGATTGACCGAGATCGAGCCAAAATAAATAGATAAATGAGTAAAGTGATAACCGTGACTTGACACGACACGACATGACACAACCAAATCACGAATCATTAGTGTTTTACTCAAGTGATAGCGTACAGACTTAGTTGGGTTCAAGTCTATTCTCTAAGTAAGGTTGAATGGTCCGAATCTAGCAAACAAGCATAGAAGTCAAACTAGGTCAACAAAAGTCAATAAAGTCAATTTTCATGATAGTAATTCAAGGTAATTCACATGCTTATCATATAAGATCAGATCTAACATAATCTACTACAGATTTTATAGATCTACTTGAATCTATCATGAACCTAGCCAAGTTTACACTACTAGAAACAGGGCCTTCCTTGACGCGCGAACAATGACACTCGGTCCTTTCTTGACGTGCAAAAAAGCGTGTCATAAAAAAACTGTCAAGAATTAAAAATCCTAAGGCTAGATGACGCGCCTTTTTATGTGTCATAAATTTCTGTCAAAATTTATATAAAAAAAACACGGAAGACACTTTAGAATTGCGTGTCAAGAAATTTCTGTCGTTTTATAATTTTTTAGCCCGCCAAATTTCCCCCCTAAATATTTCCCAAATTTTGTCCCCTAAATATTCCCCAAAATTTCCCCCCTAATATTCCCGCTCACATAGACATTCCCCAAAATTTTAGCCCTAAAACTTCCACGACGATTATCACCATCGTTCTTCCGATTACATAACATTCGAGTGGCCGAATTCATCTCCATCTCATCTACGATTATCACAGCACAGTCATCGGCTTTTGCGAGCAGGAGAGAGAGAGAAGAGCGGCCGAAGGCGAGAATCTGGTACGCGCTCATTACATCTTCATGGTCGTCATCTCCATCTCAGCTCACGCAATCAACATTTTACCCTAATAATCTGGTACGCGCTCATTCCATCTTCGTGAATCTGGTTAGCCCTAATTCCATCTCCTTCATCTTCATAACAATCTGGTATGATTCAGTTTAGTCGATGGATTAGCCCAAACAAGTTGTTTAAATTAGTCGATTCCTCGATGGTTAGCGCGCCCATTCCTTCCGCTTTACCAATTTTTTGAAATTAGTTGTTCGATTTAGGACCTACTTCAATTTCATTCTCTTTGCTTTCAGTTTGGGTGGTAAGTGGGATGTTTATTTGGGTGATTTAGGGCTCCGAACTTTCATATCCTTTAATCGCTTGAAACATGAAACACAGGTGTTTATGTGGTTTTGCAAAGTGAAATTACCGGACAAGTTTTCAAAGATTGTGTTGGTGAGGGATAAGATATTGGATTTATTAGGAAATATTTGGTGATTATTCATAGATGTTATGTATTGACACCTTGTTTTTTGTACAGGGCCATGAAGGTAGATTTTCAATCTATATTGATGCATCCAAAGGAAAACCAGTCCACATGAGCCCTTACTTTATCAATCGGGAAATTCATAGTGACAAGGTTTGTGTTTTCATATTACCAGGGTTTGACTACATGTGTTATTTTATCTGAATACATTTTACTACTTTCTGTGCATTCCTTATTGTCTTGTTACATTCTTTTTTTTTAATGTAAACCATGATTATACAAAGTTATGGCTGACAATCTCTATTATACAAAGTTTAGAGAACACTACAAGGTGAGATTCAAGGGGTTTAAACCAAATGGGGTTGGGTATTACGCAGCTTACATTGGGACTTGGGCATGTGACCTTCAAGGGGTTTAAATGCTTATTTTTTTCATTTTGTTATATACTGTCAAGGATTTGTTGTGGGTTATTAGTTATATTTGTTTCTTGCTCAACTAGTTGTTTTGGTTGTCTTCCTTTGTTCTTTATCTTTCTTTATAACATTTTTTTGGTGTCTTCACAAGGTTTTTCTTGATCAACAGCTCCTATTTTTATTCATTTTTAATTATTTTTCCTTGATAACAGATTGATGCTCATAATTTATCTGATGAACACTACTTGCCTACCTTTTTCTTTCTTATGAGTTTTGTTTCTTTAAATGTGTTTAGATGCATATATTCATTCTATTCTGGTGAATTAGTTTGTGTTGCTCGATAAAATTAAAAATGGCATGGCATCGCACAATGAATTTGCAGGTTATGGCGTATGTGCTCATGGCGGCAATAGGAGCTGCAGCCCAATCAACAGCATTTGCAAAATTTGGTGAACCATAACTTGAATCAGCAGCCTCCATCCTCCATACTCAGTTTCCAGGTAATTAATTTCTTCAAATTGCACGCAATTGTGGACTAATTCTTACTGATCTGATTGGAATTGGTAACCTTGTTGTATTCACATCTATATGACACTTACAGCAAACAAAAACAACAAACATGTGGATTTAGCTACTAATTATATAAAAGAACTTGGATTTAGCTACTGGTTATATAGCCGGCACATGATTAATGGAAGCTAATTGCACCGTACCCACATCCATATTTACCCAGGTGATGCTTCAAACTTAATCTAAAGTTTGTAACCGAGGCTTATTCGAGTACCCTAAGATGTTCCAAAATTATTATTGATTTGTTATTGTCGTTATTAAACTGTAGCATTTAACCAAGAATATAGTAGATAAGGCCTTAAAGCTTTAATGGTATGATCTAGTCTAAGTATTCAGTCTCTATTTAAACATTCTTGGTGCTTGAAGCCTTGAATACTTAGTCACCTCTTGAAGTTTTGAAACACTACCTTTTTAACCATTAGCTGCTGATCAATGTTATGATGTTTTTTCTCATGGCCTTACTTAGTTTTTAATTGGCATTTAGAGGAGAAGATTGTCAGCCACTAACTAAGCAATTAAGTTTTTACTAACTGTTCTAAGATTGTCAGGAACTTGCAAGGTTTAATAACTGTTATAAATTCCCTCGAATTCACCATGTTTATGCATGTTTCAAGTTGTCCATTTGATCCTTGAACGAATATGTCGTCACTTTATTTGAAAAGGGGAGTTGTGGGTGCAGTTCCTGTTCCATTAGATGATACGGGCAAAGAGGAGGTGATTGCTGCGTCGGTACCTAACGTTGAAGGAATGATAAAAGCCGACAGGAATATTACTTCACTAAAACAGTTGCAGGTTCATGAGTATCTGTAAAGTGGAAAAAATAAAATAAAAAGACATTAGGCTGTTAATTTTGTGGTTTACACAACCTGTTCCAAGGTCTAAACTGCCGGCACGAAAGGCATAAAACTCAAACTGGATCAACCAAAGTTTGGCCAGATAACTACCAACAGGGCTTACCCTTCTGTTATAACATCACATGTTCAAAAGGAGTTATGGACAATTTTACCCATTCCTTGCCTTTTCATTTCTCATGTCCATCACATGTACAATTTTTTTTTAGCAAATCTGAGGAGCAGACAAAATCATTAAACGAAACAGCTCAAGAAGGTGGCAGCTCAGTCAGTTTATCCCCAAACCCAAAAAATGGGATTAAGAAGATTGTCCCATCATAGAACGATGTAAGTTTAAGCTCTTATTGCACTATACATTTGGAAAATCTCCCAAAATGTATTAAAATTGCTTTAAACCTCCTAGATTGTTTTATTTTAAAGATCAGGTTTCATTGTAACAATAATAGTTTTTCTTAATCATTCTTAAAACATTAATTAATTATAAGCCTACCATGAAAGTTTGCAACCTATAAGCCTACCATAAATTTCTGTTAGGTTTGAGATCTTAGTGCATGTTTATGTTTCACATCATAACATCTGATTAGATATGTGTTTCTGCAAATTGGAGCCAAATATTGAACTGAACTACATGTACTACTTGTTAATCTGTGAATTAGCAGCTTGCTCACTGCCTCACATTATGGTTTATTATTCTCCTGTGTTGGTATTATTTTGTATGTGAATTCCTTTTTCACTTATTGCAGGATTGTACAATCAGATCATGTAATTTTGATATAGTCTAAACTTGGGTTTTGCATTCTCCTGAAAAGATGGAACACATTACAATCGGCACAGAAGTCTATATGGCCCTTGCGCCTCTCCAATCAGTTGTATTCTTTGGTTTCCATCGCAGGATGAGTGTAACAGGTTTATTTCTGGAGACTGATATTTTTTTAATACTTTTTTGATGCCATCTATTTATTTGGTCTTGTACAACAAGTCATATCCTCTTTCATCTACATAGCAAATGACAGACGAGAAAATAAAGACGAGAACCAATTTTGTGGTGATGTTTGTGCAGGGTGCAATCATGGTTGTGGGGGCTTCTAAACCAACAAAAGTTGCCACCAAGGATGGCCGAATCGGCATGAAGACCCAAATGCAGGTATGTATCATCTTGATTACTTCCATTATACACCTGTATAGAGTTCATTGATTCTTTTACAAATGTAGATTTTGTTTTTTTCTTATGTATGATAGGTGCGTTTCGTGGCATGGTCGCTTTGTGTACCTCAGAATCATCATTAGGCAACAAAGTCATGTTGTAAGAATGCTACGGAGTGTTTGGTTTATTAGTATAGGTTATAGGTACCATTTATGATCCATTGTAAAGTCATTTTAACTTTGTAATGTTTTTTATATATATGAAATGCATTATATTGTTATATGTGTACTTTTATATTGTATTATCAGGTTAATATTTATTTAATGTAGAAAATAGTGAATCTATTTAAAAAATATTTTTTTTTTCATTTTTTTTTAAAATTCTTGACGCGCAATAATGCGTGTCATCTCCCTTTATGACGGGGGCTTCCTTGACGCGCATTTTATGACGCGCATTGAGCGTCATAAAATGCGTGTCATTGTTCGCGTGTCAAGAACTTCTTGACCCCTCCATCCTTGACGCGCATTTGCGTGTCAAGAAGACCCTTTCTTGACACGCATTGCACGTCAAGAAAGGCCTTTTTTGTAGTAGTGTTAGCATGAATCTAGTCAAATCTTGCATAATAATCGGCTTTTGGTCACAAAACAAACCCTATTGAGCATGCATGGTTGGATCTGTCATTTAAACACATAAAAGTTCATGATTTGATGGCTTTCCATATAGATCTAACTTTACAAGCCAAGAAAAATATAGATCTAGACATGTTAGGAGGCAAAAATGTCATCTTGAAGTTTATGACACACATTTCTAACTCTAGATGACACACATGTTAAGATCTAGACATTTTATCAAGTAAAACACAACCTTGATGATCATAATACATGGATCTGGTCCTAAACATCATTCATGAAGCAAATCAAGTTCATTTGAAACATAAAAATAGAATCTTGATGAGAAAATTCCTAGATCTAGCCCTAGATGACATGCTTTCCATAGATCTATCCTAGATCTAACATAAAGGTGCAATCTTGATGACATATGACATGGATTTTGGTAGATAAGAGCATGTAAGATCATATCTAAGCAATTTTAACATAAAAATCAAGTCTTGATACATAAAACCCTAGATCTATACCATAAAAGCATGCATAATCATAGATCTAAGCTAAAAACATAATAAAGTTTCAATCTTGGGCCAAGAAATCAATAGATCTAGATGAAGAGATGATTTAGAACATAGATCTAACCCTAAGAAGTCACAAAGGTCAGATCTTGATGAAACGGGATGAGGATCTTTACTTACCGGTAAACCGAAAAGATGAAGAAATGGGTGAAGAGGGGGAATCCAAGCTTCAATCTTCAAGCTTTAATCTTCAAAGATGGTATTAGGGTTTGTTTAGAGGATTTCCAGAGGTTTTGGGACGTTTTAGAGCTGATGGGGGCTGAAAGTGGGGAGCATGGAGGCTAATGATGCTTAAATAGTGGGATAATTAGGGTTTCTGCCAAAAATGGTCTAGGGCGTATCGCCCTGAATTTATACATTTGGGGCGTACCACCCCAAAGTGGCAGTCCGGTTCTTAATTACCGATTTCCCGGTTTTGGTGCTCGGTTCTTTGTTTTTTGGTGTTTTCGAGTCCCGTTTTCTCCCAAATCACCCAAATAATGGTCCCATCATGTTCATTACATTAAATTCACTTAAAATGATAACAAACATGTCCCGTAATGCTAATTTATGCACAAATTAGGTCAAAACATGCAATTTTGGTCGGTTTTGCCGTACGTATCACTTTTAAGCAATTCACCTATGATTTGTGACTCGATTAAGTGTGTGATGACTCAGGACATCATGTGTGATCATAAGTGACCATAAGACTCATAAATATGACAAATCTGATATACGATACTCAAAAACGTGATCTCCCGGTTAAAATCGAAATCGCGCTGGATTTACCGAACGTTCACTGTTTTCGTTCTAAACCTCAAATCCTCGCACGTCCTCACATGTATTCACTTGTATGCTTAACTAGTATCACATAAAAGTCCCGTACATGCTTGGATTGCTTGGATTCCCGGTTAACGTAATCATCGGTGTATTGGCGGTAAAATCCAAAATATTGACAAATTGAATATCAAATCGATTAACGAATATAATAATGAAATAAACACCATGAAATAAAGTACAAAATATCATGATTACACATAATTCCTCATTCGATTATCAATCAAGGGTTTCGGGTTACAAAAAGGATCGAATCGGATAACCGAAAATCAGAAATGTTACAAAAACAAGAGATTGAAAGAAAAGGAGAGTAAGAATGAAGAAAGTATCGGGTATTTGTATGCATGGTTTCTTGAATTAAGGAAGATGTTAGAAGAATTAAAGGAGACTAGTAGCTCAAATGCTTAGGGTGACCCAAGCCAGAGTTCTTCACAAGGTGCCCAAACTACTGAAGTAGTGCCAGAAGATGAAGGTGATGACTCCATAGAGATCTCTGATTATGTTCGAGGAGGAAAATTCATCTCAAAGGCACCGGAAAGTCATGATAATTGGTTCGGATACTTCTTTGAAGGACCTCCCCCTAAGCTGTACTCAATTGACGTGGGAGTAAGTGAACTCGACAAAAGGGGGAGTCGTGAACCTATCCTGTGTTGGCATTATGATGGAGAGAAGAAACAGTTTGCTGTGATAAGAGATGGGTACAGTCCAATCGAGTACTACAGATCTCGGGGTTAATTTCACTCCTGGACAGAGACAGAGATGAGAAATTTGTTGAGGGTTCCTTTTATTAACAGATGGAGGAATGCACATGGAGACCTAGTTCGTGACAATCTGATGAGTCATTTAGAAGAAAACTTTGCAAACTTTGACCTCAAACAAACAAGATGGGTTCAGACTGGAACTGATCCTGACACAAATGAGCCTGTTGGAGAAGTGAGGCGTCCTCCCACCAAAAGAACTCAAGTGATCAATATGCTCGACGAGGTTGAAGATGGTACACTTGTGAAAATTTTTGATAATTAGTTTTATGATCCAACAACTCATGAGGTGGTGGTAGTTTGCAAGAAGATGAGAGAATTTCGCTTCTATGATCCAGTCGATTTGCTGAGGTTTGGAGAACGTGATATCAAACTTCTGGCCACCCAACCTATTCTTGGTGATGAGCTTGATTATGAAAATGCTATAAGGGTGGGTATTTTTCATGGAACAACAAATCGGATTGTGGAACGTGAATGGTGGTCAAGGAAGGAATCTCACACCTTCCGATTTGATTTGCTTCTTCCTTAGACATTCTAATGGTTCATACCTAGGGGAAGATTGTTGGGCTATACATTATGAGGCATGAACATTAGACATGTGGGCTTGCATTTGCTTGGGCTTGGTGTGTTTACGATTTTGGGCTTCTTGGGCCGGTTTTCTTATTGGGTTTATGATCCTAGCTAGGTTAATTGTAAGGGTAGTATAAATACCCATTAGTTTATGATTGTAGCTAGCTTTTGGGATTACGATTTTCTTGTTCTTCTTTGTATTTCCGATCGCAAACACTTGTTAATAGAAGATTGATTGGGTTTCATTCAAGATTTGATTGTTTTGCTTTGTCTTCATCTCATATCAAGTCTATTTCATCATCTTCTTGTCGAATCATTCACAAACAAGGTTTCCGCACTTGTTTGTGATAAAGATATCGTGAGCAATTGTTGTTTCGGGACCAACAAAATTTGTTAACATATCCGTTCTATATTGTTCATTGTTTGATTGATCATTTGCTAATTTGAGTGAGAGTTTATATAAGTTATTTATGCTTGCTTAGAATGTTGGATGGTCTATCGAAATGTCTTTATCAATATAACTAGTGGGGTACCCGCGCGTTGCGGCGGGCGACAGTTTATAGCGTGTTATGCGTTATAGTGTGTTCGCGCGTTTGGCGGTGGCGACAATTTACAAGACTCATGACAGAGGGTGCAACCCGCGCGATGCGACAACGAAGGATTACAATCATGTATGATAATGGAAACAAACAAAAGCGTTTTGGAACAACGCTTACAAACGGAATAAGCTTCATGCTTTTGTCAATAACAATTTTAAAAATGTCTCGATGCAAAAGATAGTTTTAATATTTAGATATCCACTTGGTCTAAAAATTCTAACAAGTCATCAATCTTTAAAACATATTTGGGTTATGACCCAATTTTTTACTACACAGTCGCATACATAAAAATTTGATAATGGTGCAAAACATGTTAGATTTCTTAGTCTTGTTGTGTTTGGAAACAGTGTGGCAGTTTCACCACGTCTTTGGAAACAGGTGGCAGTTTCACCATCAGATTCTATCATCATTGATTTACTCAAATAAGCTGACCAAAGTTAATTTTATAGATAGTCTTCAAATGAATGAAAATGTATTACATCAAATACTTGACATGAACCATGCATCACTATGATCAGCAACCAAAATTGTGTATAATCAATACTTGCATTGACATTAAAGTAGAAAATTCAGGAGGTATCAATTACCTGAAACAATTGGGTTATGCTTTAGATACGATGACATCCTTGCTAGTTTTAGTCTTGAAACCTTTATGCCTGATTTATTGTGATGAAACATTGTCGTGACCCTTAGCATCCTTTTTCCTATTTTATATGTTGGTAGCATCCCTTCTAGCATCACAAATCTGAATAGAAGAAGAAAATTATATCCCAAAGAAATGTATAAAAACCAAACAAAATACACTTATTAGTTTTAGCCCTTTGTAGGTTCCTATAGGTGTTGATTAAAAACACAAACAAAAAACATCCAATAAAGATAAGGAGAACCAAAAATAAGTTGAAAAGATTTTAATCAGGATACTCGAGTGCACCTTTAAAAAATGCCATGCAAGTTCACGTCTTGGCCTGTAAACAAACATTAAAATCAGGTCTGATGTTGTTATACCTATGGAAGGTAGGAAAAAAAATATGATACAACCACATAAGTGATGGATTATTAGCTGGCCAAGTACATTTTGCCAATTTGGTCCTTTGCAAACCATTTATCTCTTTCACCTCCAACCTAAAACATAACCCAATTAGTAATTAACCACAAACTCTTCATAGAACTATTTAGACGTGCACACTTTCTCACCCAAACAACCCATTTGAACCTACGAAGAAGAAAATTACCCAAAGCAAGGAAAGTTATATAATTTGGATTTTACCCCATGTGAAGATTGACACTATTATTTGGATATTGTGTTGAACAACTGCTCTATTTGGGCTTTATATTCCACTATTTTGCCTTTATTTAACTAACTAAGACATGAAAATAATCATTCAACATAACCAAGAACCAAGCTAAATATAGCCAGCACCAGTTGAACCCATCTAAACCGGTTCGGGCCAAACCAGGCTGTGAAGCTAATACAGTCTCAAGTATGGTCCAGTCCGGTTTGGTTCTCTGGTTATATCTATTAGATCGACTTGTGCACACCCCTAAATGCAATCTTACCTTTGTAAAGATGTTGAAACCATTAGCAGATGTAGATATGAGCATTCCTGAAACCTGTGTACGCCAATGAAAACAAACTGAAATAGCTCTTAGATAATTAAAAAGTACCTTAATCAAATGTGATATACGGATTCTGCACTTTGATGCTCTTTGTGTGTACCTAAATCACTTGACAATCAAAATATTAAATATAACTGGAAGTGAAGGGCGCAAAAGAAACGATACCTTTGGGCTCACAAACCCCCATTATACATCAATGTTAAAACCAGCTGTAATGAAAAGACACGCAGCACGTCAAATAGAAGTGGCTGGATCTGTAAGACTGTAACCGTAAAGGAAAGTAATACGATGAACCCTAATCTTAAAAGATAAAGGTAGATGTCATAAAATTAATCCTAGAAGAGAGAAAGCAGTAGATCTGATATGAGCAAATATCAAATGCATCAAAAATTTCACATGATTCATGGAGATAGGTGATCCCCTCTTGCTTCTTTATTTCATTGAAGAGGCAGGACGATGGATCTGCAAACATAGGAAGACGAAGTTGAAGAATCTGAGAACAAAAAAGAAATCAGTGAATCATGAATCATGTGAAGCACAAAAAAAGAAAAAAGAAACCAAAAAATCAAAATTTAATAAAACCAAAACAGATGCACAGAACTTACAGATCTCAATTTCGGTCCGAGAATCTGAGAACAAAAAAGATCTTAGTCATTGACGGAAAATAACTCTGGCAACGACAATCATGAAACACAAACACAGAAAATTAAGAGAAACGAGTAAAATAGAATGCTATTTGAAATCGAATGCGATGAATCTAACTTACAGATCTGGATGGCTCAAGAATCGAGGCCATACGTATTGCGTTTCTGATTCTGAGGAACCATACAACAAAGTTTTAACAATCAGACAACATAAATCCAACAATATTCATACGGGAAACATCATGAAATCAAAACAAAAATTCAAAATCAAAAAATGAAAAGCGACTACCTGAACAAAGATCAGTAGAAGAACTCATGAAACTAATGGTCGTCACCGCCGCTCTCGTTGACTCGTAAAGCCACCACCAATCGCCGTCCCCTTTAGCCTTCATCGATATCTTTGTTACCAGTCGCAAAACCCTAAGCCGACTCCATCTCTCCCGTTTGATCATGATGACAACAAAACCGATTGAAGCGAGGGTTTGGTGGTTTAGGACGGAGGTGAGAGGATCCTAGGTTTTCAGATCTGTGTTTTGAAAGAGGAATGGGTGTTATGATGAAATTGAGAGAGAGACGGATGCATAAAGATGATTCTAGGTTTTCAAATCTGTGTTTTGAAAGAGGAATGAGCTGAAGGGGCTAGCTGTGAGATTAGGTCTGCTGTCAAGAAGAAAAAGGAAAAAGGTACAAATCTTTGCAGGCGTGATCTCGGGTTCAGCCAAATCTGGTTCAAAAGGAACTAAAATTCACTTGATGCTTCCATTACTTGTACATGATGCTTCCTATGTAGTACCTCTTAAAAATATTCAACACCATGCTTTAAATCCTTGTACATTGTGCATTAAAACTTGATTTTTCAACCACTTGATTTTCTCTCTCATATATGTATAATAAGATAGTATAGATAATAGAGCTTGAATTTGTTAACATATCCGTTCTATATTGTTCATTGTTTGATTAATCATTTGCTAATTTGAGTGTGAGAGTTTATATAAGTTATTTATGCTTGCTTACATAATACTTAGTAATCTTGTTAAGTGTTGTTTGAGTAAAGACACTAATTCTACACTGGGTTATTTAATCTAATGAACATGTATTTCCCCATCATTTTTATCATCAAGCATTTGATGCAGTTCTGTAATAGTCTTCAACTCTTCATGGATGATTAAACAAGCTTGCTGAACTAAAGTGGGGTTGTGATTTTTGGCTTCCATTCTTAATAGACAAGCTATGTTATGTTAACTATAATTGAGAATTTAAACAAAAAGCCATGTAACACAGCTAATATCTAAGTATGTATGTTTTCCATTCCGTACCTCTACACACACAAAATAAAATTTTACATAAAAGAATTTGTTTTCTTTGTAATTTATCCATCTCCAACCCGCCCAATGGCTGTGAAATGAGTTGACTCGGTTCGATCCGGACCATGGCCTAGCTGGGTGTGATTGATTGGACCCTAGAGGTTCCAGTTATAAATCGAAAACTGATCCCACCCAAGTGTAAAAACAGATGTACCGAATTGTTTCTAACCGAAACCAATTGGTTTCTTAAACCAAGAAATCGAAGTGTTTGGTTTCGACTGCCGTTTGAGTAAAAATCGAATCAAACCGAAACGAACACACACTTAACAGATGGAATTGTGAATCTAATGTTGACTCGATGATTCCCATTCGTTTTAAAATCCATTCAACAAGGTTTCATGTATAAATAAATAAATTAGTTGGTAAGATACCGTACTAACAATTGTGTGTAAATTGTAATCATCTCAAAATTATAATTAAACCGTTATGTATTTTATATGTTAGAACGTGTAGTTTGTTCTAGGCTCGAGAAATCGAATCATGTGTATACCTTTTCATCCCTTTTTCAATACCCAATCCTACTCAACTACCCATAATCAATATTCAAATCGTCACTTCCTGCTCTTCATCCCACCATCACTCATTCTCTCTCCCACTCACCAGATTCTAGGTCAAAACCCCTTCAATTACAGTCAACTCAACACTCTCATGCTTCCCCTTCGCACCTCAAATCCCCCCAAATCACTCCACAGATCTCAAATCCACCTCGATCTAGGCTTCTTCATCTTCAAAATGAGATCCAGGAGCTCTGCAATTTCACGTTAAAAATGGCGCTGAGGCTTCCAGCTGCGGAAGCTGCAAATGTCGCGATTCAATCGATTGGATGCGGTTACGATATTTCGTTGGATCTGAGGCTAAAGTATCGCAAAGGTGATTACTGTTCAGATTCAAATCAAAATCGAAATTGCCGTTTGATTGAAATTGATGAGGGTGAAGGTAGAGACATTGTGCTACCAGGCGGACTTCGAATCCCTAATGTTTCTAAATCGATCAAATGTGATAAAGGCGAGCGTACTCGATTTCGGTCTGATGTGCTTCGTTTTCAGCAGGTGTGAATAGTTTTGACTGTTTTTGTGCTTTTTAATTGCTAACTTGTGTGCAATGATGTGGTTGCTCTGATTATGTTGGTTGAATTTTGTTTATATGATGATTGTTTCTTTCTTGAAATGGATAGTTTTGTTCTCTTTCTTCTGAAGGGGACATGTGGGAGGGCTTCATATAATTGTGGTTGACATAATTGTTTGACTATTATGCATGTGCAAATATGATCTTGTTTACTGTTTTAGGGTTTTTTTTTATATTGTTTTGTTTACCTTTTGGGTTGGATGAGTAGGTGGGGAGCTAAAGGGTATATTTATGTTGAAAATCTTTGTTTCTGTAGGTTATGTGTAGGTTTTTCGTGGTTCGGTTTAAACAAATGAAATCGCCCAAATAGGTCATTGGTTTGGTTTTGCAGTCCATTTTTGTAAGATTTGGTTGATCGGCTTATAAATGTTCAGACTGGATTATAACATATGCACATAACATCATCACATTATGTACCCTAAAGTCTATTCATTTTGATGAAAATATAATTAATTCAACTATGTTTTTTGTTTTCTTTTTGGGTGTATTTTTTCCTTTTTGTAATTTTCTTGGTTGTTAAAAACCAATGTATATAAATTTCTGAATTTGCGTTGTTCGCAGATGTCGGAGCAATTCAACCAAGAGATATCATTAACCGGAAAAATTCCTTCAGGTCTTTTTAATGCGATGTTTGAATTTTCGGGAAGTTGGCAGAAAGATGCATCTAATACTAAAACCCTTGCGTTCGACGGTGTTTTCATTTCATTATACACCGTGGCATTAGAAAAATCTCAAATGGTACTCTGTGATCATGTGAAGAAAGCTGTCCCATCCTCATGGGAGCCTGCTTTGTTAGCAAGGTGAGGTTCTGAACTATCCAACTTTCCAACCCATTTGACCCGTTTCAGTTTTAGCTAAGTTTCTATAGTTGAACTGTCGTCAAACAAATACAACCTGCATTGACCCGCTTCATATAAATAGGTTGAAACCGCCACCTCTAAGTCGATATAAATTACAAGGTTCTCCTTGAGCCTGTTAGATTTGTATTCGCATTGTGTGTATTTATTCTGTGATTAAAAGATCTACCCGTCTTGTTATGTTATTTTTACAGGTTTATTGAAAATTTTGGCACTCATATAATCGTGGGTGTGAAGATGGGAGGAAAAGACGTGATATATATGAAGCAGCAGCATGCATCATCCCTCCAACCTACTGATGTACAGAAAAAGTTAAAGGCAATGGCAGACAAGAGATTTTTGGACTCCGATGAATATGCCATCGATTCTGAACATGTTTCTCAAAATGACAAGGTATTGTTGTATCTAATATTTGTGTATTTATCTAATATTCTAACGTGACTAGTAAAATGCATCATTTTTTATGTGAGTAGATAGATATATGTATATTTGCATAAGTTTATGTATTTGAATATATGATAAATATCTTCACTTGTGTAGATTCAGTGGAATTCTGTGATAAATAATTTAATCTTCTATAATTATATCTTTTTCATGTTGAAAATAATTGGATCGAACAGCACTTTCTCTGTTTTTTATTGATCGAAAAACACAGCACAAATAAACTAAGACGAATTCGACTGGTACTAAATATTTGGAGATAAATACTAGGACTCAAGTATATCGCATCTCTCATCCTTATCCATAGCTTTTTCACATGTGAACCAAACTTGGTATTAACTCCAAGTCTCCAACATATCATATAATTTGTAATAATAAATGATGATTTTAATTGGTTCTTGCAGTTCTCGTAATACTTGTGGTTCTGTAAAGAACCCTCACCTATTATATATTATACTTCCAAATTAAGCACCTTAGTAGTAATATTAAACTAGTAGGTCCTAATCCTACGAGTGTTTGAATAAACCTGTATGAAAACCTAACCTCTGTCTTCATTGTATTCATCAGATTTATATCTAATTGTCAATTAGCATCAAGGAAAAGGTTATAAATTTTTTTCAAATATAGAGAAACTTTAGGAGGGTGGATTTTTCTATTTTCTTTTGTAAGTTAGGTGGTGAGTTAGCACAGGGGATGTGGAGGGACTTGAGGACATTTATGGTGACTTAAGGACCAATCCAGATAAACTATATATTCAAAGGTCAAATGGGTACTTTAGTGTGGGCGGCCACAAGAACATATTATTTCCCTTTTTAGAGTAAGATAATTAATGCTTCAAATATAACAACAATAACCATATTACAAAGCAATTGCCGATTTAGGAAGTTTAAGCCTCCATTACACTTTGGATACACAATTAGGGAAGTCCTTGGAATCCAATGGGTTTTGATTTTGTGAGACTAAAAGTAACTATAAGAAGTGCACCTTTAGTAGTACCAATAATGTAGTTAAGAAAGATGTCGTCTGTTATTTCAGTAAATATTTTGAGAAAATGTTGAGGTTGACGAAGATATTAAATCAAGGTGATATCAAGCTTTGCTAGTCTTTTGTGGTCAAAAGATGAAATTGTAAGTTTTAGATGACGAATGTACATTTTGTCATGATTTATTAGGTAGAATGTTTCGCCACCAGTTGACATCATTATTCACAATATGAGGTATTATGGATGTGATTTTCAATCTTTGTGCACTATTTATTCTTATGATGAATTAAATTATTTTTGCATGTAATATAAAAATTATCTATATAGTTGATCTGAGGTATTTTTCCCTAACTTGTAAAAGTTCTATTTCAATCTTAAAAAATATCTTGTTTTAATTTAGAACATATTGGTAATTATAAAAAGAAAACATAAGTTTTAGGTAAGTAACTAAATACACAAAGAGAAGAACTGAATAGGGTAAAGTGTAATTACTATCTTGTTATTTTTGTTGCAGTATGACATAAGAGAGCAGCGGCTAAGGTTTGCAGATACTGACCCCTCGAGCTCTTATTCTTATAAAGAGGTAACCCGTACACACACACACACACATTCATGCATTCATACACAAACATGTATATAGGCGGTTGATAACTAGTGATCTCAATTGATTGCAGGATCTTGTAAGCATTTGCAAAAGAAGAGGTGGGAGTGATAATCCGAGCCTAAAACATAACGAGTGGTTACATAGCGTACAGTTAGAGCCTGATGTCATCACAATGTCCTTTATTCCAATAACCTCGTTGCTGAATGGTGTTTCCGGAAGCGGATACTTGAGTCATGCCATAAATCTCTATCTACGATGTGAGCGACATTTCTTGTTCTCTTTCACTTGGTTCTATCTTAAACATAAAGACAGCTAAACAGGCAAAAACAAATTTTGTGGGCCGGGTGGGTTGACTTGAAACACTTCTAATTATACCTTTTTAGTGATAAAACACAACCCGAATGGATTGAAGTAGTCAAAGGTACTTAAACAACTGGACTTTGGGTAAAACTTACAACTTCAGGAGTCATTACAGATAAACCACCAATCGAAGAGCTCCACCAGTTTTTAGAGTTCCAGTTACCGCGACAATGGGCCCCTGTGTTCAGCGATCTGCCCCTTGGTCCGCAGCGTAAGCAGAGAAGCCCGGCTTACTTGCAGTTCAGTTTTTTCGGACCCAAGCTCTATGTGAACACCAATCCGGTAATTTTCTAATTAGACGTGCAACTTGAACTCGTGATAATAAAATCGAGCAAAAGCGTAGTAAATGTTGACCCGTTGATGTTTTTCTGGGTAAACAGGTGGATGTGGGTAAGAGACCGGTGACAGGTCTCCGACTTTATCTAGAAGGTAAAAGAAGCAACCATTTAGCGATCCACCTGCAACACCTCTCGTCTCTCCCGAATGTCTTCCAGCTACAAGACGATGTAAACCCACACTTTAACGAGGAATCACACGACCACAGATACTATGAAAAAGTTCAATGGAAACACTTCTCCCATGTCTGCACGGCTCCAGTCGAATCCGAAGACGAGTTGTCGATCGTAACCGGGGCCCACTTACACGTTGGGAATCACGGATTTAAAAAAGTCCTCTTTCTACGGCTCCGTTTTTCAACAGTACTTGGTGCAGCAGCAATCAAGAATGCCGAGTGGGATGGATCTCCCGGGCTAGCCCGAAAATCGGGTCTTATATCGACTCTTATAAGCCATCATTTCACAGCAGTCCTGAAACCACCCCCTCAGCCCGCTGAGGTCAACATAAACTCGGCTATATACCCAGGGGGCCCACCTACTCCTGTTCAAGCACCAAAGCTGCTGAAGTTTGTGGACACGACCGAGATGACACGGGGCCCACAAGAGACACCCGGATATTGGGTGGTCTCGGGGGCCAGACTCGTGGTGGATAAGGGGAAAATCTCGCTAAGAGTCAAGTATTCTTTGCTTACTGTAATATTAACCGATGACGACGAAGAAGTTGAGGTGGAACCATTTTAGCTTGTCGGGATTAGGTGATATTTGGTCGTTTTTAAACTCGTGTTTGATGATGGCGCGGTAATATGACAACGTTTTGTTTGTTTAATGTTCGTCTTTCTGTCTCAGTTTGTTTGACGTAGGGTCGAGTAGAAAACAGAAACGACTTCTCATATAACTAAAGAGGTTAATCCGAAATCGATCGGCTATTACGAAAATATAAAAATTCTGTAAATGTTCCTGATCATAAATTTATGAATAGAACTTGAATGTTTCAAATTTCTTCCCAGTTCACATCAATAGTGATTTAAAGCAAGTTTAAAGAATGATTAACAAAGGGATCTGTGGCGCAATGGTAGCGCGTCTGACTCCAGATCAGAAGGTTGCGTGTTCGATTCACGTCAGGTTCATATTTTTATTTTTTGATTTGCGAAAGAGAAGTATTACAAACGCCCCTTGCACTATCTCTCAATTCCAGATAACTGTTTGGTGCTTTTGTGTTTCTCTTACGCAATCTCAACAAAAACTTAATTAGTTATTTAAGAAAAAAAGAGACAGAAATAGAAAATGAAAAAGGAAAATTATTAGAGATATTTTATGTTCTTATTGAGCAACTTTTCCTTCAGAGTAGCTTTACTTTATTCCTACTGTGGCTCGTGGCTCTCGTCTGCATGTGGAGTGTGCGTAGTAAATCACTTTGGGTTAGGGATGGCAATGGGTCGGGTATGAGCCGGCTATAAGTAATCTCAGTCTCATACACGAAATAAAAAATGTGTCCCATACTTGGCCAATTACCCGTCGGGTATCTATCGAAAATTACCCTTTGGGTATCGGGTAAACCCGCAGGCATCGGGTATATCCATTAGTTTGTAAAAAAAAAACTCGTTTGGATTTTAATGTAGCTAAATACAAATATAGACACAACAAAATATATCAAATCCAAAATATATAATATCTCATATATATAATACTAAAATGAGTTATTACTCGTTTTCATATATTCAAATACATATAAAAGAAATATGTTCATTTTCTAAACAATGATGTTAGTTGCTTCGACATTTCATTAATCAACAAGTTACGTTGATTTGTCATGTCATTCTTACAATTAGAAAAAATAAACCATCGTTAAAATAAGAAGACATATAATATTTAGGACTTGGAATATATAAATACCTCATAACTATCTTCATAGTTGTTTTGGTCAAAAATTAAGCAAGTAAATTAAGTAACCAAATTAGTTTGGTGCCCTGGATGTAAGTTTTCGGAAATCAAGTTTGTAAGCAAAAATCCAAGGTTAGATGCAAACTTATGGAAACACAAACAATAACTTCCCTGAATGCAACTAAGGACAGCGAGATTTGAAAGGAGGAAAAGCCCTTAATCCTTGAATGAGGATTGCCGGCATAAAAAACCCCTTCGCAACGATAACACACGTTGCCTATTTATTGCCAAGTTAAAGTATCGAGTACAAGTGTTTGCGGCTTGAAAGCTATGTGGTAGTGTGAATACAGGTGATCGAGAGAGTGAAAAACTAAGCCCTATGCCGCGTTTAAATACAATAACAATCCTAACTATATTCCCGAGATTTCAGGGGTCTTCTTCCAACGACTCTTGGCCGTTGCTTTGAGCAAATTAGGCGGCGGGTCTTCTTTTCCACACGTGTTTCTGACTTTGACTGAGTATTCTTGAGCGTTATTCAATCTTCTGCACCTGGCTTATTGATCAAACAAAGTCAAGGTCAAATCATTAGTATCGATATCCTAGCATGCTGGGTAACCATACATGCTGGGGTTAGATTACATAAATATGCAATCCCCGGATGTATAACATCCTGGGGTATTATGAATAATAATCTAGGGTACCGGTCCGCTACACATACAGCCGATGGATGTCTGACATTCAGGGGCTCAAACCTGTTAAAGAACATCAGTTAAATTTTACTGCGAAATCCAGGGTATAACAATTGCCCCCAAATTCGCAGCTTGTGGATAGAATTCCACAGCTGTGAATTTTTGAATCTTGGTGACTCATCCATGCTATTCTAATCCTGGCCGCTTATTTAGGAGTAGATGCTCCACGATCATTGCGCACATCACCTCACCTCTATAACTTCTACCCATTAAATACCCCTCTCTCTTATTCAGTTTTACCCACATTCACCAGAGAGAAAAGCGATCACCGTTCTTTCATTCCGACTGCACTTCTCCGATCAGGTACATCCTCCCTTCTCGCTTTCAATTTTCTAGTCCGACGATGACCAAGAAACGTATTCGTTTCGAGTCTAAGGTCGTGCCTATGGGAATCAAAGATTTCCTTGACCAACAATACCTTCAAACCCCTGAAACAGAGACATGCAGCTTTGATGAAGCCGCCATTGCCGCCCTTAGGGCGTCCGGGTTGCTACCTGCCTCGGCTGAGATCCGACCGTTCGACCCCAGGTTGAGATCCGATTTCGTATCTCAGACCTGGGTTTGTTTTCCCGTAGCCCCTTTCAGTGTTGGACTCTCCTACCCTTTTTCCGGCTTAGTCGCTGAGTTTTTTAAAGCTTCTGGTCTTTCCTATGCCCAAACTCTCCCTATGGTTTGGCGCATCCTGGGTACCCTTGACCGTCTTAATCACTCTTTTAAACACCCGACCGGCTTGCCTGAGTTAGCCCAGGTTTATGAGATGAAATCCTATGGTTCCAACCGGTTCCTGTTCAAATCCCTTACCAAAGACCTGCAGTTAGTGGCCGGTGTCACTCAGCGGGAAGAATGGAGAGGCCGATTCTTCTTTGTGAAGCGATCAAGTATCCCAGGGGGTCATCGTCTTCCTCATAGGTGGATTGTTAAGGGTAGGAAGACCTATCATAGAAATTTAGGGTTAGAACATATATTTATAAATTTACTGACCTTGAATTTTTGCCTATGCAGTGCCTAGCTTGTTAGAGATTGGTCCTGAGGAGCAAGAAACTGAAGCTAATTTGGAGAGTTTTTGAGAATTCCTGAGTCCGAGCCTTCATTCCATTGTAACGAGGTTTCTGATGCCTCCCACCATACTCCCAGCATATCAAGCTGTAAGTACCCCTGAATTTTATTTAATTGTTTATAGATGACTCTGCTTTGACATTCAAGGTATCTTTTCAGCCGCTGCCCCCAAATTCGACCTTGAAGATATGGATGTTTTCTTGAGCTCTAGAGCTGGTACCGAGGATGACGTCCTGGTCATTGGGTCTGTGTAGACCGAACCTACCCCTCTCACCAGGATCCCTCCAACCAGGGCCTCCGGGACCAAGAGGAAAACCCGGGAGTCAAGTGCTGCTGCTACCACTTCTGCTGCCCCAGTGCCATCTCGGACCTCTTGGCTACAAAGAGTGAGTCCCTTGTTCATCAGGTAATTACCATCCAACCTTCGATGAAACCTCTTCTCTAAAATTTACCTTGACCCCTGGATTTCATTCTTGTTTCAGGCCACCTCCCATATTCTGGATCTTCAGGCCGCTGCTGAGAAGCGAGCGGCAGATGCTAAAGCCCTAGCCAAGACAAAGGTTGCCCAGGCTAACAAGGAGACCACCAAGGCCAAGCTTCTCCACGAAAAAGCTATGAAGCTCATTGCTGAAAACGAAAAGAAGGTTGTTCAGGCAAGGAGGGACCACCAGGCTGCCATGGATGAGGTAGTCGAAACAACCAAGGTCTCGGCCCTTGTATCTCTACTACATGCCAGGCTCAATATGGTGAAGGAGGCTAGGGACCTGAATCTGGTGAATCCTGGGTGGAACCACCGCCTGTGGCTGAAGAAGCTGAAGGAGCTGGGAGGCACCATTCCTAAGGGCTTTGACTTGGAGGAGACCCAGGATGCAGGGTGCTCTGCCCTGGTTGCAGCTGGCGGCGGCAGCGAAATGGTGGTGGACCAGGTGAAGACCCAGGATACCGGGGACCAGGGTGATGCAGCCAAGGAAGGAGCTGGTGAAGAAGAAGCCAAGGAGAAGGATGCAGGGGCTGCTGATGCAGCAACCACGGGTACCGTTCAATAGCCCGTGGTCCTTTATCTTCCTCCTGTTGTTTTTGTGAAGTTTGTTTAAAACATTTTCTTTTATAATGACTTGCCGGAGGTTAGATTCCCGGTCCTACAATGTTCCACCCACGGGTCCAGCACCCGTGGTTTTAACTTTAAAGCCACCCTGAGGTGGTTGGACAGTTTGCTCCGACCAAGGGGTGGCTACCCTTTTATAAATATTTGCTTTTAAACCATATGCTTGTATGATGTCTTCATTTTTTCTGCACAAACAAACATATAAGTATGATAAAAATGTTAGATAAATAGCTCGTACCTTTTGCATCCTGGGATACTCCCTGAATGCTAAAATTTTCTTGTGCAAACATATAACTTCTTCTATCCTTGGCGCAATTCAACTTCCGAATGCTCATTGACAACCTAAACAGTTGCTTAATTGACACCTAAATCCTAGGATTTGGCACTGTCGTGCCATCCTAGGATATGACCATTCAGATAGACCATGCATACGTTAGGAATAAGTTTTAACAATTGGGATCAAAACCAAAAAATCACGGGGTCGATCCTAGAAATCCTGGGGTTAAGCCCAAAAATCCTGGGAATAAGCCCAAAAATCCTGGGATTAAGCCCAAAAATCCTAGGGTTAAACCCGGTGCCGATCCGACAAACTGGGGCCATGCCCGATGCCGTACTGGCGAATTCTAGGGTCTACCTCGAGCCGAGCCGGCAAACTAGGGTATTGCCTCGTGTGTCTTACGTTGGTGTGAAAACACCAAAAACCTTAAGGAACCCCTATGTGTCCATAGACCGTGAGGTTGCCGCCTATGCTGTTAATACAGGTCGATCCCGTAATCCTGGGTCCACATGTGGGTTAACGTGCGCTACAGGCGGGGGTCGTGCGCTACAGGCGGTTACCCAATCATAGGAGATGTGATATCCTCTCAAACCTTAGAAGGTATACTAGATACCTTCAACGAAGGAGAAATGGCCAGTCTCTAACTTAGGAGAATCACATCCTTGGCTTCACGCATCCAGGGTCAGCCATCTGCTTTCATCCAAGTGTCTCAACCAAATGAGTTAATAGTTTTTACAAAAATTGATAAAAATGAGTAAAGAAAATAAGAATAAAACAGAAGTACCTGAAAATAAGGAATATAAGAAAGATACGTTGGTTAAATTTTTAGTTAGGAGACATACCTGAAATGCAGCATCCTGGGCACTATACTTACATCAAATATGCCTTCAAGTGGATTGCATTCCATGGTCTTGGCAGTAATTCACCATCCATGTTAGCAAGCCAATATGCCCCCTTACCTGCCTCAGAGTCGATTAAGTAAGGACCTTCCCATTTAGGGGCCAATTTACCATCCCCTAGATTCGTGGTATTCTGAAATGCCTTCCTCAGAACCAAGTCTCCTATCCTGAATCTTCGGATCCTCACATGTTTGTTGTAGCTTTTAGAGACCATTTGCTGGTACGCGGCCATCCTCCATGCAGCTTGTTCTCGTAGTTCATCCACGGTATCAAGGTCGTCAGCCAGGGATTCGTTATTCGCATCCTGGGTCTGACTGATGACCCTGAATGTTGGGACAACCATTTCTGTTGGAATGACTACTTCCATACCAAAAACCAAAGAAAAAGGGGTTTGGCCTGTGGCATTCTTGGACGTAGTCCTGTCAGCCCACAATGCCAGTGGTAATTCTTCTGCCCATTTTCCTTTTTTTTTCTTTGAGTCTTTTCTTTAAGTTGTTGATGATGATTTTATTGCTAGATTCTGCCTGGCCATTAGCTTGAGGGTGCACTGGTGTAGAAGTTATCATTTTTATCCCCCAACTTTCACAGAATCCAGTAGTCCTTCTTCCAATAAATTGAGACCCGTTGTCACAAACTATTTCAGAGAGTAAGCCAAATCTCGTTACGATGTTCCTCTTAATGAACGAAATAACTTCCTTTTCCCTGACTTGGACATATGCTTCAGCCTCTATCCACTTCGAGAAGTAATCAGTCATAGCTAGCATGAAGACTTTACCACCTGGTGCTCTAGGTAGTTTTCCTACAATGTCCATTCCCCACTTCATAAAGGGCCGGGACGCATGGATAGGATGCAGGGGTTCAGCTGATTGATGAGGAATGTTAGCATGCCTCTGGCAGGCATCACATTTGAGGGCGAAATCCTTGGAATCCTTTTTCAAGGATGGCCAGAAATATCCCGTCCTTAGGATTTTTTACATCAGTGACCTGCCCCCTATGTGATTTCCACAGTCGCCTTCGTGGATATCCTTGAGTACTTGCAG
>JBCNJP010000008.1:44619867-44650762 GCA_039602395.1 Deinandra increscens subsp. villosa | reverse complement strand
CCAGCAATCAGGGCTTCATACTCCACTTCATTGTTGGTGGCTTGTAATTCACACTTAACAGCCTGGGGTATCATGTCCCCCTGTGGCGATTTCAGTATGATTCCAAGGTTGTGCCCCTAACATTGGATGCCCCATCCGTGAATAGGGTCAAACATCCTGAGAATTCATCCTCCTGCAAACTCTGGAACTCTTGATCTGCTTTACTCTGGATATCACTACTGAAATCAGCCACAAAGTCTGCAAGAGCCTGTGATTTTATGGCTGTTCTTGCTTCATAAACTAGGTTGTAGGTGATGTTAGTCCAATGTGTCGTCGTTATTGTTCGTATTTTGTCATATTAATTTATAATAACGGTTAGATTATATCGCATTTACACGGTTTTTGTGTTTAGAGGTACCAAGAGTAAAAGATGTCAACTCTGGGCTTTTATGAAGAAGTAGAAGCTGACTGGTACAGGGATCGAGAACTGAGCGGGAACGAGTGAAGACTTAGAAGAAAATGAAGAAAAGTTTCTGAAATGAAGACCTGGGCGGTACGCCCAGAGATGCAGAGTTCAGGGCGGTACGCCCTAATGTCTAGAGAAGCAGCCGAAGTTTCCAATCCGGGCGGTACGCCCAAAATTCCATAATTTGGGGCGGTACGCCCCGAATTGGTCGGCAGAAGAAAATTTAGGGTTTATTATTTAAACTTATTTGTGAAGTTATTAGATATATCATCTTCATTATTGTGCGACCAGAGGGCTTAGGGTTACGAATTTCAACCTTGTTTTGGAGTTTTTTGGAGATTTCAATCATTCGGTATAGTTTATTAATGCAATCTTTCATTATGTTTACGTTTGTTTCATTAGCTATGTCCGGCTAATCACCTCTAACTGCTTTTGGTGATTGGTTGGTAAAATCGTTCTATTCCTAACCGATTACTTAATTAGTTGTTCCGGAATCCTTGCAATCGTTGGACACCCGCATGCTAAATTGTTTAATCTAACTAGTAACCTAGGGTTTTAGTGGTCCCCTGACATGATCTAGCACTTTCTTGCGGCAGGACTAATCAACCCATTAGGAATTTAGGTTATTAGGTCAAGGAAGCAATTGGGGGGCATGTCTATGTGTCACTAGTAAGTAATTAGGTTTTGCCTAGATCGGTAGCCAACGAGGATCCAAAAGTGGTTAGCTTTGTCTCATTTGATAATTCAAGTAAGTTTTAGTTTAAAGTTAGTTAATTTGTTAGTTAATTCACCCAACAAAATCAAAACAGCTAAGTGGCAAAGTAGTTAATGTTAGGTTAATCAGTAATTTTAGTTAATTTAGTTAATCAGTTAATCAATTTCCACATATTCCCTTGGTTCGATAACCCTAGCTTCCACTACTACAAATTTAATCTAAGTTGGGGATTTGAAACGATTAGTTAAATCCCCAACTTAGAAATGGCTAATTTCTCCCCTTTTGCTGCATAAGATCCATTGAAATGGTTAGTTAAAAGTAGGGAATCGAAATATACCTGGATGCTCTGGATCCCAAGATGCAAAGCCAATTGTAAGCCAGCAATCAGGGCTTCATACTCCACTTCATTGTTGGTGGCTTGGAATTCACACCTAACAGCCTGGGGTAGCATGTCCCCCTGTGGCGATTTCAGTATGATTCCAAGGCTTGTCCCCCTAACATTGGATGCCCCATCCGTGAATAGGGTCAAACATCCTGAAAATTCATCCTCCTGCAAACTCTGGAACTCTTGATCTGCTTCACTCTAGATATCACTACTGAAATCAGCCACAAAGTCTGCAAGAGCCTGTGATTTTATGGCTGTTCTTGCTTCATAAACTAGGTTGTAGGCACTCAACTTTAGAGACCATTTTGCCATCCTACCTGACATCTCAGGTTTTCTCATGACGGACTTTATAGGGTAATTAGTTTTCACATATATAGTATGAGTCTCAAAATAGTGCCTAAGTTTAGTAGAGGTCATACTTAGGGCTAATATAAGCTTTTCTAAATGCGAGTACGTGGATTCAGCGTCAAGAAGGCTTTTACTTACGTAATATACTGGATGTTGTTGGCCTTCCGCATCCTTGGTTAGGACTACGCTTACCGTGTTTCTTGAAACTGCAAGGTATAATGATAAGGGTTTCATGGATTCGGCTTCATCAGGAGTGGTGCCGACGATAGATAGGCTTTCAAGTCCTGAAAGGCCTGTTCATGTTGGCTTTTCCATTCAAACTTCTTATTCTTCCTCAAAATGTCATAAAAATCTCTGCATCTTTCTGAGGATTTGGAAATGAATCTATTCTGGGCTGCTACCCGGCCTATCAACCTTTGTACATTCTTGGTTAAATCTGGTGACTTCAGGTTCATTATAGCACGAATCTGTTCCGGGCTAGCCTCAATTCCTCTTTTGGTCACCATGTAACCCAGGAATTTGCCGGCGCCCACTCCAAAATGACACTTTTCTGGATTCAGTTTCATATTGTACCTGTCTAGGATGTCAAAGGACTCCTTGACATCCTGGATATGGGTGCTGACATTCAGGGACTTTACCACCATGTCATCTATATATACCTCCATAGTTTCTCCTAGCTTTTCTTTGAACATCATATTCACCAATCTTTGGTAGGTTGCCCCTGTATTTTTAGTCCAAAAGGCATAACAACATAACAATAATACCTGTTGGTGTGATGAAGGCTGTATCCTCTTGATCACTGGGTTCCATCTGAATTTGTTGAAATCCAGAGGAGGCATCCACCATTGAGTCATTGTGTGGCAAAGGAAAAGGATCTTTAGGGCATGCATGGTTCAGGTCTGTATAATCTACACAGACCCTCCACTTGCCATTTTTCTTTTCCACCACCACCACATTTGCCAACCATCTTGGGAACTTAACCTCCCTGATCATCTTGTTCTTTAGTAAATGGTTTACTTCCTCTTGAATTATCACATGCTTTTCAGGGGCATATTTCCTCCTCTTTTGATGCACGGGCCTGTAAGAAGGATCAATGCCAAGTTTATGTGTTATAATATTTTTGGATATACCTGTCATGTATTCTGTGTTCCATGCGAATGTTGTCATCCTAGAGCGGAGAAATTTCACCAGTTCTTCTTCAATAGGACCAGGGATGTTAGTACCAATCAATACTTTTTTCCCAGGATGCATAGGGTCTAGGACTATTTGTTTTACGTCATGCTCCCTTGCTTCTAGGACATCCCTGGCCTTTTTCTTTAATTGCTATCCTTGACGGGCTTTGGCTGAAATCTTCATGGCCGAAGTGTAACAATCTTTTGCCTCTTGTTAGTCACTGTGGATGGTGACCACTCCCCAGGGTGTGGGCAGTTTGATGCACTGATGATACGTAGAGGGGACAGCTTTCATGTCGTGAATCCAGGGTCTGCCCAGGATGATGTTGTATCCGGACGGAGCATCCATGGCACAGAAACGTTGCATCGAGTTCACTCCCTCCATGTAAACCGGTAGCTTTACTTCCCCCAGGGTGTTCTTTGTTTCCCCACTGAACCCACGAGAACCGTGGATTTGGCGATCACTTCATCCTGGGGTATCCCCATTTTTGTTAGTGTTTCAAGCTGAATAATGTTTACAGAACTGCCCCCGTTAATTAGGATCCTCTTTACGAAATGGTTGGCTATGTACAGCGTAATCACGAGCCCATCATGGTGAGGATCCATGACGTTGCACCTGTCATCTTCACCGAAGGTAACATCCTTAACGTCCGCTTGTACCGAGGCTTTGACATATCTCCTGGGTATATCTGATTTGGTTTCCCTCGCGTGCCTTTTAGCTGCAGAATAAGAAGTATCACATATATCAGATCCACCAGAAATAAAATAGATTACCTTTGCATCCAGAGATGGGGACGCTGCCCACTTAGGATGTCCGCGTGATCTGTCTGCATCCAGGGTCTGATCAGTGCCCCTGGATTTCACAGACTGGTCGGAGCCCCTGGATCTGTCCTTTTTTTTCCCCCAATAGTTCTTTCAGGAAGCCCTTGCTCAACAGATAGCTGATTTCTTTGCGCATAGCTATACAATCCTCAGTTAAATGACCAAAGTCCTCATGGTATGCACACCATTTGGACTTATCTTTCCAGGATGCTTGTTTATCTGTCTTCTTGGGCCACCTTGCTTTGTCCCCCAAGTCCTGCATAGCATTAATCACACCTACAATGTTAGTAGAAAAACAAAATTCATTGAAAGTAGGATATTCTTCGTCATCCTCGTCTTCACCTTGGTCAACCCTATTAACCATTGGATTATCGGGTTTGGAATAGGGTTTAGGTCTCTGAGACCTTGGATGCACCGGTTACGACTTCATGTTAGAAGATCCATATCCTGGGACAACGTCAACCCTTTCCTGCATTTTCTTGTCCTCTTCAAGCCTGATGAATCGTAGGGCTCTATGCCTTACTTCATCAAGCCTATGACAAGGATTCATCACCAGATCTTGATAGAAAGGTGAATCCTTGTTAAGGCCCATCTTGAATGCCTGGACGACGGTGGCCATATCCATGTTGGGGATATCCAGGGTCTCTTTGCTAAACCTGTTCACATAATCTCTTATAAACTCATTAGCATTCTGGGTAACCCTGTAAAGATCACTTGTTAGTTTCTTAAAGCTACGACTGCAAGAGAATTGGTTACTGAACAAGTTATTAAATGAGAGAACAATGGAATAGAAAAGGGTGGAATACTCAGCAGCCACTTTATAGCTGAACCTGTAAGTGTTGAACCAAAACCCTTAAACAGGCATACCTCCTTGATATCAGGGGGCATGTAGATCACCTCCATTTTTTCCATATACTGATCCACGTTTTCCTCCGGATCTGTTGTGCCGTCGTACAGTTTCATACTGGGAGTCTGGAACCTCTTGGGTATTTCCACGTCACATATCGGGGGAGCGAACCTTGAAAGTCGATGACTCGATGGCGCCACTTCAGGGATAGGTTGAACTACCCCTGGCACACTCGAGATCATCTCCTTCAACTTCTTGAGTTCTTTCGCCACTGTTGGGCTTACACCTGTATCCTGCACAGATTCGTTAGTATTGGTATTAAGGTTAGGAGTTCCAAGGATGTTACCAGTATCCTGGGTAGTTGTGCCCCCAGGATTCACACCGAAATCCCTGAATGTAGACATCCTGGGCCTATCTGCCAGGGTAGTGTAAGCAGCAAATGTAGGTCTTGGATCTATTATTTAAACGTCGTCTGCCAAGCTGGACCCATTTCCAGGACTGTTGTATTGTAGCCTTCTGGCCTGCATAGGAGATACTGGTGTGTGTTCCACCCTATTGATTTCTGACCTCAGCCTGGCTACCTCTCCATACATATCCTGGTTCACTTCCTGCTGTTGCTCCATATATTGTTGTACTTTTGTGAACATGGAAAGTAGTTCATCATTAGAGGCCAACACTGGGATTTCTCCACCACGTCCTGGTCCCGTAACACCCAGGTTGGTGGTTCTGCTACTGTTGCGGTCCACAGGAGCAGTTGTTGATGTGGTAAATTATGGCGGTGGAGGAGGAAGAACAATGCTGATTGTAGTAGAAGTGCTTGCAGGGGTAGTCACATTCGAGGTACTCGGTTGTGTTGCCATTTTTTGATAGATCTTTGTAAAAATCAAATTAAAGATAAATCTAGCAAGGGTTTGGAAAAATATTGACACAAATTGCCCCACGGTGGGCACCAAATTGTTTTGGTAAAAAATTAAGCAAGTAAATTAAGTAACCAAATTAGTTTGTGAGGTTTGGTGTCCTGGATGTAAGTTTTCAGAAATCAAGTTTGTAAGCAAAAATCCAAGGTTAGATGGAAACTTATGGAAACACAAACAATAACTTCCCTGAATGCAACTAAGGAAAGCGAGATTTGAAAGGGGGAAAAGCCCTTAAACCTTGAATGTCTTCAAGGATTGCCGGCATAAAAAACCCCTTTGGCAACGATAACACACGTTGCCTATTTATTGCCAAGTTAAAGTATCGAGTACAAGTGTTTGCGGCTTGAAAGCTATGTGGTAGTGTGAATACATGTGATCGAGAGAGTGAAAAACTAAGCCCTATGCCGCGTTTAAATACAATAACAATCCTAACTATATTCCCGAGATTTCAGGGATCCTCTTCCAACGACTCTTGGTCGTTGCTTTGAGCGAATTAGGCGGCGGGTCTTCTTTTCCACACGTGTTTCCGACTTTGACTGAGTATTCTTGACCGTTATTCAATCTTCTGCACCTGGCTTATTGATCAAACAAAGTCAAGGTCAAATCATTAGTATCGATATCCTAGCATGTTAACCATACATGTTGGGGTTAGATTACATAAATATACAATCCCTGGATGTATAACATCCTGGGGTATTATGAATAATAATCTAGGGTACCGGTCAGCTACACATATAGCTAATGGATGTCTGACATTCAGGGGCTCAAACCTGTTAAAGAACATCTGTTAAATTTTACTGCGAAATCCAGGGTATAACAATAGTCACGTTCAATCGTTTTATAATGTACATCGATTTCTTTTGAATAAGTTACTACGCTTATAAAAAAAGAAACACATTTAATATATAAAAATAATGAAAAAAACTTATATAAGAAAAGTAAAACATATATATATATATATATATATATATGAAATATTTCGGGTATTGTTTCGGGTAATATGTCGGTTAATCCGGGCCAGGTAACGGTCATGTATCATTTAATCCCATGCTCGTATCCAAACCCGAATTTTTTTTATTTATCAATCTCATACCCGAATATTCAGACCTATGCCCGGCCCGGATGACTCGGTTTAGTGTATACCCGTCGGGTCTGGACTTTTTTGTCATCCCTACTTTGGGTTGGCACTACTTAGGCATGGAATAATCTCATTTGCTCTCTTCTTCTTGCTGGTTAGATTTCAGTCACCTTTTATTAAAATATTTAAATTAAAAATTTAATAACGATACTCTCGTTATTGTAAATAAAAAATATAGAACTATACCAAATACAAAAGTAATAAGCAAAATAAAATAAAGAAATTAGCATTTCATAAACGCAAGCTTACTAATACATGACGAGTCTTCAACGAGTTGAATCTTCAACATCTTAATGCTTCGACAGTTTTAAATCATCAATCTCGTCCACGTCCAAGGGTCTTGAGTTCTAAATTCTTTGAATAGGGACGCCGCTTAAATAGTACAAACAAAATAATGTGTTAGCGGTGGTTGAGGATTGTGTTAGACCCGGTCCCTTAAAACAGATTGTGGGTCTCCACACGAGCACTCGTCTGTCTCTCGAGGTACAACAACCGGAACAATATTATATTATCGAAGATGACTCGCACCCGAGATTCCACTGAGTTAAGTGGGTATCATCACTTGTGAAAGAGAATAATCATGATTATTAGAGAGTATACTAAGTCTCTCTAAAAGAATACACGATAAAAGAATTTTAAAGTAAGTCTCTCCAAAAGAAAAGAACGAGGAGAAGATCAGAAAAACTTACTAAGTCTCTCTAAAGATTAGAATAGTTGAAGAAAAAGTTTAGAGAGCCTACAAAATCTCTTTACACTATGATTTAAAAATGTTTGAAGACGCATGTTTAACCAAGATCATAAAGTCAAAAAATGAAACATTATTCAACATCATATATTTGAGTTAAAACTTATTGAACAAAAATTATGACTTGAATTAACTTTTAAGGACCAACAATTCAAAACACCATTAAACATCTTTCAACTCATAACCCATATTCTCTATTTATTTTGTTTTATTAAATAATATGTATTTAAACTAAACATATATTTTAATAAATTTTCAACAATCCCCCACATGAAATGAGTTCCCCTCATTAAACATGGCAAAACTAGATGGCATCTAGTTATTGAAGATGTTTATAGGTTACATCAAGTTTCTTGGGCCAAATTGAAATTGTCTTTGAACCTTGTCACTACACAAATCCGTTTTGTGTGTTCATGTGTGTTGAATGTGTGGCACCCTAATCTCGGAGACGGCCCCGGGGAACGCCACATCATAGGATTATACATATTTTTATATCAAATATTCCTCACATTTTAGGTTATATCTGACTAACTATTATCAATATAGAGTTATATTGTTTTATTTTTAGTTTTCAGTGTAATCCAGGTGAAAATCACAAAAGAAGTCAGAAACGCTAAAAAATAAACAAAATATGAAGACTTCGTGATTTTGTGCCAAGAACTGAGCTCTGACCTTGCAAGATGGACATGATGCCCTCATACGACCTTCCCTCGAGCCAAGACAGAGTAGTAACCCCAAGACTCAACCACATCTCGAAGTACAACTGCTAGAAGACAGTGGTCTGCTCAGCAACCACATCAAACTTAGCAGGGGCATATCTCGAGCTAGAAAATGAGTTATGGGGTCCATAAATAGTGAATTTCGAGTATCTCGACGAGAGGAAGAAGATTTTGGGATCAAGATGGCATGATTAAGTTCAACACACCCGTGCCAAGTATGGCACGGGTCGTGCTAAACTTAAAAATCGGTCTGAAAGCCTTCTGACACGACAGGCCCCGTGTCTCTGAATCGAGTCTGTACCACACGGTCCGTGCCAAACTAAGCACACCCCGTGCCAACATAAACACACCCCGTTCCCCTGTCCACCTTGCGGAACTGTGACGCCCACTCCCAGACTTGGCTCCAGGAGGGGTCACGTGTCGGATTTACTCATGAACACAAGGTATAACAGAGATAACTAAAGCAGCGGAAATTTAAAACTTTTTATTTATTTATAAGCCAAGTACAAGTAAGATAAAAGTTCTACAACGGTTAACGATAACTATAAAAGACAACGATTAATAGATATGCATCTATCTACATTACTTAAGCCAGCATGCCCGTATAGCCTTCTCCTAATAGCTTGCCCATCCACTCCGCTCAAACATGAGCCTTTCCCTTGATGCTTGGATCTTTAACCTCACCTAATATACATGCTTTAAAAAGTCAGCTTACGCTGGTGAGTTCTAAGTATTAAAACTTTACCTTAACCTCGAAAGGTTACTTCAAACATTTGGGCCTAGCGGCCCCTTCTTTATAAACGTTTAATGGATATAAGACATAACAGAGTTATACCAAACATAACATTTAAACCTTCAGTATTAAAAATCATTTAATACTCTAAATCATTTTTCCCTGCTAATAATCATTTTGCATAAAGAAAGTCATACAAAACATTATAAGGAAAACCTCTTCTACTAAGCATTGTCTTACTGGGACTAATCTTAGTCCATTCGGTTGGCCGTCGCCTCCCGACCTCCTGAGTAACCGTCGCTACTCCAGTGGCTTTTATATCCACTGCTTGAATTGTACAATTCCCCTCAACCCTCCTTAAGACAATATTTGCTTAGATTAAAACTTCTTTAAAATAACCCCAAGGGTCATTTCCTTTATCCTTAAAAACTCATTTTCCTCTTTTTAAACTTTACTTTAAAAGTTTAACTTCTTTATTACCCGTTCATTATAACCTTCCCGAAAGAGTAATAACAGGTAATAATAACTTTAAAACAGTTATAAGTATTATAACTTTTTCACGTATGTGTATCAACACAAAACAAGTAAGGGCATCTCAAATACTTTTTAAGTAAACAGTTGAATATGTATCATTGCATGTATATTAGGCCCGAAAACATTAAAACATTTAAAACATTTAAAAGTGGGCTCATAGAACTCACCTTATTCTCTTAAGCCAATTAATTCAGTCAGAACCTCCTTTACGTCTTCCAATTTAACCTAATTGCGTATTGTATGATGTTAACGAAAGGTTTTATATAATAAACACTTCTTATGTTTATTTTAATACCTTATCTACTTAATAATGTATATTATTAAGTTTATATACTTTTAAGGGTCAAAATGACCAAAATGCCCCTGGAGGCATATTATCTTCTTTTATGTGATAATTATGAAGACGCGCATTCCTATAAGTAGACGCTCACTCCGGGGTCGCCCAGTGTTGGGATGCCATTGCCCAGATGGGATGGCGACACCCCCGCTATGCCAGAAACCCCAGTGTACAGGCGCCTACCCTTCCGGTCCGCACGAACTTCTAATATCCGATTAACTCGGTATTTTCAATACTTCATTATTTATTCATTTTAACTTCATATACACTTAATATATGTATAAACATGATACTATGCCAAATGTCAAGTCCCCATACCCTCCAGATTATTTTATATTAAATAATCTTATTTGGAAACCCTAATTTCATGAAATTCTCGTTTTATTATCAAAACTCATTTTTATTCAAAACCAACTTAGGGTATTATCCATAATAACATTTTATAATATCCTTTAAAATGGCAAAGCTTAATTCAAAACCGTTTACTCGATTTGGGCAGAACAACGACATGAAAACCCTAATTTTGACCCGTTAACAAAACCTTTACCAAACCTTTTCCAATTGTGAAATAAACTTAGGGCTTTCTTAAAACACATTAAATTATGATTACCTACAAAAATTTAGACCCTAATTCCCACCCGATCACCCAATTTTGACAAAACAAGCTCAAGAACCCTAATTTTAGCATAGTTTTAGAAATCATACTTAGAAATTGAATTTGCAAAAACTGAGATAGGTTATTGTTAATCATACCAAAAGAAGCTTGACTGCAGAAATTCGACTCCTAACTCTTCACCGTTTGCTCGCAATCGATCGACGAAGTTGCTGGTTTGTTTCGGGGGTTTTCGGGTTTGATTTCGTGAATTGGCGAGTTTGAATGGCAGATTTGTGCTCCTATTTATACTATTAAGGTCGCCCTAAGGTTGCTACACGTCCCATGGTGAGTAATTGGTCGAATTCGACATCTGGATATGCCAAACTTGAGCTCCAAGTCGAAGTACGTGGCCAAAGATCGGACCTGATCTATTTTCTGCGCTGCTGCTTCCCACGCGTATCGCGCCAAACATATGGAGGTGGCTCGCGATACGCGAGCCAAGGTATTCCGGCCAGATTTTGATTTTTTTCATTTTTAACCCCTAGACTTTTATAAAGTGCAATTTAACCCCCCAAACTTCTATAGTTTTATTATTTTATGCCCCTAAACATTAAGGAACATATTTCTAACATTTTCTAGGGTTTCTAAGGCTCGGGATACGTTCGATAATATATATATACTTATATATATATATATGTTTAGTTACTATTGCTAAATTACGTTTTAGCCCCTCATACTTTAGTACACTTATCATTTCATGTTAGGAATCATTTTAGGATACATTTTCAATAGCTTCTAAGTGTCGGGACACTTATGATTCATTCGTTTACTATTTAAACACGTATTTGCACATATATCTTCAATTAAAACATGTAATTATTCATGTTTTATTATTTCTAAATCCGTTCATCATTTTTATCATATAAACATGTGTTTATTCATATAACATTATTTCCTAACACATATTCAAAATAAAAACACATAGGTAAACATAATAAGATACGTAGTTACCTAGTACGTGAATATCGGGGTGTTACAGGAACAGCAGAAGTCTCTGACACAGCACGCCCCGTGTTCCGTGAAGCACGCCTCGTGCCCCTCTGTGACACCCGGTCCAAAAATCAGGTCAAATCCTCTCTCTGTTGACTTTTGTTGACTTTCATTGCGTGAAAATTATGTGAATTACTGTTTTAAAACGCATGATTAACTGTGTTTAGATAAATGATTAACTGATTTGAATATCGCGTTAAATAACTGTGAAATATGAAAGTCTCATATTATTATTAATGGAAATTTTAATAATAAGAAATTAAATATAAAATTTGACATTTTATATTTTATCAAACCGATATAGACTGTTAAAACGTTTTACGAACTTAAAATGTTAAGAAAAATGTTACGTTATCAAGACTTAGCCAATTGTCCAAACCGTTTAGCCTATTGGGCCCGGTAAGCCCAATAAGCCTAAACGTGTCCGGATCAACCCGAAAACTTAACCCTAGACTCGCCTTGATGTACCGAGTAAATTCCCCAACCCAGATACCCGACCCGCTGCCCGAACCGCATTGGGCCGAACCCGGCCCAATCCTTTCTTTTCCTCTCGCGGCCCACTCGACAAACCGGCCCAACCGAGAACCCAAATCCAATGTGCTTCGGCCTAGTCTCCCACCCGATTTCCTTTGGGCTTCGGCCCGGTTCACTTTTGGCCCAATGACTTTTATAAAACTAACCCAATCGGTTTTATACACTTTTGGCCCAAATAATTATTTAAAACTCACCACCTTTGTAATAATTTATGCTTGGACTTAATTTATAAAAATTTCTATTTTTATGAACTCCTAGCCCCTTCATATTTTATAAAAGCGTCAAAACTTTTATAAAACTTATAAACTAATTAACCAAAAGCTAGAAGGCATGAGGAGGTGACAACACAACAAAAACCAATGGGTAATTACCTTGATTAGGCTATAAAAGAGAGCCTAAGTGCCACCCTTGGTTCCCCAAACCCAAACACCTTTCTCTTGCTCCCTCCCTTGAGACCGGCCCTCACCCTCAACCGGTTCCCTTCACCGCCGGCTGCTGTTGCCGTCCGCAGCCCTGCTGCCACCGCGACGCCGCCGACCTCCGTCGTGCCGGACCACCGCAAACCACCACCAACCATCGCCAACCACCACCGATTTTTCCCTTCATCTTTTGTGAGTCTTTTAACTCACCTTTCTATCATATTTTCACCCCTTTAAAACTCTCAAGTCTTGACAATAATCCACCAAAAGTAACTAGAATGCTTGTGTTTGGTTGATCAACTAACAAAAACTCACTTCTTAATCTCCTTTCTTCCAAGATCAAGCACTCATCTTGGTGTCTTAGAGACTTAAAGTTAGCCAAGGAGTATGGTGAAACACATTTGTGAAATCTAAGGAAAGTAACAAGTGTGCACCATGAATCTTGTTTATGAAACCTTGGTTTCATAAGTTAGTTGATTTCAAACAACCCTCCAAGCCTCTTCATATAAATTAAATCATGAGTGTTAACTAACAATTTATACATGTTTATATTTATTTGTCCTAACACAAATATGTTAGTGATTGTTATTTATATTTTCTTGTCCTAACACAAATGTGTTAGTGATTGTTATTTAATTTTTCTTGTCCTAACACAAATGTGTTAGTGATTGCATTTTTATTTAATCATTGGTCCTAACACAAAGTGTTAGTAGATATGAACTTATGATTATGTTATAAAAATACTAGAAAATGAAAGAATATAATAAACATGTTAATGGACTTATTTAAATCAAGAAAATTAAATAAGTGTTACATATGAAGATTGTGACTAAAAATAACTAAAATGTTACATATGTAACCTATGACTAAAACAAAAAGAATATTACTTGATTTGGAAATATAACATATTAAGTGTGTTATAAATGTTCATGACAAAAAGAATATTAATAGATTTTATTTCTAAAAATGGAAGGAATAAATTTATGTCAAATGATTAATTTGACATAAATTCTTGGATTTATTACAAGTTTTAACATTTCTAAGACTTTTGCTATAAATAGACATTTTTCTATAAAAAGTCACATGTGGGAATAAATATTTTTATAAAAGGACTTTATAAAAATAAATCAAAGACAAGCTATTGACTTTAAATACTTATATGGATTTTTAATACTACTTTGATGAAATCAAAGTAACCAAAAATGGAATTATGTCCGTTAGAGATTTTAAATAAAATCAAGTTTTTATAAAGACAACTTTATATGAATCCAAGCGTCGTTACGATGTTTTGAAAACATCTAAGAAAGAAATATATATCTCATGCAAATGAAATATTAAACGATTTCGGAGAATAAACGATTAAATGTTATGACTTAGAATATATCTTTCAAACGATTCATGCTTTAAAAATAATTCGAACATTTAATAATTATTCTTGACAAATAATTATTTGCAAAAAGATATAAACTATGTTCCATTCACCAAATGTTGTTAATCATAATTATTTAAATATAATTATAACTTGCAAGATTAACAAATCAAACACGTAATTATTTAATTAAAAATAATTATACAAACTTATGAAAATAATAATAAACATTATTATTTTAAACTCAATATTCAAGACTTGGTTGACTTATTAAAAATGATTATTCCTTGGTTATATTTATTTAACATAAATATGAATCATCACCAAACGTATTTGTTTAATAAGTACAAGTTAACGGGTTTTCAAAGATACAAACGAATTTAAAACGTCAAGACTTGACCGGTATCACCTGGGTGACTTATGTTACTCAAATGATCGTAGACCTTATGCATATGTTTATTTAATGATTTAGGACGTTACGTGCTACCGTTCTTAATCTGCTAAAATTCTACATACTTGCTGATTCAGTGAGTTTCACGGCCCCTTTTCCTTTAACTGTTTTATACTTTGGGGGAGAAATCATGAAATCTGATAAATGTTTTTACTTAATATTATGGTTTATCTGTTTGCCGTATGACTACTTGTTCTCTTACTGATTGCCCAACTTGGTACATTATCGTTATAAATGTTTGTACAACTGTATCCCACCATTAATTAATTTCAATTAGTTCTGTACGAAATGATAGCTAGTGAATAGATCTATTTGGGTTGACAACCCTACCCTAACTGGTAGCTCCACTTCTGACTCCGGATTGTCTGGGGGTACACGTCAGTTATTCTGCTCTGTTTAACATCTCTGGGCAAGAGATGCTTTGGGTGGGTAAACCGTTAGTATTTAAAATCAAGGTTCAGGTGAGCTCATACATCCACAACGATAAACCCTTGTAATATATAAGTATACTGAAAAACTGTTTTACAAATGTTTAAATGATAAATCCTAAACCTGTGAACCTCACAAACTTTATGTTGACCCTTTTAAACTCATGATTCTTAGGTAATTGATGCAACCTGGTGAAGACATGCAAATGGGGCTTATCAATGCTATTGGACCTGCTTTTAGAGTCATAGTCCCGATTACCCTAAATAAACCGTTCTATGTTTTATTATAAATTTAAGACTTGTTTTCGAAATGTAAGACATTATCATTATCCACTTTCACTCTCCGCTGCAATGAAATGACGTAATGTTTTATAAAGTTTTAAATGTATTAGTTATTGTTCTATGTATCCTCGACTATGATTCCATTCTCGCTCACACCCGATACCGTTGACCGGGGTGTGACACCCTCTGACACAACACGCCCCGTGCCCACTCCAACTGGTCTATAAATAGGAGAATCCATCTTTATTTCTCCTTGTTCATCTTCTCCCTCCTTTCTCTAGTGTAGTCCTTGTGTGTTTTTCTCTTGAACCATTTGGCGTTTTTATGTTTTGTAAGTCAAGTTTATAAGAAATATAACTTAAGTAGTTTTTGCAAAGTATTTGTCTATGAATCTTTCTTCTTCTCTTAAGCAAATCTTTACAGCCATGTTTGGCTAAACTCTTATACTTACTTGGGAAGTAATAAACCTTTGGTGGGTTGGTTAATGGATTTATAAGCTTGTTTAAGGTGTGTCTAATGACTTTGTGAAAACCCTTTTTATTGAAAGTGTATTATTGATTTTCTAAACCAAACATGCTTTACGTATTACAGACCATTTGGGGAGTCAAAACCCCAAAGGCCGGACCTGTGACACCCGGTCGGGGGACGATGCATGATCCGAAAGGTGACTCCCGTCCCATGCTACATGATACGTTCGAGGTCCTTATGTCTATGTAAGGAAACTCGGCTGACCACGCAAGTGCGGGCTAAAAGTATTTGGTTGGGAATGAGGGTTGGTAATATTTGTCACTTCACGGAAGCCGAGATGGTACATGTTTGTGAACTTGGCTCTGGTCACGCCGGACGTGTGTGACAACCCGTCCGAATCAGGTCAAACCTCTCTCCGTAGACTTCCGTTGACTTTTAAATTACGTATTAGATTATGTGATTTACTGCTTTAATACATGATTAACTATAGTAGTCAAATGATTAACCGACTCCAAATTTTCGCGTTTAAACTAGAATATACACGTACGTAAAATATAACGTCCGTCGTATAATTAAATGTGGAATTTCAACAATAAGAAAATAAATATAAAAATTGACATTTTATATTTTATCAAAACGATCCGAAACTATTAAGTCATTTCATGAACTTAAAACGTTTTGCGAACTTAAAACAAGTGTTACGTTGTCAAGACTTAGCCAAATTCCAAACCATTTATCCTATTGGGCCCGGTAAGCCCAATAAGCCCAAAATAACTCGGATCGACCCGAAAATTTAACCGAACACTCGTGGCAACTAGTCGAGTAAAACCCCAAACTCAGAAACCCGACCCGAGGCCCGAAACCCATTGGGCCGAACCCGGCCCAATCCCTCTTTTCCTTTCCTTGCGGCCCGCAACCCAAACTCGATTGGGCTTCGGCCCAATCCATCTCGCAACCCGATTGGGCTTTGGCCCAATCCACATCGTGAACCCGCAATGGGCTTCGGCCCGGTCCACTCCCAAAAGGCGAATGGGCTTCGGCCCATTCTTTTTATTAAAAACCAATTTGGGCTTGGGCCCAAACTTAACAAATTTAATTATTTGTTAAAACCCACTAGTTTTATAAATACTTAACCAAATCTTGAACCGCTAATATTTTATAAAACTTGAACTTGCAATGTTTATGAAAATAAAAATCACCATTCAATTTGATAAAATATAAATGTTTTATATTTTAAAAAGTTATGATTTTTATTAACTCCTAACTCACTTATAATTTATAAAAGCTCCTAAATTTTTATAAAACTTATAAAAATAAATCACCTACTCTTGGATTAAGCTAGGGGGCTTAATAAGTTGACAACACACTATTACCCAAAGGGTAATTAGGCTAAGCATGATTATAAAAGGGAGACCAAGTCTCACCTTGTCTCCCCACACCAAACCAAACAAACACTCACTCCTCTCTCCCTCTCCCTCTTGGTTCGGCCGACCACCACCGCCGACCACCACCCACCGCCGGCTGCCGCCGCTCCTGCCGCCGAGAACCACCGTCGCCGGCCACCGGAATCCGCCACCGCCACCCGATTTTCTCTCCTCTCCTCCTTGTGAGTTTTCCTAACTCATTCTCCATCTCTTTTTCACACCCTTGAACCCTTCAAGTCTTGACAACCTTAAAACAACTAACACTTATGTTGTAATCCTTTAATCTTTTGAATGCTTGTTTGCAAATGACTAACTCAAGCTCTCTTCTTAATCCCCACTTCTTTAAAGATTCAAATGGTGAAACACAATGGTGAAACCTTATGGCTAGTAACCTTGTGCACCTTGATCTAATGAAATCCATGGATTTCAAGTTAGTTGTTTGCAAATCCAAGCCCCTTCATAATTAATAAATGTGAATGTATATTGAGTTAATCATCAAAGTCTCTTCTTAAACCTCCATTCTTCTTATGATCTTTAAACATTTTCATGGTGTTCTAGGAACTTAAAGTAGCCAAGAAAATGAGGTGAAACACTTGAAGAAATCTATGGAAAGTATTCAAGTGCACCTAAGATCAAAATGATTACTCATATGCAAAATCACTTAAACATCTAATATTACATGTTTACATTATTTGTCCTAACATTAAAATGTTAGTTGATTGTTGTTTATATTTATAAAAGTCCTAACACCAATGTGTTAGTTGATTGTTGTTTATATTCATAAAAGTCCTAACACCAATGTGTTAGTTGATATTTAACTATGTTTATAAATGTTACATGTTAACACAAGATGAAATAATAAACAAATATATAAGCTAAGAATCATGGACTTATTTATATAAAAGTTACATGTGTAACCTATGACTAAAACAAAAAGAATATATTTTCTTTAAATGGTCAAGTAACATATTTAATGTGTTACCAATGATTAAATGATTTGGACAAAAAGAATAAAAATAAATGCTAGATTTGATGAGAATAATATTTATGTCAAATGATTAATTTGACATAAATACTTGGATTTATTACAAGTTTTAACCTTTCTTAAAATTGTTAGAAATTGACTTTTTCTAAAAAGGTCATACTTGGAAAATAAATATTTTTATAAAGGATTTTTATAAAAATAAATCAAAGGCAAGCTATAGACTTTAAATGTTTACATGGACTTTTAATGTTACTTTGATAAAAACAAAGTATCCAAAATGAACCAACGTTCGTTGGAGATTTTAAATAAAAGTCAAGTTTTATAAATCGAACGTTATAAATCCAAGCGTCGCCATAAATATTTTTATCAACATTTCTCTATATAATATTTCATGAACTTGAAATATTAGCTCACCTATGAAAATGATTAAACGTTTAAAACCTTAAATGTTTTCCTTAAAGGGTTATGTTTTATAAATGAAACAAACGTTAATAATTATTTTGACAAATAATTATTTGCAAGGAAACTTAAACTTTGTTTTATTCACTAAATAATTGTTAATCGTAATTATTCAAAATAATTATAACTTGCAAGATTAACAAAATCGACTAAGTAATTATTTAATTAAAATAATTATTCGAACTTGTGAAAATAATAATAAACATTATTATATCTTTTTACTCAATGTTCAAGACTTGGTTGAATTATTGAAAATGATTATTTGTTTATATTTATTGGACATAAATATAAATAACCATAAATGTATTTAATAAATAAATACAAGATAACGAGTTTTCGATAATACAAACGGACTTAAATCGTCAAGACTTGACCGGTATCACTTGGGTGACGTATGTTACTCAAATGATCATAGACCTTATGCATATGTTATTTAATTATTTAGGGCGTTACGTGCTACCGTCCTTTACTGCTTAAATACCACTCATCTGCTAAAACTGTGAGTTTCACGGCCCCTTTTCCTTTTAACTGTTTTATACTTGGGGGAGAAATCATGAAAACTGATTAAATGCTTTTTACTTAATATTATGGTTTACTTGTTAGCCGTATGACTACTTGTTCTCTTACTGATTGCCCAACTTGGTACATTATCGTTATAAACGTTTGTACAACCGAAAATCCCATCATTAATTGATTTCAATTAGTTCTGTACGAAACGATAGCTAGTGAGTAGATCTATTTGGGTTGACAACCCTACCCTAACTGGTAGCTCCAGTTCTGACTCCGGATTGTCTGGGGGTACACGTCAGTTATTCTGCACTGTTTAACATCTCTGGGCAAGAGATGCCGGGTGGGTAAACTGTTAGTATTTGAAATCAAGGTTCAGGTGAGATCATACAACAACAACAATAAACCCTGATAATATTTAAGTATACCGAAACTGTTTTACAACTGTTTACAACTGTTTAACTATCGAGTCCTAAACCTGTGAACCTCACCAACTTTATGTTGACCCGTTTTATGTTCATGATTTCTTAGGTAATTGACGAGACTTCCTTGAAGACATGCAAATGGGGCTTACAACTGCTTACGGACCTGTCCTTGGAGTCATAGTCCCAACTATCCAATTTAACTATTTTAAGCTTTTAATAATCGTATAAGACTTATGTTTTTAAATTGTAAAACATTGATGTTTCCACTACTCTTTCCGCTGCAATGAAACGAATTAATGTTTTATGAAGTTTTTAAATTATTAGAAGTGTTCTATGTATCCTCGACTATGATTCCATTCTCGCTCACACCCGAAACCGTTGACCGGGGTGTGACAACGTGCATGTGTGAGAGTGGTGCATGAAAGAAACGGACCTTAGTCCCTTAAAAAGATCATTTTCACAATAATATAATCCGGCACGCATGGTTGTCCCCCTGCTGGTCCATGACGGCGTGTCGAGTACGGTAAGTCGGCTGGTTTGAGGGACCCCGTAAGTAAGTGACATTATACCAATTTATTTGTTCACTAGTAGCACCTTCCCTCGGCATTCGTACTCCTCGCAGACGACTGGCAGTTGGATGGTGAATTAGCTTAAAATTCGGAAAGGTGGTTGGTCTTCTGTTGGTAAGCAATCTTAAGCAAGAGTATAAATGATCATTTAATCTTCCTTAACCACAGGTAATTTCTCCCAAGTAATACTAACTTCGATTTACAAAACTAAAAACACCATCTTAAATTATCTTTATTTTTCTTTTCTTTTTAGTTTAATTTAATTAAACATCTTTTTACTAAATAGAATTGGTTAGATGTTAACAGAGATAAAGTATTAAAAATCATAACTTTCCATTGCGTCCTAGATCGACCCCGATTCAACTTACCACTACTATACTGCTCCATGATGGGTGCACTTGCCTGTGATGTGGTGAATTAGTAGTTGTCAGTAAACCAGGTTTTATAAATTCAAAAGCTTCAAATGCTAAAAAGGTGTCACAAAATAATATCATATTTTATATATACACCACAACACATCATCATCCTTCGCTAGCATCCACTGACTTCAAATTCGCTTCCCTAATAAACCATGCCAATGTTACAAACTATAATGTTACAAGAGTAGCGAAGCAAAGAAGACGGCGATAATTGATCGAAGACGGTGGAAATCCGGTTGGAATTTTGAGGTAAACATACGACTGAGAGTAAGCAAGATACGAATGATGCTGATTGTTTTCTCAAATTTCGATTTCGATTAAGACCTCCATTGGTGATGAAAAATGCAGATCTATAACTGTTTTTAGATCCAAATAAAGGAAATCATTTTAGTTTAGTTGTTATATCATCAGTGATTTACCAATGTACAAATTAGGGATTTTAGATGATGAATTGATGATTTCTTACAATCTGTTTGGAGTTTCGGTTTATACAAATAAAGTTTATTTACTTTTTCTTAATAAAGTTGGAATTTCGGATATCCGGTTTAACTATCCGAATCCGTATCCGATTGGATATCCGAAAATCGAATATCCAAAATTTCGGATACGAATTCGGATAGTAAAAATCAAGTATCCGAAATCTCAAATATCCGAAATTTGAATATCTGAAATTTCAAATATTCGATTTTAAACACCTCTACCAATATATTGACTATTTCTCTTAAAGAAAATATAACCCAATGAATTATTACACAAATAGAATATTACATAAAAGAAAAGTGAATTTGGGTAGTCAAGAAAATTTTCCGTTAAATTTAAATAAATTAAAATATCAAACCTGGGGAAGCGAGAGAAGTGAAAAGACATTGATTTTTTTAATGGCGAATCTATCATACTTCCACTCCTAAATTACTCCACAAACTAAACTACAGTAAGTATACCATTGTCTGCGTTTGAACCCATAACCTCCAACTAAGATGACAAAACCTGTACCAAATGGGCTAGTTTCACGTCAACGAAAGACATATTGATAGCTCCAAGCTTACAACGAGTGACATCACATTTACTTGTATATTGAGCATCTATAATGGTTTGGGTGATTACTCTCCCATTAATCAGAGGCGTCTCTGAAAAATATAAAAAAATTCCGAGTCCTAGGCAAATATTAAAAAAAAAATAGGCCTTATAATTATAAAGTTAAAAACTCATATTTAAAAAGTCAATAATGCAACGAGAATTCTAACAACAACAAACAAAACAAACGTATTGTAGCAAATGTTTGGATTTAAATAGTAAATAAATCGTGAACCTCTAATAGCATTTTTAGTAGCAAAACTTTCGACCATCCATTCACAACTAATTTTATGAATATATAATGGTTAGAAGTATAATATAGAAATAAGAAATGAAAAAATAAAAACAAGATAAAATAAGTCTACAATAGGAGCAGAATTAAAACATAAAAATGAAAGATATAATTAAGAATTTGTTAGGAGTGACAATTCCTGACAGACCTAAATTCGACACGAAAAAAAAAAACAGATTTTAGGTCAGCCTATATGACCCGTTTTCATAAATTGGTCAACCCGAATCCGACCTGTTTAAAAATATGGGTCAGCCTGAACATGACTCGTTAAATATGTGGATCGACATGTTAACTCGTTAAAGAGTTTTTGAAATGTAAGTATTTATATTATGGAGATAAAAAATGTTAATATTTCAACTTATATATTCTGATATTTTACTTTTAACTCGATATATCTATATATAAACTTCTAAAAGTCGTTCCATTTCATCTTTTTATCAATTTTACTTTCAACAATTTTATTTTACTATTTCTAAATACACATTCTCTAATACTTTCCATTTGTTTCTTCTTATATTGAATTAAACATATAACTATGTTTATTAAATATTAATTAGGAACGAGAGAAAGAAACAAAGAAAGACACAATATAAAAAAATATTTTCATTTAAGTATATATTAGTTAATTATTTATATTTTTAAACATAAAATGTGTTGACCTGAAACACGACCCGAACACGACTTGAATTTAAGTGGGTCAACACGACACAACACGAATAGTTATATGGGTTGGGTTAGGGTTGAAGAATTCAATCCGCCAACCTGAATTCCATCAACCCACTCCGCTAACCCACCAACCCGACACGATTGACACCCCTACTTGTAATATTTGAACTTCAGACCCAAGAGTTTTACCAGTTGCATTTTTTCACCATACTATCTAACTCATTTATGAATTTAATTGTCTTCACACGTATATACACATATTTAAAAAATTATATAATATATATAAAAAATTAAAAATTATGTGCCCCTCAACAAACCAGGTCCTAGACGGTCGCTATCATCGTCTACCCCAGAGACTGCCCCTGAACGTAATGGGTCGTGATCACCCCACTTGACCGCTATAACGCCCATCGAACATTGCTCCTAGGCATCATGGGTCGCATGGCGTGATCGCTCTTTTTGTGACCGCTATAACCGACAAACAAGATTTATTATTTTTACCAATCATAACATTACACGTCACACTTCATTTCAATTTAAACTCCATATTTACCCAAACATCATTACACGCTTTTAGTTTTTCTAATGTGGTATTTACATATTTTTCCTTCCTTGAATATTTAATTACATATTCTCCCAAGTCAAACAATCAATTATATATTTCTCCTACCTAAACCATATATAGGACATATTTATCTATTTTCTTAAAATTAACTTATTAAATGACTTTTACCTTTATTTTTATTATGATACATTCACATATTTCATTTCCTAAAAGTATTCATATCTCATTACATATCTCATACTTATAGTTCAACTAAAAAAGGTTTCTTAAATTTATCTTTCATTATATAAAAATCTTTCACATTTCATTCTATCTCACTATATTTCTCATCCTTTCATTTATAATTTTAACTACTAACAATTTGTCTTGTTATATTTCTCTTCTATCTATTGAATCATAAAGACCTCGAGTCAAGATGAACAGGTTTAGGTCGGATGTATCAATTTGAATAGATCAAAATATTGAATCATAGTAGTAAACAAATGACTCTTATTGTTAACTCTCTTAGTCTCAAATAAAAGATCAAACTTGGTATGGAGTCGATGGAATTTGGATGCTACTGTCGTGGAGAATGGATTGCATAATCAAACATTCAAACTTGTCGTCAATCGAACAATCTCGTGTCGTCGTGGTATGTTGTTGCTGTGCTTTCGTCGAGAATGAATTGCAAAAGGGATCCATCGTTTGGGTTTCTTTCAGTTTGATCTCTTTTGAAAACTTAAAGGATAAGGGGATAATTTCATATAAGAAGAGACTAAATATAATTTATTTTTAATTGGATGAATATGTAATTAAAAGGGTTCGTAGGAGGTAGGGGTGTCCACGGTCCGGTTTATACGGTTTTACGATAAAAAACGGACCATGAAACTGAACCAATGACCGGTTTAGACGGTCTGACAGTTTGAAACCGAACCGTAGAGAAGTATTGAACACCCTAGACTATATCCATACTACACAAACGGTCCCTTAAAATTAGAAATTTCAAAACCCTCGTCAACATGGAAAACCCTTGAAAAAAGCGAGCCTAAAACAATGACAGTCGACGATCAACCACAGCCGGCGGTAACGAACCACTCGCCGGATAAACGCCCTGAATCTCCCCAACGGCCATTGAAGATCCCGAAATACACCGAAGAAGACGGCGACGACGAGGAGGAGGAGGCAGAATCCGAAGATCAGGAAAACAGAACAATGAGGCAAAACCCTAGGACGATTCAAAGATACCTGGTCGCAATTGAGTACATTGGAACTCGATTCTCTGGCGCTCAACAACAAGCACCTAATTGCAGGACCGTCGTTGGTGTTCTCCAGGTTGTAATTCAGTTATTATTCCTTTGTTAATTCTTATTATTACGTGAAGGTTAGAACGACTTATTGATTGATGCTATCAATGATTTTGACATGTTTGTGGCTGCTGCATTAGAGCGCATTTCACAAGTTCATCGGTCAGCCAGTTTCCATTTTCTGCTCGAGTCGTACAGTAAGTTGATAATTGGTATTTAGTGGTTTACCTTTTAATATTATACAGTAAAACAGTTTTATTGAACATTATATCATCCTGATTCATATTGGAGATAGGGATCGCGCCAACTGCTTAAAAAAAGCTAAAACGGCAGATTTTAGGGTAAACCAACCCGGCCGGGATTTTAAGAAATTGAAAAAGAAACAAAGTTTTTCATCTATAATTTGTGTAGAAATAAAGTAGATTTATTTTATTTACTTGGAATCTAACATATATATAGGTATAGTATAAATCATTTATTTAACCGATTTCCAGCATTTTACTAGAACTTGGTATTATTTCGTGTTAAAATAGAAAACTGGCCAACGGTAAAACGCCCAAACCAAACCGTTATGGCCGGTTCAGCCAGCCCAACTAACCCTGCTGGTTTGGTTTAGTTTTCCCAAAAACCGTATGACCCATAAATTCTGTTAAAACTGGTTGGACCAGGCCGTGAGCATCCCTAACTGTGACATACATACAAGCATTTGGTTGGTTTAGGTTTCTTTTTTTTTTTTTAATTTTTTTATTATCTTCTTCATTTTGGTCTGCTATTTTAAGTTATGATTGTGTTCTTTGCCTATCCTTTACCTTTACATGTGCAGGACGCAGGAGTACATGCTTTGTCAAATGTGTGTCATGTAGATGTAGAACGAATAAGCAAAAGAAAACCTGGTGAAGTGGTAACTTTCATATAAAGTTGCATTTTTTTTCCTTTGTTTTTCTGATGTCTTTTTAGTGAAGCTTGATATCATGAAAGCTGGTATAAGTGTGTTGCATATTTGTCTGTTATAAATGTAGGGCATACTGTTAATCGTTGAATATGGTAGCGTGGCTTTTGACTAAGTGAAACGGAGATGAATGTTTCAAAACTCCACCACTATGTTTGCAATGGTGATGACTTTCAACGTGGACCACCATTTTAGATTCTTTAAAAAGAATCTGTTGAACTGTACATCCGGTGTAATCATAGCATGTTTACACATTAGTGGACCGTCACTTTTTCTGTCTAAGGGCACAGCATTAGGGGTTTTAAAAAACCGTCGAAAGCGCCCGAACTTAGGAGTAATATGGTCAGGTTTATGGTTTGAAAAACGGAATTTTACATTTCAGTTTACTGTTTGGAAGCAGCCGATATATATTAGAAAATAAGAATTTTGTTTTTATTTTTTTAATCTACATAAGTTTTATAGAAAAAATATGCTTTTTTACGTTTAAGGGTTCTAATAATATACAGATAGTTTTTATTAATTATAATACATATAAATTAGTAATTTATCTAATTTGGTTCTTTTAAGTTTCTTTTAATCTTCTTAACCCTTTAATATACTCTAAAAACGTTTGGTCTTTTTTGTAACCCTGCCATTTTAATAGAAATGTTTCAACGGCACGGTTTCATTTTAATAATAAAAAGGTTCAAACCAGCAAACTGTCCAAACTGAACCGTTTTGGCCGGTCCGCCCTACACAACTGATCTGTGCAAGTTTTTTAAAAAACTGTAGTTATTGTTTCGGACCAGAAACTCGGTCAAAACCAAACGGACCGTAAACATATCTACACGACATAATTAAACTACAACACATTTGGAGCATTGTCATTTATTTGACAAACTCATAAAACATGTTAAGCTGCAGAATTAGCATCTCTTCAGAAAACACAATGAATAATAAAGAGAATTTAATAAATGGATACTAACCAATGTATGCAATGATAGCCCCCTTTGAAGTCCAACCATCTGTCTCTCACACCCTGTCTCATGCGTTGTAATTAAGCATTATCTTGATTGAACCGGTCATCTGATTAATAGTTACCTTCCTGTATTTCATCAGGCAAACTAATATTAGCAACTTGTGCTGCATAAATATTTAAATTTGGTCGTTTCAATTATCTGCAGTTGCCACCTCATGAGCCTTCTGTTGTCAAAAAAGCTGTCAACCATTTCTTACAGGTATGGTTTAAATGGTCTTGTGATTCTTGTTATTCACTTATTCCATTGGTGTCTCCTATTATGATGACTTGATGAGGGTTATAAAATACTTTCAACCCTTCCATTTTCTTTTGTTTAAGCTCTCCAGGACCACCTAATATGTTGCTCTAGTGCTTCACTTGTTTAACAAGTACATATTCATTAATATCGCTTTAAGAAAAAAGTTTCTCTTAGTATGTGCCTACAAGGCCATGCATATAGAGAACACTAATTGGCATCACGTTCAATTTATTGATATTATTATTGGAGCGTGTTCATTTTAAAACCTATATATGTTGAGAATTGCAAGAACCGCATAAGTATTCATACATAATGCTCTATGAAAAGGGTAAAATTGAAAAAATGGTTTACTTTTCTCTCCCCACTATTTCTGTGATTTTATCTCTTCACTTTTCCAACCAACAATCAACAACCATACCCAGTAAGTCCCACCAATAGCATTGATACTATTAGTGGGGTCTGGGGAGGGTGGGACGTAGACAAACCTTATCTCTACCCCGAGGGATAGAGAGACTGCGTCTAGGGAGACCCTTAGCTTTGAACCACAAGCTAACACCCTAGCGCAACCGAAACGAAAGAAAAAAAGAAATAATAATAATAATAAAATAAATAAATAAATAGATACATAATATTAATAATAAAAATAAGCATAAAATAAAATAAATAAAAGGAGATCCGGGGAGTCCTTGGACTTAATCCTAATAGTCCTTAGCCTTAATTCTACGCCTCCATGATATCCTATCCTCGACCATATCCTCAGAGAGGTGCAAGTCTAGCAAATCCAACCTAATACGCTCATCCTACGTCGGTTTAGGTCTACCTCTCCCTCTCCTCCCCTCGACGACGATGCTATCAACCGAACGAACAGGAGCCGCCACCTGCCTCCTCTTCACGTGCTCAAACCATCTTAATCTTCCTTCACGTACTCGTCACCGCAAATCTTTTCCAAAAGGCCTCATTTCTGATTCGGTCCAATTGTGTGATCACTCATCCACCTCAACATACTCATCTCAAACACCTCTAGCTTATGTAGCTTACGCAGCTTACTCACCTGAGTCTTCTTGATGGCCCAACATTCAAAGCCATAAAGCATTGCCGGTTATACGACAACCTTATAAAATTTTCCTTTTGGCTTAACAGAAACTCTCCTATCATAGAGTACACCCGTGGCCGCAAGCCATTGGCACCAAACCGCGCGGATGCGGTGGGCCACATCATTATCAATGCCCCCATCATTTTGAACAAACAATACTAAGTACTTAAACTTACTGACGAGCGGAACTACCCGACCTTCAATAGTAATCTGGACATGATCTCTTCTCTTTGATGTTTTTACAAAAGAAGTATCACAATTTGCACATGCGCATGTAGTGTACACGTATATGTAGTGTATATGTATATGTGCATGTAGACAAAATGCTATCAGTATCATAAATTTAAAAAATAAATAAATCTCAAGCATATTGAAAGCATTCTAGTCACTTTATAATTTTATATGATAAATAATACAAGGGTTAAGACAGTTCTTGTAGTTCTCAACAAACAATTGGTATTGAAATGAACACCCCTCTTTTATCATCTTGATTTAAGATCAGTCTCTTTTGTCACCTTCAAGAACTGTATTGTGTTCAGGGTGTTTACATTGATCTTAATACACTTCATCAATTCCTTGAGACAGAAGAATGAAGGTGATATTATGATTACTGATGTTCGATGTGTCGCGGCTGATTTTCATGCTAGATATAAAGCTCAAGAGCGAACGTAGGTATTTTATAAGTTACACATAGTTTTGTACTCATTTACATTGATGTAAGCCCTACTACTAAAGTACCAAAATGTCTATGAGTAGGATGCCTCCATTTGTCACTCCTTCTGAGTCAGTTGTCCAAGCAAAACTTTATAAAAATATATGGTGGTGTACTAATTTTTTTGGATAGGTGTTACGTAAATTTGTTAATCAACTTCCGTTTCTTTTTCTGCTAGATCTACACATGGCAAGTTGGCAACAACAATCACATAGTTCAATAAGCTAGAATATGATAGTTGTAGTAATAGTATGACAATATAGTGACTATAATATATCCATGCTAGGATAGCTCTGTAAATTGGGATTATGAGGTAGGGTCTAGTAAGCCTGATATGTTTGGTGTGCATGTTTATGCAGTTACTTCTACCGGTTGCTATCAGGTCCAGAACATGTATCGACATTTGAGAAAGACAGGGCATGGCATGTACCTGAGGAACTAGATCTTCTAGCAATGCAGGTTGGTTGACATTTTGCCAGTGAACTATGAAATGCCATTGTCATATTAGTTTGAGAAAGTCGCTGAAACATTTTTTGTTGTTGATAAAGGAAGCTTGCAAGGTTCTTGTGGGACTTCATGATTTCAGTTCTTTTCGAGCTTCTGGTTGTCAGGTTCTCATCTCATCCAAAATATTCTTTTTGATATTTTTTGTTGATCTACATGGTCTTGATCTATAACTCATGTTTTAAGACCGAATTAAAGCACATACCAAGATGATACATGTGGAAAAACTTGATGAATTATTTTCTCTCATTCTTATCATCACTTACCTAACCAGATTTGTTTAGGATGAACTTACAAATTTGAACTCATGCCATATTTATGTTTTTAGTGGAAAATTTTGTTGTATTTATCAGTAAAGGCGTTGGTTTTATTAATAACTTGATTTATTTGAAACACTTGACACCGATGCATGTTCATTTCATATTTAATGGTTGGCAGGCAAAATCACCAATCAGAAACCTAGACGAACTTAATGTTATTGAAGTTTTGCCATCACCATATTTCCCATCACCAGGGGACAGAGAAACGCAAAAGTTAGTGGGTAGCAGTCTTTCTGAGTTAAATGGGGATTTATCCAATTCTATACAAGATAAAGCCATTGGGGAGACGAGCCTAGTCTTTGGCATGAGGAGAAGACATCGCTGCTTTGTAGTTACTGCACGTGCAAGATCTTTTCTGTACCACCAGGTTAGCATGATGCTTTTATTGCATGGAATAATTGCATGTTTTTTTTTTTTATAAATTAATAAATATTTTTATTCAACTTCATGCCAAGTTAAAATAATTGCATGTTTTTTTTTTGTTCTGGATGGAGTATGCTTTTTTCCTTGTAAAAAATATAATATAATTATTTTAGTACGCAAGTTATTCTGATATAATATTAACCAAAACATGGACATTTGGACTCATGAAACCACAAACAAGACCAACCTCTTTGTAAAACTGTATGACCTGAGTACCCTAAAACTGAATCAGACTGATGAACTCAGAATGTCAAGTTGTCTATCCACCATCTTACAAAGTTCTAGTTTTAATGCAGACAACAACAATTCTTCTGAGCTTGTATATTAAAAGGTGCTACTTTGTTTAACTTCATAAGTTGCTCGATGCAGGTGAGATTTCTCGTTGGTGCTATAAAATCTGTTGGCACTGGAGATCTAACAGTTTCAGACGGTAAGATTTAGTTTCGTTTGGAAATTTGACCTATTTACTTTTTTTTAACGGAAAACTTGGATCACTGACGGGCCACTGACACCACCCGATCATCTCCATCCGATTATCTCCATTTCCCATCAGGAGGAACTCACCATAGGTGAGAAAACCCCCTAGCCCAACCTGGAACCCCCATTTTTTTTTGGGTCACAGGTGGGACTTGAACCCAAGACCTCCCATTTTTAATGTCTTTGGGTGTACCTCAACATCAACCACTTGGCCTAAAGATCATTGGTATCGGTTGTTTTGGGTGAACCCAAGACCTATTTACTTATTAATGGATTGATTTCGGTTATTTTGATTTCTAACCGGTTAAACAAGCCAAGTAGAAAAACATAGTTAAAAAAAGAGGCCGAAAGTTCTTCAATAGCATATAATAAATATAGTTTTTGTAATTTTAAGGGGCAAACCTTGGAGCAATGGTAAGATTGCCGCTTGGAGGTCACGGGTTCTAAGTCGTGAAAACAACCTCTTATAGAAATGCAAGGTAAGGATGCATACATCAGACCCAGATGGCCCGCCACCCCCTGGATCCCACACATTCAGGAGCCTTGTGCACCAAGTTTGCCTAGTTTGTAATTTTGTTCAATCTGATGATTTTCCAACTTTACTTTGTTTCAATAGTATATGGTATAAGAAGATTGATAGATTTTGTCTTTTCACTTACCATTGAGCTGATTTGACACTTCTTTTCAGTTGAACGCATCCTGGAAGCTAAGACAGTAACTGCTAATGGTCCAATGGCTCCTGCATGTGGTTTGTACCTTGCACATGTGAAATATGACCTCCCATGATTGTTTCACCAGTCTGCAAACTACCCCCGAGGACATGGTTCTTTTGTAAGTGAATTAGTAGCTTCACAAACTGTATGTTGACTGTTGACCAACCAATCGGATGTTTAAATGAGAACCATTTAATCATTAGGAAACCAGCAAACCACTTTTTGGCCCTTGATCAGATATTAGGGGATGATTGAGATCTGCAACAATTATATATCTTCCACTCCATGAATCACAACCTTCAACTCTTTCTCGTCAACTCCATGATC
>JBCNJP010000008.1:44580581-44619367 GCA_039602395.1 Deinandra increscens subsp. villosa | reverse complement strand
CTAGAGATAGACAAAAGAGCTACGCCGATAACCGCCGCAAACCCTTGTCCTTTAAAAAGGGTGACCGCGTCATGTTGAAAGTGTCACCTTGGAAAGGTGTCATCCGGTTCGGCAAACGAGGAAAGCTTAACCCTCGTTACATTGGTCCATTTGAAATCACTGAGACAATTGGACCGGTAGCTTACCGTCTACGTCTACCTGCAGAGCTAAGAAGTGTGCATAATGTCTTTCACGTTAGTAATCTTAAGAAATGCTTGTCTGATGAAACGCTTGTCGTCCCACTTGATGAGATTCAAGTTGACGAGACACTCCACTTTGTTGAAGAACCTGTCGAGATACTTGACCGAGAACTCAAGAGACTGAAGCATAGCCGCATTCCCATTGTCAAGGTGCGATGGAACTCTCGACGAGGTCCGGAGTACACTTGGGAACGCGAGGATCAAATGCGTCGTAAGTACCCTCGTCTTTTCGGAAACGTCGCAGTCAACCAGTGATCAAGAACTGAATTTCGGGACGAAATTCTTCTAACTGGGGGAGAATGTGACACCTCGTCCGAAAATCCAGGTCAAACCCACTACTTTGACTTTTAATTAAGTATTAATTATGCTTTATCTGATCTGATTTCTATTTAAACTGCAAATTAATGTGCCTGACTGTTAACTGATGACGTAAACCTAATCCCGCGTTTGTACTAGAAGCGTATACCCGTTAAATACTTGGAAATTTCATGCATAAATCATGGAACTTCAATAACAAGAAAAATAAATATAAAATGTATTTTTATATTTTATCCGGAACTGATGTCGAACACTTATATAATCGACACGTCGAAACTGATAAGCGATCGATCATCTAAAACTATTCGGTTTTAATCAATATGAACGGTCGAGCTTAAAACTGTTACAAACTGACAAACTGAAAACGTTATCCGTAACCAGACTGAAAAAAAAACTAAAAAACACAACTGATTTCTGAAAAACTTTTATAATCAACTTAAACAAATTTTTTTATGAAATAAAAACATCACAAACCGAAACCGTTGTCAAGACTTAAGCCTAACCCTAACCGAACACCCAATTGGGCCCGACTTGGCCCAATAGGCCCAATAAGCCTAAAACAATGAAACCAAGCCCGAAACTTCGATCCGTTACTCAAATATAATACTCCGAATAATCGTGGCGACCCGAAACCTCAATCGATGCAAAACGGGCCCGGCCCTCAAACCGGTGCCCCGTTTGGGCCCGTACGGCCCGTTACCGACGAACGAGCCCGAACACATTTTTCTCTAAAATGTTTTGGCCCAATTTGAAGCCCAGGTCGAATGGGTTTATTTTAAATAATATAAACCCATCAAACTTGTATTAATTTTTATAAAATGGATATCACCTTTTATATTTTTATATAAAGATTAGTCATGGACTTGTACTAACTTTATCCATTGATTAAATATAAAAGTTATGGTTATTTTATTTCCCAAGACCTTTATATATTTTGTTAAACTTTTACAATACAACATCATATTTAGTAAACATGACAAAGTTTATAAAACTCTCACCTACACACCCATATATTTTTTTATAAAAACTTAGTAGGAGATTGTGTTATAAAGATTTGTGATGATCAAGTTAACCACCTCCTCATGCTAGCTAACCTACTCTAGCCCCAATCATCACAAATAGTTGTAAGGTGACTTGCATGTCACATTCACCACTCCTCTCCTCTACCAACATCACCTTACTCACTTACACACTCAAGACCCTCACTCCTTCAACCTTCTCTTTCTCTTCTTCTCTGCCGAGAATTTCACAGACCTACCACCATCTCAAACTGCCACCACCATGTCTTACCACCACCATCACACTTAACCACCCCCACACCCATTTCCCTTCTTCTTTGTTGCTATTTTGTTTCTCCCGGTGAACATCCACAGCCCAACACCACCGCCTTACTTCACCATCCTTTCCCTTTCTTTTTTTTTTCTCCGGCCAGAAACAACCACCGCCACCACCCTCCACCGTAGCCGCCACCACACACCACCATGAACCATCAAATCCTCTCCCTTTTCCCTCCCTTTCTCCTGTCGTGAACAGCCACACCCATCGCCACCCTCTCCTCCTCCTTCATCCCTTTCGCGACACACCACAGCAACCACCCCGCCACCACCTCCGTTACTGCTCCTGCTGCCGCTGCTGTCCACTGCAAACCCCGCCACCCTCCTCTCCCTTACCTTCCTCTCGGCGACAACCACCCAGCCCCGCCACCACTGTGCCGGAGCTGCTGCTACTGCCGGTTCCTGCTGCTAAGTACTGCTGCCGGTTTCTGCTGCTACGTACTGCCGCCGGACCGCTGCTACTGTTCCGCCGGAGCTGCTGCCTGCCGCCGCCTTACTGCTGCCGGAACTGCTGCTGTGAACAGCCGCAGGCCACCGCCACCCTCCCCGTTTCTCTCGGTTTCCTTTCGTTCTCCTTTGTGAGTCTTTTAACCATCTCGTTTACGTTTCTTATACGGTTTAAACGTTTCCAAGTGATCCCCGAGTCTTGACAAACGATCCTTTAAAACCCGAGTTTCTAACCTACTTATTTTGTTCATAAATTGATCTTCTTAAAACAAAAGGTTGCATGGTTGGAACATGGATTATGAAGTGTTTTAATTCATGAAAACTCAAGTTGTATAACTTGTTAGTTAACTATGATTATCTTATAAGTGTTTAACATATGTTACATGTTTAATCATTGTTAATCTTATGTGTTAATATGTTATGGTTCACTATAATTACTTAGATGTTGACATAAAATGATAGGATTGTTAGTAGTAACTTATATTGTTAATCATCTTGTTTTTGGATTTGTATTGGCTAATGACAAGTATTCATGGACTAGGTATAGGGTTTAGTGACATTTTTGGACTTAGTTGGACAATAGGAAGTGTTATCTTAAACGTTGGACATAAAATGATAATCCTAAAAACCCTAAAGTGCATTTTATGGATGAAATATAAAAACTAGTGATTTTATAAAATTCTTGAATATTTAAAACCATAAAAATATCACCATAATCATTTTTATATAAAAGGGTCAAATTTTACAAAAATATAAAGTCTAAAAGACAAGAATTTAAAAGTCTTGTTTAGATTTTATAAAAGAAATAAAATGGATAAAATATATAGTTATATTTTATGTTCAAAAATGATAGAATATCATATTTTTGAATAAATGACAAAAAGTATAAAACATTTGGATTTTATACAAAAATATAAACAATTTATGTTAATGAATTTCTATAAAAAGTCTTTTAATTAAAACCCTAACTTTGTTTAGTAAATAAAGTTATTTAAAAATGATTTTATAAAAATAAAATCAAAAGACTTATAGAAACTATGAAAAACATATTTTAAACATTTTTGATCATTTTAAATGAATCAAAATAATCAAAACGTTTTAACCGGATCAAATGTTTATTTTTAAACGTTTGGAATTGAAACGAAATCTTTAAACGATTTAAAAATGTTTTACGACGTAACGAATCATAAGTAATTATTTTCAACAAATAATTATCTTTACGAATTTTAGAAACCCTAATTTGAGTTAAAAACATTTTGGTTTGTAAATATAATTATTTTCATGATAATTATATTTATATTAACTCAAAACCCTAATTTTCTTAACATGAGTTTAAATATTAAAATAACTCTTAATATTTACCTACTTATGTTATATCATTTAACTTGTAATAATTTAATAAAATTATTTCGACAAGTTATAATAATTATTTCAATAATAATTATCAACCCTAATTATATATATTATAACTTAACGCGATTAATAAATCAATCGATCGAGCGAACATAAAAATAATAATAAATATTATTATTTAAAACGATGTTTAATACTTGATTGAACTGGACATCATGAATACGTTATCGCATGTTCATCCCTTGTATTTATTTACATAAATGCCTTAATACGTGAACATTCGTATTTACTGATTTTGTAAACTGATTAACTAACGGGTTTTCAAACGCTACAAACGGGATTATACGTCAAGACTTGACCGGTATCATTTGGGTAACGTTCGTTACTCAAATGATTATGTGGACCCTTATGCATGTTGTCTTGTGTTTTAATAGGACTTTACTTGCTAGTTGCCACTCGGCAATTCTGTAGAAACGAGATACGATCTTACTACTGCGTGTATCAATCAATCATAGCGACAACGGATGTAAATAAGAGAAATCTTATTGATCACTTGAAGATACAATGAAGTTCTCTCTAGTTTCTCTCTCTAGAAACACACACAGAAAGTGTAGAATGACAGAACTGGTTTCACTCTCGTTCTAACACACACCTATTTATAGTAAGTGACTAAACGCCCAACGTACCAACTGGTACGCCGGACCACATGGTCCGCCGGACCATGTGATACGCCACTAACCAAACAGTCACTACAATTCATTCTAAGACTCGCTCACATAGATACAATACACGAGACACTCATAGCATAGGAATATGCTCTAACAAATTCATCATCACTGGAAATCAAGTGAGTTTCACGGCCCCTTTTCTTTACAACTGTTTTACACTTATGGGGGAGAAATCATGAACTGATAAACTGTTTTAACTTAATGTTATGATTACTGTTAGCCGTATGACTATCTGTTCCCTTACTGATTGCCCAACTGGTACTTTATCGTTATAAACGTTAGTACAACTGAATCCCACCATTAGTTGATTTAAATTAGTTCTGATCGAAACGATAACTAGTAAATAGATCTATTTGGGTTGACAACCCTGCCCAGATTGGTAGCTCCAATTCTGACTTCGTATATTGTCAAGGGGTACACGTCAGTTATTCTTGCCTGTTCGGTATCTCTCGGGCGAGGATACCATGGGTGGGTAAACCGTTAGTATTTGAAATCAAGGTTCAGGTGAGATCATACAACTACAACAGTAAGCCAATATAACATTCTGAGTTTCCTGAAAACTGTTTTACAATCTTACTATCGAGTCCTAAACCTGTGAACCTCACCAACTTTATGTTGACCTTTTTAAACTCATGATTTCTCAGGTAACTAAGATGATCATGGAAGCCGTGCAAATGGGACTTCGCCTTTATATTCGGACCTGCTTCGTTGGAGTCCTAGTCCCTATCTATCCTAAATAACTACTTTATGTTTTCAATAAATGAAACTTGACTTTTAAAGTTCAAATGTAAGATAATATCGTATGCCACACTTTCCGCTGCAACGATTACTGATATTATGTTTAAATTAACGTTTGAATTTAATAGTAGTTGTTCTGTATTTCTGTGACTATGATTCCATCTCGCTCACACCCAATCATTTGTCCGGGGTGTGACATAAAGTCATAACAGAAGGAATTTTAACTTGGGTGAAAGGACTTGCAAAGGTGTTTTATTCTCTAGAGTTTGTGTTGGGAAACGATTTGCAAGATATGTGGCTGTACCAAGAGCTTCAGGCCAAAGAAAGTGGGGAACTCTAGACTCAATCATAATAGCACGAGTTTTTTCAAGTAGAGTACAGTTTTTTCGTTCAGAGGTGCCGTTTTATTGAGGGGTGTTAGGACAAGTGGTTTGATGGATGAGACCATTTGCTTTGAAAAAAATTTGCATAGTTTGGTTGACGAATTCTGTTCCGTTATCGGAACGGAGGATCTTAATTTTTTTTGTCGAATTGAGTCAAAATCATTTTGTAAAAATTGGCAAAGATTTCTGGTACTTTTGATTTGTGTTTCATGAAATATATCCAATTCATTCTCGAGAAGTCATCCACAAATAAAACAAAGTATCTGACATGGCTATTAGTGGAATTGGGTGCAGGACCCCAAACATCAGAGTGGATTAACGAAAAAACAGACTCAGTTCTAGTATTAATTTGATTAAAGGAAACCCTATGATTTTTTACAATAATGCAAGTCTCACATTTTTCATGAATGGAATTATTCAAAAAACAGACTAGGAAACAAAATTTTAAGATAGGTAAACGAAGGATTACCAAGTCGTTGGTGCCATAACCAAAGTTGCCTTTCAGTTGTTCCGTGAGCAAGCATGGCATGTCCATTTTGAGCTACCTCTTCAACATAGTAGAGACCTCCTAGACCTCCTCGTTCAGCACCACGCCCAATGATTTCCTTCGTACGAATGTCCTGTAAAATGAAAAAATTTGGATACATAAGTACCACACAGTTAAGTTATTTTGTTACTTGACTAACAAATAATAACTTCGGAAAGTGACGGAATGTATAAACAAATTTTAATTTCCATTTTTTCAGAGAAGGTAATTGGCCCTCCCCCTTTGACTTTAATAATTTCTCCACTAGGAGTCTCAATATGAGATTTCTTTGGGGATTTCATGTTACCAAAGTCTTTAGGGTCATAGGACATAGTGTCCGTAGCCCCGCAATCAAAAATCCAGTTCATCGATTTTCCAGATTTGGAGTCGGGGTGAACATAACAAGCTTTGGGTTGTTTATAGATTTCACTAGGAGATTCTTCATCGAACCTGTCAAAGAAAGAAGTATTTGGTGGAAAAATTTTAAAATTAATAAGAGAGGGGTTTGAGATATGACTCTCAAACCATTTACCTCCATGTGTTTCATCAGAATTTGTTGCCATTCCACCAAAGCCGCCTTGCCCTCTTACAGCTGGTTCATCACCCGATACCCCTTTGACATCAGATCTAGAGCACTGGGTTTTCTCCTTATGACCATCCCCCACCAATCCGGATAGCCAACCAGTTTGAAGCATGAATCTTTAGTGTGTTTCTTCATCTTGCAGTGAGTGCAATACAACTTCGTTTTATCTTCTTTGTCCTTTGATCGGAATTTGAATTTATGTGTGGAATCTTTGGCAACCAAACCCATTCCGATTTCAGTCGTGTCGCTATCAGAAGGGCCTGATTTGAGTATGTTGAGCCTGGCCACTTCTCTTCATATTGTGGCGTATGCCGTTTCTACCGAAGGACGTGGGTCCTTCTTTAGGATATCCCTCTTGACTGGTTCCATCTTGTCATCGACCGCTGTTAGCAACTGATAGAGTCTTTGTTCTTGAGTTTTCTTATTGTAGATCTGAATGTCTTATGGATCCTTCATAGGGTTCGGATCTCGCCTATCGATAGACATCCATATGTTCTGCAGTTTATTCCACAGATCTTCAAGTGTATCGGACACTTGCCTTAACGAATTTGCCCTTTTGTGCAGGTTAAATACCTGTAAAGAATCTGCTCCAGATCCGTAGGTGGTGTCCAGTCCATCCCTTTTGGGGTTTTGCTCTCTTGACCGCCGCTCGCCTAATATGAGATATGGCATAATTCTTCTCCTAATCTTTCTTACCTCAGGGTATGGGGATGCGAAGCATATGTCACTAGCGAATCTGACAACAAGCTCGATCCACGAGGTGAAAAGGTAATTTTCATCGGATACTATCGTAATACCGGCTATTACTTTTACCATCCTGATGGAAACAATGTTTCTATCAAAAGGAAGGGTAAGTTCCTTGAGAAAGAGTTTCTCAACAGAGGAACCAATAGTGATCCAGTGGATCTCGAAGAAGTTCGAGAAACACAAAACCCTGAGACAGTCGCTGGGTCTGACCGACAAATGGTTGTTGCCCCATCAGACCAAAACACAAGCGTTCGCAGGAGCGAAAGAACACACAAGGCACCTGATAGATACCTCTGGCATCTAGAAGGTCCCGATGTCCTATTAGTAGCTGACTCAGATGACGAACCTACTAATTACAAAGCTGCTGTGTCAGATCCTGAATCTGACAAATGGCTTGAGGCCATGAACGCCGAGATGCAATCCATGCGTGACAATCAAGTATGGGACTTGATTGAGCTACCCCTCGGTTCTCGGGCAGTAGGGAGCAAGTGGATCTTTAAAAGAAAAACTGACATGCATGGAAAAGTGCAAACCTATAAGGCACGGCTTGTTGCGAAAGGTTTCACTCAAACCCAAGGGATTGACTGTGATGAAACCTTCTCGCCCGTGGCCATGATCAAGTCGATCAGGATATTGCTTGCCATAGCCGCATACAATGACTATGAGATATGGCAAATGGATGTCAAAACCGCTTTCCTGAACGGACAACTCACTGAGGATGTCTACATGGTTCAGCCTGATGGTTTTATCGATCCTAAATATCCAAATAGGGTTTGCAAACTGAATAAGTCCATTTATGGACTTAAACAAGCATCTCGAAGGTGGAACATTCGTTTTGACCAGAAAGTCAAAGAGTTTGGCTTTGCTCAAAATGAAGATGAACCGTGTGTTTACAGAAAGGCAAGTGGGAGCGCTATATCATTCCTCATATTGTATGTGGATGATATACTGATCATAGGAAACAACATCCCCATGCTTAACGAGGTTAAGGTATGGCTATCATCTTGTTTCGCTATGAAGGATCTTGGGGAAGCCGCTTACATTCTGGGAATTAAGATTCACAGAGATCGATCGAACCGGCTTCTGGGTCTCAGTCAAAGTACATACATTGACAAGATTATAGCACGGTTCAACATGAGCAACTCCAAGAAAGGAGTCGTCCCTATGACAAAGGGTGCTATCTTGAACAAATCTCAATCTCCTCAAACGGAGAAGGAGATCGACCAAATGGCTTCGATCCCATTTGCTTCTGCTATAGGCTCAATTATGTACGACATGCTCTGCACTCGACCGGACGTCTCGTTTGCGTTGAGCCTGACAAGTCGATACCAACAGAGTCCCGGTCTAGCTCACTGGACTGCTGTAAAGAACATCCTGAAATACCTGAGGAACACAAGTGAGATTTTTTTGGTATATGGAGGAACTGATGAGCTCGCTGTAAAGTGTTACACCGATGCTAGTTTTCAGACTGACCGAGATGACTCTCGCTCGCAGTCCGGATACGTATTCACCCTCAATGGAGGAGCTGTTTCGTGGTGTAGCACCAAACAGTTAGTAGTAGTTGATTCCGCTACTGAATCTGAATACATAGCCGCCTCAGAAGCTGCCAAGGAAGCAGTATGGATGAAGAAGTTCATCACAGATCTCGATGTGGTTCCAAGCGTTAAGCAACCCATCGAGATGATGTGCGATAACACAGGCGCTATTGCTCAAGCCAAAGAGCCAAGGTCTCATAAGAAGGCTAAGCACGTCCTGAGGAAATTTCACTACATAAGAGAAGTAGTTGAAAGAAATGAAATAAAGATATGCAAAGTAGACACAAATCAAAACTTAGCTGATCCCTTTACAAAGCCCATGACTCACGAGACTCATGATCGTCACAGAGAAGCGATAGGGCTTAGATTAGCTAAAGACATGTTTTGATTTAGTATTTGGGTGTACGAACATATAACAGTTATCTATACTATTCATATTCCATCGGTAAATACAATATGGAATTTTCATAACTGTGTTCGATGTTAATACGTTTAATCATCCCTGAACAATTGTTGATATTGTTCTAAATGTCCGTAGTCGGTTAGAGACGTGGGAACGGCTCTAAATCAATACTATTCTGATTTTGAACCTTAAAGGGGTTTAACGTTCAAAGTCACAGACCTCATTAGAGAATGACGTTGGACGTAACTCGTGTCAAGCAATTTAGTCATGGAAGTTTTGATTGCTTGATTATTGGTATGCTCTTATGTTTCCTTAGACCTGAGACGTATACTAGAACTCTCGTTTACTGCAGGCTGTTTTTTTATTGTAGTTTCTCGATGTCGCGTAACTGCCATCAATAGGGCTACTTTTGGGAATGGATCTAAGGTTCAGTGGGAGTTGTATGCCTCAAGATGGGATTTCGTACTATTGCTTCGGCAATAGATAGACATAAAGGCGCCCTCGTTGATTCCAAGTGTGAAGTTTGAGGCCTCACCCAAACTTACTGTCTGTTTGATTGGTACACTTCGAATCGGATAACGAGAATGATAATCGATGAATCAAATAAATGAGAGTCCATGTCTCATTATTCATCTATGTCTAAAATGGAAAGGAACATATGACAACGGTTACCATAAGTCCTCTATCTGCTTGCTTTACACTCAGATGTACTTTGGCTGTCGACTTAAAGTGTCGAGACTGGTTGGTGTAGCCATGCATAGCTAGAATGCCTCTGACCTAATCGCGACTCCTCCTCCTCCCTTGTCTCCTAGCCGTCGCGACCCCCCCCCCCCCTCCCCTCTCTCTCTCGTTTCCGGCGCACCACCACCACCTCCCTCCGTCACCTTTTCCGACGCATACGATGGTGAAACGTGACCCACGTTTGATCGCCGCCGCCTTGGAGCTCGAGACCACCGCCGCCGTCGCTAGAGCCGCCGCCGCCACCACCGCCGCCGCCGCGGTCCGTGCCGCCGTAGCCGCCGACATATTTGGCGAGGACCACCGAGAGGTGGTTCTCACTTTACCCGCGCCACCGAGACCGTTATTTGAACCGTCTCGTGCCGCGACCGTCGAACCGGGTGAAACCCTAAGTGGCCGCCGTCACGCCACTACATTCGTCGCTTCCACGCGTGTCGGACGAAATCGATATTGTATCGGTTTCGTCGCCATGCACGACGAAACCGTTCGACTGGAATGCTATGATTCATAGCATGGTTTCGTTACCGCCACCACCGCCCGTTCATGAGATGAACGCGCCTGTGGTGCCCGAGATGCCGTCTTCAAAGTCGGTTGAAGATTTGACTCGCAGATTCGAGTCGGGCGTTACCGTTTGCCCTAGCGCCAGTTCGTCGAACCCCAGTGTCTCGAACGGTTGTTCGGACTCCGCCAAGGTATATCTAAATTGTTTAGATTGTTCGATTTAATTTTTCCTGTATTTACGCGTACACGGTGATCAGATCCTGTCTACGATTTTTACTATATTCGTGTTGTAAAACTTATATTTCCGCTGCGCAATTAATCTGATTAATTGACCCGTTAATTTATTCGGTAAAAATTAAAACGGGCAACCCGGATACCCACTGTAAAACCCAACAAAGAAAACTAAATAATCGATTATAGGAGATGATTGAGGACAGCCTGTGGAGTTCCCATCTATAGAGGTGAATATATGACCTCAACCATTTTCTTCATAATTTGAGCCTCTCAAAAATAACCGAATATTCTAACAGAACAAAAATTCTTTTGAGATAAACATCTCATTCACACACATTTTCCAACAAAATAATAGATGACTAACTAGCTTAGACGAGCTCAGTAGTCACAGCTCATTTACAACCCTATTGAAGAAGTGTATAGGCAAATGCCTTTACATTATATTGGTCAAGGGGTCTGTTCACAATGAGAAAAAAATTTGCCCGGTCCTTTCATGTGCATGAGTCAAAAAGTTTCTTTATAGTTAAGATAGGCACCAAGTCAGTGGTTTTACAAATTGTCCATTGTGTTGCTATCTTTTGAATTTGAGAAACGTAAAGAAAAATATTCTTTGTTTACAGAGAAAGATAATAGTCAACTCACAGTTGCTATACATCAGTTATAGTTACTTTATTTAATATTAAGCAATAGTATTCATTGGCGTCTACACGCATGTGTTGCTGCTGTCTTTTTACAACTTTTGCCTCATGTTCGTTATCATTTCTTGCAATTAATGTCAATGTATGTGGTTTGCTATTAGTTTTTATATGAAACAATATCAAGCCATTCTTAAAAACAATGTTGTTATAATAATTACATTTTCCGGTGTGAAGTAGCAATTGAAGGAGAGCTAGGTCACACAGCCATCATGTCTATTCACAACTCACAAGTTTATAAAAAGTTTGAGTTATTTCTTTCACATCAAATCTAAAATTTATAATTTGCACTTGTCAGCAAACAACTGTAATTTGACTATCTTGATGCGTACATTTTTATGATAATTATGACTTGGTTTCAATACTTAAGTTCATAAAGTTCGAGCTATTTCTTTCAAGTTAGATTCATGCAATCAATTAAAACCTTTGACATAATGCTGTTGAATAAAACTCACAAATATCTGTAAAGAATGAATTTCGTAATCATAATACACACAGTAATGTTATGTAAATAGTCCAAAACTATTACCATACTGAATTTTCTATTATTTGGCCTTTTATGCATTTATTACGTTCTTATTAGCCATCATACTACTTTTTAATGCAGATGACAATCAAGCCCCTGCAAAGAAGGCAAAAGAGAAAACAGACTAAGCCAGTGTTCATGGTCATCACTGCAGTGAAGATACATCTTTTGTATATGAAAACCTACTAATCAGTAATTAGACACCTAAAAGAAAAAGAAGGCTAGGCAGATGTTGATGTTCAATCCTCCTACACTCCAGATAAACTTTTGGTTCGTGGAAGCCTACTAATCAGCAAATTAAAGCAGTTCTTTTGGAAAATGTTGGAAACATATGGTGTACACATAATAAGTATTTTTTGTTAACTATTATAAAGTAAACCATGTGTACATACATTGACTTATGATAAATAGTTTGCAGTAATCGTATGAAACTCTGCTCGCAGTTCCGATCATTACTTTTTGTTTCTATGGTGGGCCGCCGCAAAGTGCGAGCAGGTCGCCAAAGGTAATGTGTTGAAGGTGGTAATGAAATATGACGATGAGGTAGTAAAAAAAAGTGACATAGTAATAGTACACGATGACCATTAAAAATAGCCTAATAGCAACACACCAATCAACAATATGATCCAAATATATCTATCTAGTACAAAATATGAAGACGTCATAATTTACATCATTTATAAGGGTCGTCTTTCCTACAAACAGTTCCAGTAGCATATTACATTAACTTTTTACCCATCGTTCACACATGTATTTTACTCTACTAAAATGTAAAAACAAATATTTCTCATAAATTCAATATATTTAATATTATGTTATGTAAGAGAAAAGAAAAAGAAAATAAAATAAACGAGATGAGCCCTTAGACAAAGTGTGAATACCTCTCTCTAACAGGGCTCTCATTAAGGGTAGTGGCATGGATGGTACGCTGTGGTGTGTAGATTGTCTTACAAGTTATAACCCTCTTCTATTAAATTTTAGTAGCATTAAAATGCATGATAGCGTCCAAATCTACATGTATTTTACGTGCCCATTTAATCAAATTGTTCTTAAAATCTGAACAAATGAGAAACTATAAAAAATTAATTTCTAAAACTTGAAAGTAAAGATTTAAACGGACAACATTTTCTCATAAGGCGTATTACCAACCAACCAAAAAGCACAATCCATGCATTGTTGTCTATATCTAACACAATTAATATCATCATCAATCATCCTTCCTATCCTATACTCCACTTCAAAATCATATGCCACCCCCCATTCATTAATGATGATAGTGTCCAAAAAATCAAACCTTTCACTTCCATCACTCTCAAAGGCTCACTCATTTGCTGTCGGTAAAATCCGCATCAATCACGTCTCCCTCCGGTCCCTTGTCCGATGATGCTTCTGTGGGCTCGGGTCCAGGCGCCGCCCCAGGTGCGCCGCCAGGCTGGTTGTATAGAGACTGACCCAGCTGCATCACCTCTTGGTTAAGAGCAGCCATGGAGTCTTTTATGGTTTGAGTTGACCCACCGGTGATCGCCTCCTTGAGCTCACCGAGTTTTGCCTCGACCTTCTCTTTCACGGCTGCGGGAACCTTGTCTCCTAACTCCTTCAGCTGCTTCTCGGTCTGGTATACGACTGAGTCCGCCTGGTTCTTTGTGTCTATGGCGTCTCTTTTTTCCTTGTCTTCTTTTGCAAACTTTTCTGCTTCATTAACCATTCTTTGTACCTGTTTGATTAGTAACACAACAAGATGTTAGTTTGCTTTCATTGCCAATTCTGGGTCAAAATAATAGCTAAAGTAGATAACCTCAAGAAAATTATATTAAGCGTTGAAATATACCTCATCACTAGGTAACGTACTAGCACCGGTGATAGTGATATCTTGCTTCTTTCCTGTGCCCTTGTCAATGGCAGTGACAGACAGGATACCATTTGCATCAATGTCGAATTTAACCTCGATTTGTGGGACCCCACGTGGGGCAGGTGGGATTCCATCAAGACGGAAGCTACCAAGAGACTTGTTGTCTCTAACAAACTCTCTCTCGCCCTGAAGGACGTTAATCTCAACACTTGTTTGCCCATCAGCAGCGGTAGAGAAAACCTCTGATTTTGAAGTTGGCAGAGTTGTGTTTCTTGGGATGATCTTTGTCATCACACCACCAAGAGTTTCTAGACCAATCGACAACGGTGTCACATCTAGAAGAACAATGTCACTCACATCTCCAGCCAAAACACCAGCCTAGATACCAACAAGAATTACAAATTACAAACTGATTACATACTGAGATGATATGTAAATCACAGCAACCAAAAACAAACCCGGCTTCTTCATTTTTGCAATACCCAAATCTGTCTCAAATGATTGAGACGTAACAAAAGTCGATAGTGATCAGTAAACAAAATTATCCAGGCCTTTTTTTCTTTGCAATACCAAAATCTGTCCCATATGATTGAGATGTTAAGAAGAGTACACAGATTGTGTGTTGTCATGTTGAATTGTTAAACCTGAACAAAACACATACTGCTATTTGTGCCAAAAACATTAACCCTAACCCTCACACAACCCTTTAAATCCGTTTGTTTATCTAAAGTGTCAAATGAATTCGGGTAATAATCAAGTTGTAAGCATGTTACTCAGGTTGGTAGGTTATAAAAAATGGGTTAAAGGGTTAGTGGGTCAATTTGTTTCAAGAACAGGTTGGCAGGTCGACTTATTTAACTAAATAGGTTAAACAAGTCACCATGAACACAACCTGTTAACTAAACGGGCCAACCCAAACACCACCCATTTTAAAATGGGTCGGATGTGGCAACCCAATACATGATTTTTTTTTGTCATGTCAGAAATTGTCACCCTTAGTAAATGATAACATGTAGAAGGATCGTAAGATATATACCTGAACTGCAGCTCCCAAGGCAACAACTTCATCTGGATTGACGGTAACATTTGGTTCCTTACCCGTAAGGCTCTTGACAACTTCCTGAACAGCTGGAATACGTGTTGAACCACCAACAAGGATCACCTCATCTAAATCTTTGAAGGATAACTTGGCATCCCTCAGAGAATTCTCAACGGGTCTTTTAAGCCTGAAATAATACCAAAAATCGATGATTTCATCATCTTCCCTCTGAAACACCACAAGCAACAATACTTTTCTTGCACTCTGAAGGAATCAACAGATCAAAAATGGTGTTAAACCAAGTACCTATCCAGTAGGTCTGAGCATAGTTCCTCAAACTTTGCCCTAGTAAGGGTAGTGTCAATATGTTTAGGGCCATCAGCAGTGGCTGTAATGAACGGCAAACTGAGCAGAAAAAGAATATATAAGTCCGTAAAACAATGCAATAGAGGAGCACGGCTATAATAATGTACTCTCCAGCTAATTCATGTACCTAATGTTTGCCTGTGTCAGAGTTGAAAGTTCCATCTTGGCCTTCTCAGCGGTCTCTGTCAATCTCTGTAGAGCTTGCTTGTCTTTTAGTAGGTCAATTCCCTCATCTTTCTTGAAGCTTGCAGCAAGCCAATCAACAATTCTCTGTATGATAGCATAGAAGTAACCAAATTTCATTGATCACCAGTGGTACAACAAGTACATCAAATGTACAACAATATCCAGGTCTTAATCAATACCAACCTTATCAAAATCATCACCACCAAGATGTGTATCTCCAGAAGTAGACAGAACCTCAAAGACTCCATCACCAACCTCAAGAACTGCAAATGAGATATATAAACATCAACAAGAATTTAACAGTGGCAGTTTATACAACCAAAAATATGTTTAAGAAACATCAACGTCAAGCTCGATTCCCTCACCTGAAACATCAAAAGTACCACCTCCAAGATCAAAAACCAGTATAGTTTCATTGTTCTTCCTTTCAAAACCATAAGCTAGTGAGGCAGCTGTAGGTTCATTGATAATTCGCAGGACTTCAAGACCAGCAATTCGACCAGCATCCTTGGTTGCTGTTCTTTGAGAATCATTAAAATAAGCAGGAACTGTCACAACAGCTTTAGTAACCTTGTCGTTCAGAAACTTGGAAGCATCATCCACAAGCTTTCTCAAAACCTGTTTATTGATGTCATAAAAGAAGATTAATGTTCAAAAAACAATCAATCATACCCGCCAAAACGTAAACATAACCCCAAAACAGACTAAACCTCCCTTATAAGCAATCACATATCTTTTAAATTTAAATGTAAACTTCACGCATATACACATTTACAATCATTATACTTGTAAGAACAGCAGCAAACCATGACATATTATAACATCAAAACACTCTAGAGCCAGTTTTGTGTTTCTGGAAAGTTTCTGGAAAGTTTTTCTATCCCAGAAATAGACCAAAGCTTATTCCTATTACTATTGGTCTTAAGTAAATGCCAATCAAAAAACTGAAATGACAACACCACACAATAATAACTCAAGTTCATTGCAAAATATAACTTGATTTAAACCTAAAATGCAAATAGAATGAACCGCAATTTACCTGTGCTGAAATTTCTTCAGCAGCAAACTGCTTCCCAATAGCAGGGCAATCAAGCTTAACATTTCCATTTTCATCACGAACCACCGTGTACGAAACCTGCTTCGACTCCTCATCCACCTCCGACATCTTCCTCCCAATAAACCTCTTCACCGAAAAGAACGTATTCTCGGGATTCACAACCGCCTGCCTCTTCGCAATCTGACCTACCAACCTATCTCCGTTCTTCGTATACGCCACCACGGACGGCGTCGTCCTCTGTCCTTCGGCGTTCGTCACAATAACAGGCTTCCCTCCTTCCATCGCACCAACGGCGGAGTTCGTCGTTCCTAAATCGATTCCGACAACCTTCTCCGCCACAACTCTGAGCGGACCATTTCTTCTGCTGTTCTTCAGCTTTACAAAGGATTTCTGGTGCGAAAAGGAGACGGATTTGGTTAATCCTTTGCCGAAGAAGACTGTTTTAGGTGAACTTTGAGTGGAAGGAAATGAAGTTGTTGCTCCGAGAGCGTGAATCTGAGCGGTGGAAGAAGCCATTAAGGAGAATTGGAAGAAGAAAAACCCTAGAGAATTGAGATTGAGATTGAGGATGAATGGGAATGGGAGTGAATTGGGGATTGGGGAGGTTTTGGGGATAAAAGGGGGACGGAGATTGGGAGGAGAGGGTTAGGTAGGGACACGTTAACGGTCTAGAATCTTCCTTCGCTACAAAATGTATGGTGGGGATAAGGGGTTGATTTTGCCATTCCTTCATAGTCTAGGGGTGTCTCTTCAATTATATTGTAAACAATTAAGAGGGTGTGGATGGGCAATTTGAATTACTTCTTAACGTGCTTAAGATACATTCTGGTGGTAAGTGAGACGCTTTTAATTTAAAGATTGTAAAATGGAGTCGTGTAAGGTGTAGATTGTGGTGAATTTTTTCTAAGATATCTAGGGATTTTTTTTCAGAAACCACTTTTAGACCTTAGTTGAGTTTAAAGTAAAATTTTTGATTTTTTGGATTTTTAAGATCGCTCCATTTTGGTTATATCAGAGTTTAGTTATCTGCTTATGACTTGGGTCGATTGATGGGTTGGTTTTTAGTTAAAAGCTGAAAATTTAGGCAAATATATTTTCTAGGTTACATGTTTAGAATTTGTAATTATTTTATTCTTTTAGCCGATGAGAAAAAAAAAATAATGAGAAGGCTTTAGATTATATACAACATAAAGCCTATTCCTTAAGGTAGTTTCTTTCATAATTTTCTTCATGCGGGTGATGTAACAATTAGGACGATTAGTAGGTTTATGTATAAAAGCAACTTTAGATTTAGTAAACTATCTTATTATTAGCTTACTATTGAGCTGTGATCAAAAGTTAAAATTCTAAATCTTAAGAATTTTTCAAAATGCTCAAAGATGATGAATGTTATTCATAACCTTCATCTCTCACTACAATTTTATGGAAATTTTGTTTCTTCTTGCTTCTTTTTCCTATTATTCTGGTGGCTTTTTTACTATTGTGGTGGCTTGAGTTTTTTGACTTTGCTTCCCGTTTTTACTATTTATGGTGGCTTGCCCTCTTTATCTAAACTCTAAAGCTAGCCATCTTTCAGACTTTCACCAAATGACCGCTTTAGCCCCTGATATATACCCAACTATTAATTGATTATTTAAACTTAATGTTCAACATTAACCTTATACCCAACAAACATATTTGTGTTAACTGCTAACCCACCCTTGACATCATCAGTAACATACTTCAATAAAAACTGAAATTAAAATAAAAGTTTTAGCACGAGAATAAATAAATAATACCTCAATATATTCCACTACTGAAAAATAGTTGCTACTACAACGGGAACCTGAGATGTATGTTACAAGCCTTGCTGAGGAGAAGACCAATTACCGGTCTCGTTCGATAAACAGACCTTGAGCTTCGAGACCTGCTAAGAGATGAACAGACACCGTTAGTCTCACCGCAGCAGGAGATAGCCTTCTGCAATCAGGACGTGAGAATCAGTATGGTAAGTGATAGAAAAATATTAAGAGCGTTTTAGAAAGTTTAAAGGGTTGCGGTGTGTGTGTAACAATGTGTTTTACTTTTGGGTTCAAGTTCTTAACTTATACCAGAGGCCTGAGATCCGTTAGCGTCTCCCCTTCGAGGGTGATAGAACTCTACCTTCTCTGTGTACTTGCCTTGAGAAGGCATTTTTAGTTGTTTTAGTGTAAAGTGGTGACCACTATTGGCTGCATGTTACTGCTTGGAGTCAACGGCAATTACTTGCTTTAGACTACTGCCACCCACGTTACTTCCGGTAGGCTTTAACCTATGAACATTACATGTTTTCGGTTTTTGTCAACTTTAGAGAGTTCCCATGTTTCGTACGTATCTATCTTTGGGCTTTGTAGGATTCTCATGTTTTCATCGTTTCTCGAAGGCCAATAACTTGCCTAGCACTCAAGGTCGAGGCAAGTAGTTCTTGACTTTCCTTGCTTTGGTATACTTTCCTTAAGTATAGGAACTTATCTTCAATCTTGTGGATTTCCCCTGGTCAAGCTTCTGGGCTTGAGGCTAGATTTTATTTTAGAAACTCCCTATGTCACCAGCCCGCAGTTAGGTTTTGTCTTGGCTAAGGCAAGGAAATGCAAGACTAGAGTAGAATTCTCAATCGTTGCATAGCTTTCGCCCGTTAGATAGTTTTGATCCCGACCCTTGCTTTCCATCAGGGTATGCCTCAGTTCCCTAGGTCATAATGAGGCGTCACATCAGACGGCTTCATGATGAAACCCGTCTTGCCAACCACCCTTCTTCTTCCTTATATTTTTGAGTGGTTCTATTTTTTTATTTCATTTCCCTCACACTTGAGCATTTCTTCTACATCGTCTTCTACATTAGATTCATTAAAATTTCAGGTAAGTTTTTTTGCTATGTTTTTTTTTATCAATGGCAGTTGTCGGATGTTTTGATATGGCCACATCATTGTGCCATCTTACTTCCTCCGAGTTGACTCAGTATGTGGAGTTGTATGCTATTGGGGATTAATTCAATTATACTCTTCCATCTTCTTCGCAATCCGTTTTGGATTGTCCGAAGGGTTTCATTCCCTTGTATACCAATTGAATTGTGTTTATCTTTGGACCGAGTTCTCAATTTATACCAAAGGTTTGGGATCTGTGGTAGCCGACGTCTCCCCTTCGAGAGTGGTAGAACCTTGCCTTCTTCGCATGCTTGCCTTGAGAAAGTGCTTTTAGTCATATTAGTATAAAGGTTTGACCACTGTTTTGACTATACGTAACTGTTTGAGGTCAAAGGCGACCTATGTTACTTTTACCAGGTTTTGACCTACGAGCAGAGGCGGAACTAGAAAGTTTTTTAGGAGGTCCACAATTTTTTTTACAGAGTCGCTATGTTTAGATATTTCAGTTTAATAGAAACATACATAACGAAATTTGGTCCGGATCGGGTTGGTCACATAAGACAAGTACGACACAAAAATAAAAGAAATATCGTCATTAGAATTGAAATAATATAGAAAAAATGAGGATGGTGCAGGATTTCAATAAAAATATTTATAGAAGAAATGAGGATGATCAACAGTTTTATTTCAAATGGAGCATTAGTGTTAATGTATTGATAAGTAATTTGTAGATTACATTTGAATTGAACTATTATGTACTTAAGTTTGAACTCAAAACTGACTTATAGGGGTTGCCAGTCATAGCTATAGGAAGAGGGAATCCAACTATCGCAATTCAATCATAGGGCTAAACTGTGCTTGATTAGTACCGGCTTTCGTTGAACTGAACAAGCGAAATGAGAATGTCAGTCTAGTGCTAAAAAGGGCGAATAGCAATCGGGCTAAATGCATGGCTTCGACTCCTAATTCTACCTTTAAAGGGCTTCGTTTCGGCCTATGGAATCTCAGTTCTGTAAAAGCCGGTCTTTGAGAGCATAAAGAGGGCCTTCTAATTCATAAAGAGGGTCTTATAATTCAAACTAGATATCGGATGAAAGTGGTATGACAACCTCAAAACCCGGTCCCATGGGGAGAGTTTTCTATTTGAGTTTCGGAAAAATGTAATGTAGTCAAAATAGTTGTTTTTTTATATTACATAGTAATAATTGACAAAAGTCAGTTACAATGTTACATATATGTAGCTTGTATAAGTGGTTTGTGATCTTTTTGTTACATGTATAGGTTACATAAACGTAACCATTAAGTTACAAATATATAACTTGTATAAGTGGCTTGTGGACTTTTTGTTATATATACATAGTCTCCGTTATTCCATTTTTATCATAACAATTCTAATACGAGGCATAATTTTCATCATTTTATTCCATTTACGTAAACTAGGGAGTTTTACTTTTTAAATGAAACAATTTTGAATGCATATCTTTTTTTTAGTCGAGAGATAAAGGGAGTGATTATAGGGGTTTTATTAATTAAAAATAAGTTTGTAGATATTTGTATATTTATTTTATCTATTATACCCCTATAACCTTATAATTAACTCATTTAGTTGTATCATTTAATTGCATTATTAACTCATTTAATTGCATTAGGCTGATCGTAATGGACGTGGTAGGGGCTTTGCCCGGCCCACGGCCCCCCATAACGCCCGGGCTCCCACCCCCCGGGGCGCTATGGGTGTTTTTTGGCCCAAGGGTGTTGCCCACAAAACGCCGAAGAGGGGGAGAGAAACCATATTTCAATGTTGGACAAGGTTGCAGAAGTCGCTAGGCGCTATCTGGGCGGTCGACTAGGGAGTTGTGAGTACTCGGGCCTAGGCGAGGAGTACTCGGAGAGTACTCAGACCTGATAATTATAAAGAAAATAAATTTCTAGAAAATATATACATCTTCCAATACTAATATTTATGAAAAATAATAAGTTAACATGGATATATGTTAATAAGTTTTATTCATAGTGATGGGATCAACTTTTTATATAAAGGAGGTCACAATATAATGCGTATTTTGCCCCTTATACCCGATGTCGACTTCCTACCCTCAAGGTTGACCAAGTACGCAATTCCTAGGCGGATTATCGCCTAGGCGCCTCGGCAACCCACCGCCTAGCGACTACTCAGAGAGTACTCGGGCGCCTAGAGCGAGTTTTACAACATTGATGTTGGAGAATGACGTTCAACGACTCTTTTTTTTTAATCCCAAGATATTTATATTATATATACCCCCATTCAACTTTAAAAAAAACGCAACACATCCTCTTCCTCTCCACACTACAAAACCATACTTTCATTCACATTCCTCTCTACCACACATCTTTAAAGTTTCACAACTCTCAAACGATGGCGCCTCTGACTTGGACAACTGAAGAAGAACTTAAGTTGGCACAAGCTTGGTTGGACACATCCAACAACACCCGCTATCGTGAAGGATTTTGGAAGGACGTTGGACTCAAGTTTCATGCTGCTATGAATCGTGATACTTCCTATTGTGATCATGATGCAATCGTAGCAAAATGGATGGACATGCAAACACAAACTCACAAGGTTCCACGACATTCGCGACATTGTTTTGGGGACCCAAGATGAGAACGTGTTGGAGGAAGCGCAAGAGCGATACCGTCAACAAATCGAAAGTGACTTCAAGCTTCTACCGGTGTGGAATTTCCTCAAGCGAAATAATTATTTTTAATGTTATGTTCTAGTAGTTTTTTTTTTTGTAATTTGTATTTGTATTTTTTTAATGAAATTAGTATTTATATTAATTTTGTTTAATAAAATTAAAAAAAAAATCATGGTGCAATGATGAGGAGGGGCTCCATGGGGGCTTTATGACTACACCCTCAAAACCCATAAAGCCCCTTGCCATGTCATACGCCACATGGCGTAAAACGCCCAAGAGAAGGGCTTTATGAGGCTCCATGACTACACTTAGTTTTATTAACTCATTTAATTGCATTATTAACTCATTTAATTGCATTGAAATTTATTTTTTTTAAATGAAATACGCACAAGAGGCTCGAACATGCGCCCAATATCCACAGGACTATCTTACCACTAGGTTGATGGTGAGCTTTGTTTCCATTTTACCAAACTATGTATTTAATAACTCCCAATCACAAAAAAAAAAAACAATAACACCTAAAACCGTTCATATGATTTTCACTTTGCGTACAAAGTTGAGGGGGTCCACGGGGACCCCGTGGGCCTATTACTGGTCCGCCCCTGCCTACGAGTTTTACCTCTTTTGGGTAGTTGTCAACTTTAGAGAGTCCACATGCTTTGTACGTATCTTTCTTTGAGCTTTGTAAGACTTATGTTTTAGTCGTTTTTCAAAGGTCAGTAACTTGTCTAGCGCTACTGACTGATGCAAGTTGCTCTTGATTTGACTTGTCTTTATCCTTGTTTTCCAAAAGTATAAGTACTTGTTCCGTGTTATGGATCTCCCCTAGCCAGGTTACTAAGCTTGAGGCCAGAGTTTTATTTGAGAAACTCCATACGTTATCAGTTATATATTACATGTTAGGGTTCAAACGAGAACTCCCTGTTTTGGGAGAACAAAGTTCAAATGAGTTCTGATTGAACTCATTTCACAAGCATTGGAACTAGCTTCTCAAACCCTTAAAACTAAACTCTAAACCCTAAAATGTCAAGAATAACGAGTATAATGGGTATGACTAAAGGAAAAACAATGACATGTTGAGTGTGCTGATCATCATTAGGTACCCGTACTTGTTCATCAAGGTTGGAAGTTACCAATGTGTGTGAGTCAATAGGTTCATCATTCACATATCCGCGTGCAAAAGGTTGCGAGTCAAAAGGTTCACCGTTCACATATCCGAACACACGGGAGTGTTACCACTTAAATATGAAAGTGTAATAGTAGATTAACTAGTAAGTGATCCGGGTAAATACCTGAGCATGTGATATAAAAAGAATTATACGAATTAAAAATGAACCTAAAATAAAAGAAAAAATCAACTGAATAATACATAAAGCAAGTTGAAGCCCTTATATTTTGATCGTCATCAAGTATAGCAATGGCTTCCAGCTTAGACGGACCACACTCCAAACACCCCAAGGGGGAAACCCCAGCGAACCGGGTAAAACCCCCCCTCAGCCTTCGTGGCCGAGACTCGAACACCTGACCTCCTGTTTCCAGGGGTCAGGCGGTATCCATTGAGCTAGGCTCGCAGGATACATATATGTAACTTGTATAAGTGGTTTGTGATCTTTTTGTTACATGTATAGGTTACAGAAACATAACCATTAAGTTACAAATATATAACTTGTATAAGTGGCTTGTGGACTTTTTGTTACATATACGTAGTCTTCGTTATTTCATTTTTATCATAACAATTCTAGTATGAGGCCTAATTTTCATCATTTTATTCCATTGACATAAACTAGGGAGTTTTACTTTTTTAAATGAAACAATTTTGAATGCATGTCTTTTTTTAATCGAAAGATAAAGGGATGATTATAGGGGTTTTATTAATTAAAAATAAGTTTGTAGATATTTGTATATTTATTTTGTCTATTATACCCCTATAACCTTATAATTAACTCATTTAGTTGTATCATTTAATTACATTAATTGCATTATTAACTATATCATTTAATTGCATTATTAACTCATTTAACTGCATTGTATTTTTTTTTTAAATGGAATATGCACAAGAGGCTCGAACATGCGCCCAATATCCACAGGACTATCTTACCACTAGGTTGATGGTGAGCTTTGTTTCCATTTTACCAAACTATGTATTTAATAACTCCCGATCACAAAAAAAAAGCAATAACACCTAAATCCGTTCATATGATTTTCACTTTACGTACAAAGTTGAGAGGGTCCACGGGGACCCCCCTGGGCCTATTACAGGTCCGCCCCTGCCTACGAGTTTTACCTCTTTTGGGTAGTTGTCAACTTTAGAGAGTCCACATGCTTTGTACATATATTTCTTTGAGCTTTGTAAGACTTATGCTTTAGTCGTTTTCCAAAGGTCAGTAACTTGTCTAGCGCTATCGACTGATGCAAGTTGCTCTTGATTTGACTTGTCTTTATCATTGTTTTCCTAAAGTATAAGTACTTGTTTCGTGTTATGGATCTCCCCTGGCCAGGTTACTAAGCTTGAGGCCAAAGTTTTATTTGGGAAACTCCATACGTTATCAGTTATATATTACACTAGTTAGTGCCCCGGCTAAATACCCGGGGATGTGATCGAATTGGAGTTCAAATTTATCAATTGTGGGTTTAGAAAGTCGCGACTTTGTTTTTTGATTCGTTCACAATCATTCGTTGATCAAAACCTAAGCAATATGTATCTAGTTTTGTTAGGTTTTCTTTCACGAACCCAAAGCAATTTACGGATCAAATTTTTACTGAGAGATGAAGGAGATATGATGAATCAAAGTTATGGTATTGTAAAACAAATATGGATAATTTTTGTATGAAAAGAATTTAATTTTTTATTTTTAATTATAAGGTCTTTCCTTTTTGTAAATACAATTTAATTTTTTAATTCAAAAATCTATAAAAATGACACATAAGCTAATCCTAGGTGGCATACCTTAAATTGTGCCACCTAGACATAAAAAACGTGTGTTTATTATATAGTATAGATAGATGTTAGGGTTCAAACGAGAACTCCCTGTTTTGTGAGAACAAAGTTCAAATGAGTTCTGATTGAACTCATTTCACAAGCATTGGAACTAGCTTCTCAAACCCTAAAAACTAAACTCTAAACCCTAAAATGTCAAGAATAACGAGTATAATGAGTATGACTGAAGGAAAAACAATGACATGTTGAGTGTGCTGATCATCATTAGGTACCCGTACTTGTTCATCAAGGTTGGAAGTTACCAATGTTTGTGAGGCAACAGGTTCATCATTCACATATCCGCGTGTAAAAGTGTGCGAGTCAAAAGGTTCACCGTTCACATATCCGAACACATGGGAGTGTTACAACTTAAATATGAAAGTGTAATAGTAGATTAACTAGTCAGCGACCTGGATGAGTACCCGAGAGACTGTGATATAAAAAGAATTATATGAATTAAAAATAAACCTAAAATGAAAGAAAAAAATCAACCGAATAATACATAAAGCAAGTTGAAGCCCTTATACTTTGATGGTATTCAAAGTGTAGGATAGATAACAAACATAAAAATCAGAACTTTCCACTTATTTACAACCATCATTCTCGTAACTACATAGATTTTTAACAATATTTACAACCATCATCTTAATAACTACATAGATTGTGTTGATGGTTGACTCTGAGATTGACCTGTCAACTCATCTCCATTGTGTCCAAATCTTTTGAACATCATCTGGCCCTTCCTCTTGAACTTGTCTAGAAGCCTTTGACTTCTTTCGCCTTAAGGGTTCCGGAGGTTTCGGTTTCTAATGGACCTCTGTATCCTCTTCTTCAATCAACTTCAACTTTTGTTACACATATTATGATCAATGAATTTATATACAGACTAAAACTTTTATATACACATCAAGTCGATGAATTTATATACACATTAAAATCTTTTATACACATTATAATCATGATTTTGCATACAGACCTTTTGATCATGAATGTTGTTAATAAGCAACAATCATTGATGTGTGTGTATGATCACGAACTTATGATGATCAGCCAACACAATGTAGCCAAGTAAGGTGAAATAGAAGGAAAAGAACATCAAAAACTAAGATTAGATTTATGAAATAGAAGGAAAAGAAAAGACATAATCACACCTCAATTGTAGCAAGAGTATAAACATAAACTGAAAAACCTTAAAAATAAGAAGGAAAAAACCTAAAATCAGATCTATGAAATAGGAACAAAAAATTTAACCACACTGCTCAACTGATTTACTTGAAGGATATCTGAGAACTTAGAGAGCGATTGATACAAAAACGTAATCGATTGACTGCATCTGGTCAATCACCGGCGTTGGATCCTTGCAAGCTATCTTGCGCGATTCCGATTCCTTGAACGCCACATTGAAATTAGGTTTATTCAAAAGAAAAGGTCGATGAAGTGAGCGCTGCTGAAGGGTTTTGATTTTTATACCACGGGTTAATAAAATACCGGAACACATAATTGGGTATGATGGATCCGCGTGCCTTTTACGATTTTTTTAAAACTTTTTTTATTCAAAAATCTAAGAATTTAACACATTGGCACAATCCTAAGTGGCTTTATTTTAAAAGAGCAATCCTGGGTGGCACAGCTTAAGACGTGCAGGTAAAACATATTGAGTTAATAACATTTTAGACATGCGGGTAAAACATCTAAGGATGATAATGTGTTGCACATGCAAATAAAATGTATTACGTTACTAATGCGTCTCATCCCGAGGAAAGACGACGCATGAATAACTAACACGAGTAACACTTTCGGGTGAATGCTTCTCTTTTTTAGGCCAAAATAGTAGCCATTTTCTTATATATATATAGCACTTATCACTTATGGTATCATCATGAGACGAACACACCATAAACATTCTGAATCACAAGTATATACAGTCAAATCACCGCAAAGCGTAAAATCCACCTATAATCGATAGCTCGACTCGGTAAGCACACCCCCAATTCAAAGGGACACTTGATATGGTATTATGATCTTATCTACGGGTTACTTCTTTCGTTTATGGAAAAAAAGCCTTTTGGTTCTCCTGTTGTATGCAGGGTAAAGTTTCTTTAACCAGCACACCACCAGCCATCTCGGTCTCAAAATCCCTTCGTTCTTCAAATTCACGATGTTTTGCATTGGTCACGGTATGACCAAAAGAATACTTTCCCGAATACGAGCAGGTTTATACGTCATTACTGCAACAGAAAAAAAATGAGTCTATTCACTCCTGCATATTGGCAAAACCATGACGCAAGAAAAGATAGTTACAAGACTAAATTGAATACAAATGATCATGAGTAAACAATACCCTTAAGAACCTATGGATTACGTATGACTGAAAAGAGTATTCTTCTTTACAATACAGCTTAAATGTGGCAGAATGGGGGGGGGGGGGGGCAGTTATTTCGGTTTTTTTATATAAATACTTAGTACAATGAAACAAGATTACAAAAATGAGCTTGTATCAATAATAATTTAATTTTTGATCAAAAAGATAGATATAGAAGGGAGCAGAGTTACGACCCCTCTGACCAGTTCCAACTATTAAACTCATATCATTTTTAGATAACTTCTTGACTTTTATCTGTTTGACCCATTCAATATAAACCCTAACAAAAATGGACCCATTCATACTAAACATGTCAATCGGCTACTTCTAGAAACTATGCTCACCAGGATTCTGACAATAGGGCTAGCAAAAATATGATGGATGGTTTGAGTTAAGAGTGATGATTTCTTTACTAGCTCTTAATTGTTGGCATGATGAAACAAAAAGATAAACTTCACGGACAGATAGCGGATTGAGTGAGTTTGGTGGATTGGGTAACGAGTCAAACAGGCCTTGCCATGTTGACCTAAAAGACTATTTCCAGAATGCTTAAAATTTCAAGTGTCGACAGCAATATAATGTTCCAACTAAGATAATTTAGGAGGTTTTAAGCATTAAAAATACACTTGGGGCAACTTTCAATCCGTTTAAATTGTTTCCTTTTTAGCTAAGTTTTCTGTTTCCCCATTTAACAAACTAGATATGAAGCTACTAGTTTTGACCTTGAAATTGCCACATAAGTACAAGGTCAAACTTACCTTTACTGACAAACCTACAACTAGAGCTTGGTGAGGAACTGTGTTGCTCTGCAAGTCCATTCTCGTAGAAGGAAAGACATTCTTTAATGAACGTAGTGTGAAGCATTTATTGTATTTCATATTAAATATGTGTATATTTAACAGATATTGAATGTGATTAGTTTTGTTAACAAGAAAACAATCCTGTTAAGAAACATATGTACAGGGATTAGAAATAATAGACTATTACGCTTAGTGTAATTGGCAAAGAGAATTGGATAGGGGAGTCTCTTTATGAGAGCTCATTCAACTCTCGTGGGTAGACCGTTACATAGGAGACTTGGTTTATATCTGGCATATAGGCCATTATCTTATTTGGTATTATTGTTTAATCCATTTTAGTTGATTTACCATCCAATTTCCACATATTTTAGTATAATTGGAAATATTGTTCCTAGGATGGATGGTTTGATCATAGGTGTCTTTAGCCCTATATGCTGGTCATGGGTCATTTTATGAAACACGAGAAGCCATATTTAAATTCAGATTAGTAATGAAGTTTCTTCACAGCTCCACTTTAAAGGCATATTAAAAGAAAGGCAATCAATAGGAAATTGCAGAGTAAGATCAGACTTCAAAGCTTACCTTACGGACACACCTAAGAACCAGAAGTTGGCTTTTGAACCCATACTCGCTTCTGCATTTCCATCAAATGATACCAAGTTAGAGCCCTAGAAATAAAACATAAAATGTTTAACAGAATTTTGGCCTTAATCTGAGACATACCTCATGGGAACCATAGCCAGCAGAAACAACTCTTTTTAAAGGTTTCCCGTCAATCAAATTTATAGAGCCATCTGCATCCTTAGAATTATGTGGGGATGCACGGCGACCATTGTGTTTATGGGTGCCTACATGATTAGAAGATTCATCAAAAGGCACTGGAAAAGATGGCATTTTTTTCCATAATTAACAAGTAAATTTCTATGCTTTTATTACATCACGAATAAATTTAGGTGATATATTTCTATGCCTAAAATAGAAAAGACAAGACATGCTTGAAATACACACTGATAAAGTTAGGTGAGATAATTCTATGCTTTTATAATATCACGTGCACATTTTTCGCATATCTAATATTTATGATCTTTTAAGTTTAGAAAGTGAAACTGCGAACAAGTACCATTATCAGAAACGAGATGAGTACCACACCCAGTTCCAATGGGTTTAAGTTCCATGTCACGTTCATTTGACAAATCATACTTTGCTTCTCCACAAGTTCCTGCAAAGAAACCATGTGAAAGATAAGCAGATATCCGACATGTCAATTTTGACCCACTTATTCATGAATAGGTTGATTTAGGCCATGCTTTATAACAAACAGGTAAAATGATACAGATGGCAATTTTGACCCATTTACTCATGAATAGGTTGCTTTCGGCCATGCTTTATTATAAACAGGCAAATGCTACAAAGGAAACAATTCAAAATGGTCAAAAGTTGTTCAAAGTGCATTTTAATTAATAAAATATTCTAAATCCCTTTTCTACAAAATAATAGATTGCTATTATAAATTGACTCTATTACTAGAAGGTCAGCTCAACCCACAATAAAAAATACCCAACCCACTTATTTTGCCACTTTTAATATACTTATATTAAGTCACAAAATCAAAATGCTAACTTTGCACTGCAGAATATTGATATATGTAGTATGCGCAGACCTTCTGCAGAATCTGGTAGCACTTGTGCAGATTGAGAAGTGGAAGAGGCCTCATCACTACCACCAGAACGACGCAGGGGAGTCCAAACACCACGATCAGATTTGTCTTTATTGTTCCTAAAAAGCTTATCCTTATGTGAATCATGCCCATGGACCTTATCATCGTTCGAGTCCTTCAAAAGTGGTGCCCTAGGTGGTCTTCTGTCCTTTTCCTGATTTAAACTCTGATTCGGTTCGGATTGATTTTGTCGTGTATCCTTGTTGACAAGTATGCTTCTAGTAATACTTCCACTGGCCTCAGGTCTTTGACTATTTCTAGAAGCACCAGAACCATATGCAGGTTTAATAGATGATGGGTTCTGCTGAGATGACAAGCCAGTAACCACCTGGAGTGCATATGTAAACTTGAACATTAAGATAATTATTTTTAACTAACCACATATTAGGAAATATATGCCGAAAAGCAAAAACATAATACTATCAGTGTTAACACAATGATTTATTGAATCAACTTACCTGGAGAATTTCCTTTTCTTTTCCCTTTAACAGTAGAATTTTCTTCTTACCGGCACCTGCATGAATTCACAACAACTGAAATGATAACCAAAATTACAAGGTTGTAGAGCTGTAAGAACTACATGCAGTTTCTAGATCACATGATTATACGACTTCTGAGTGAAGAGCTAAATAAAAAATGAACAGAACTAATGTACATGGAAAAAGAAACTATGCTAAAATTTTAAAAGAATACATACCTATTATAATTAGAAAAATACAAGCCTGACATTCAAAGCAAAAGAATGCCTAACAGAAAATAGAGGGAGAATGCATAACGTATTTACTGCTTGCTTAGGTAGAAAGATGTGAGGTTCCAGCAGGTATGGATAGCACAAAAAAGCTTCGAATGAAACAAACTTGTTTAACAGACATCTCACCAAAACCTCACTAAGGACAAGCATTAAGACGATATGAGCTCCTATTCCCTTTTCTTTCTACATTTTGTTCTTATTGTAGTTTAATAGTGGTTTTTGAAACATAAAATGAATGAGAATGATTTCATCTTTATCATTCTGAATGATCAAAGCATGTAAAAAAAATCTTACTTATCAACAGACTGATAGCGGTTTGTCGTCATTTGAAAGAGAAGTAGATGTACAATATACATGAAAGATGTATGATATGATAGTATAATATGAACATAGACATGCATTGTTATGGGCATGATTAATCTGGAGATGGAATTAGATGTACAAATGGTCAACAGCTGCGCACACTTTCAAAAAACTACCCCCCCCCCCCCCAAAAAAAAGGAACCAATAAGGGAGATCATATTTGCTCATACTATGCCCTCTGTCCCAAAAATAGGTGTACACACGAAGACAAAATATACACACTCGTAGGAATGCATAACTAATGCGTTATACTATATAAATGCCACTTTTACCCCTATGAGATGATAGAATAATTTGAAGTAGTTCTTTGTAGGATGATACAAATAAAAAACCTGGACCTTAATTTTTGGGATGGAGGGAGTTTGAGATTCCACAATCTGATTTCCCATATTTTACATTTTATTTAACCTTTCTCCAGAAAAAGATTAACATGTGTAAAAGATGAAGGATGATTGGTCATGTTGGAAGACATTTGTAACATCATTTTTCAAGAAATCCTCCTGGTTTATTATTACTCCATGATCATTTTAAGTACCCTTGATTTAGGGTTTTTGAGATATTAACCACCATAATAACATTAAGCTAAATACACGCAGAAAGAGGGGATGGGAGAAAATGTGAAAATGATTAGGTAAGGAATGAAACAGAGATGATGAGGCATACCCCTTTCTTCCTCTGGTATTACACTTCCAGACTTATCAGAAACCTGGTGATCATCTTGTTTGACATAAGTTGACTTCTCTTTACTGTTTCTGTTCTTTCCACTATCCCTTAGGACATACTGTGAATCAGAAAAACACATAAGAAATTCCACCAATAAGCTCTGGACACAAAGATCAATGCATTTCTTCCTAACATGGATAAGAAATTAAATAAATATAAACATTTCTTTAGAATTAAGCATCCATGTTCTATGAGGCCTTTGACCCAACCAAGCATCTATTAATAATTTTATAAAATCGAAAGTTGTCTCGAATATAGAAAATAATGTGAATTAGTAATGAGCAATGCCCAATGCATCTATCTCATGACAGTATAGTATGTTCGAACTTCAAAACTGTGTAATGCCGTTATTTTCAAGTTATTATTCATATCTCCCCCCTTAATTAGCCCTCTCCATGCCATATTAGTACTCATCTGAAGGAAGCTACATGTGATGATGTACCATCACTGTACAGCACATGATAAGTTTCATGATCACAATTTACTGTATATGAAGTGACATGTCATATCAGGAAAGTGGGTGTATGTCTTGCATAGAATTTGTTTAAAATAAATAAAAATAGAGCCCCATGTATGTTTTTACATAGAACTCAATTGCCAGTTTAGGTTAACATTACTATACCATGGTAGAATTTGTCCTCTTTTCAGAACCATGTTTCACTACAAGAGAACTTGAACTTAAAGATGATGCACCAGCCCTTCTCATTGCTTTCCCATTCAGCAAAGACCTCTGCATTAGATCACAGGAAACAGTGAGAATGCATGCATAGCCTATTACATTCAAGAATAGAAGCTATCCAGCAAGAACTTGATACTGTGACTCAATGCTCAGAGTGAAACAAGTAAATAACCACAATTATCATGCTAGATGCATGCACAGACTGTATCAGTACTAGTTAAAAACCATATAAGCTGCCTTATCTGCTATCCATGCACAATTTAACATACATTATACTCCAGTTTGCCTAGTAACCAACATAGACCTACAATGAGGGAAAGCCTCAAGTTCAACCTTCACATCACAAACATAATTCTCCCTTTGTCCCACAAAAATTGCAACCCTTTTCCTTTTTGGATAATATTGTTCTGTTTTCATGCCTTGTGCGACGTTCTCTGTTTTGGAAAAAGAATCAAGTTCACTTCCTCATGCCCCCATAGTAATTATTACAACGATAACTGAAAATCCTTTTTGTCAATAAAGGTTGCTTAATGGCAGATACAAATGAAAGCAGCTTACAGTTTGACAAAAACTCAACCAACCAGCCAACCTTATACATGTATTTGTAGAATAGAAATGAAGTCATCGATAACCCTTGTGCCAAAGCCCCTAACATTTGCACAGGTATAAAAGGGAAGATATTTCCCTTGCAACTTACAAAGACATTTTTTCCTTAAACCTTTCTTGTTTTGTGACCCGCAGGTCAAAAAATAAAGAAGTCCAAATGAAAAGATGTTGTGCTAAAGAATGAACTTGAACAAAGAATGGAAGAGGCCGAAGCATTTGAAGTCGATTGTTTCAGATCTTTTCATGCCTTTTGCAACTCTTGTAAATAACCAATTTATAATTTGCAATTAAAAGCAACTCATTGCTTTCAATTTCTTGTAGCTGTAAGTTCTTATAATTTAACAGAAAATGAAATACATGCTAAGAAGTATAATCCCGTAGTCCGTACCCGGGCTCCACCCTTGGCAGCTCTTTTTTGCCGAACAAAATCCATTAATGGTGTGACTATAGGAGCTTCCTTAGCAGCACCTGGAAAGGTATAGTAGACAATACAAGTTTCATTAATCAATTTTATGTCAGCTTACAACCAATACATTATCCTCAATTCTAGCAAATCAAGTTTAAGTCCATCGAGCGGACAATTAAAATAACTTAAGACTGACCAGCTCGCTCAGCTTCCTTTCTTTCCAATTGTATCTCTGCACTGGGAAGATTCTCCACAGGCTTTGAAACAAACTCAAGAAACTCAAGGTACTCAGGATCTACATGTTCATCAAAACTTTAGCTGTGAGTAATAAGTTAAGAAACGGGTTAATTGGCAACCGTAACCAGTATGCTAGATAAGCCTTTTACTACCTTTCCCTATTGTCCCTTCACGTCCGTCTTTTTTAGACCGTTGCTTTGGAACTCGTTGTGAAGGTGCATATTCAACAACTGTTTTAAATTGGGTACCTGACACAATGAGAAGTTTAAACCTTACTTCTCAATAAGAAAGAATGATTTAAGAAAGAAAAAAGCAGATGAAAAGATGATAATAAAATGAAACATGTGTATTATTTTTCATGTCAGTGACAGGGCCAATATAACCTAGGCTGCATGGATAGACTCAAATCCAATTTAAGACTTAAGGATAAAATATATATGTGTGCAAATTAAGAGGAAGAAAAGTGCAATGTAATTCCACTTCTTTAAAGTAAATGCTCAAGCATTACCCTTCTCGTTAACAAAAACATGCCCATTGAAGAACTCCGCAAACTCAATGACATCGTCCGGCCGCTTAAAGTCGATATAGGCTCTGGAATATGATGGACACTTCACGCTGCAAACAGAGTTTAATAAAAATTTGTTACTCTGCCAAAAAGAGATGGTTCTGGTGCATACATGGAACATCTAGAGATATATTAATTCATGATCACAGCTTGTAAGGGGGACATAATTACATCTTTCAAAGCATGTAGGCCTAAAACATGGTTCTTACATGCCACATGAGCAACTTGAAGCCTTAACAAGACACGTAAGGAAAAGGTAGCATATTGATAGGAATAGTTTACCAGAACCATGTGTGTAAATCCTCGTATTACAAAAAGAGGCCAATCAAATGACAATCCAAGTTCCCTCACAATAATTACAAGTTTATGCTCTAAATACATTGTCCCACCAACTACAAGCCAGAAAACTGAGCCAACCCAATATAAACATAGAGTAAACAACAGAACTGTGAGTTCTTGACTGCTCTGTCACTAACAAACAAGTCACAAAGTATAATTCTTGTCAAACTGTTAGTATATTTCACCTCTGCATAAGGCTAACACATCTCTATCAAAGTTTATATATAAAAGCTGGGTGTTCATTCTGCCAGCTACCAAACTTCCTTCTGTCATTTATATCTGACAAGTAAATGTGTTTTCAAAAGGAATTTGCAATTTTAGGAACGTTTAAAAGCTTCTACTAACTGCTAAGCCAATACCCACAAAATGTCCAAATATTTAATTAGATTTCAGGGCAAACAATCCCAACAACTAAGCTCCATGGTCTTTACACTCCTCCGAATACAAAACTAAGCCAGATCCCACGGGTCTCAAAGTTCAAATACTTAGTCTGCAAACATCTAGACACTACGAATAGCCAAACGCCTAAATCCCTCGGTATTTAGAAAGCATGTTTACCAAATTTGAAAGGTAAGCAGCTCGATAAGTAAAAATCAATAAAATAGCAGTAAACTAAAGCTTAATCAAAATGCACGTAAAACCCTAACCTATTCTTGCCGGAACGGAAAGAGAACCAGTTGTAGCGACCGGAAAAGCGTGCGTCAATTTGCTCCATGAGCGCCGACTGGGAAATCGTATGCGGCAAGTGCCGCAGCACGACTTTCGTCCGATCTAACGGACCCTTCATGCGTAGTTTTGAACTTTTCTCCAGCGAAACCAAACCCTATAACTATTTTGAACTAAGAGAAAAGAAAGTTGAGTCCTTGGATGGCGTTATTCGTGAACAATTGGAAGATGCATCCCATCCGTTTTGATCGTCCGTAGTTGATTTGGTGCCCTAATTTTGGAATTTTGATCCCAAATTGCTCGCGTGGGAATTCAAAGAGGAAGGAGGGAGAAAGATGGAATTACAGAAGAGTGACGGAAGAGGATATCGGGATATCCATGACGTATGCTTCTCCGTAAAAAACGTCGATGTGACGTGGACGGGTATCTATTTTTTATCATCGGCCATATACCTAGAAAAATAAATACTTCCCACTTCATTTCTAACGCCATCTAGAAGAGATGCCACACCCAGCTCACGTATACTCTCGTTTTTTTTTTTTTGGTTTGGCCCATGAGGGGCGAGGATTAGCATTGCATCCTTACTTTTGTTGCGGCCTTTATTCTCGCACCTCTTCTCTCTTATTATGATGCACTAGTCATTTATTGGTAAATACCCAGGTCTAAAATGTAAAAAAAATATAGATATATAGACTATCTAAAAAATTCTTATCGGTAAAACAATATTCAATAATAATAAAAAAAATTCAATAACAATTACAAATTTGAGAAGATAGATTTATACACTATATTTCTTGTTACATTTGTTGGACGACCGTCTTCATCCAAACTCAAGATCTTCAGACCCTTCTTGCTCTTCATTATTGATAAAGCAACATATGATTAACCATGAGAGAAGACGCGATCTTTCAAGTACAATCCAACTCTCGAAAGAGACTGACCTTGGCTTTTGTTTATAGTCATACCAAGTGTTACCCGGGTAAATACCCGAAGCTGTAACATAAAAAAAGATAATAAAATATACTAAACAATGAACCGAACCAAACAATGAAACCGAACCAAACAATGAAACCAAACCAACCATTGTCATGAACCAACCAAACAATGAAACCAAACCAACCATTGTCAATCTAAATGAACTTAATAATATAAAGCAACCATTTCCATAATAAATCAAAATAAATAACCACTGTCATAATAAATGGAGCGAAACCAACCAACGTCATATAGTAAATAAAACCAAACGATAGAACCAAACGAACCAATTGTCATGAAGTAAATAAACAAAACGAACTCGCACAATAAGTCGTTCAAAAACATCTAAAAGATTACCTAATATAGATACGAACCATTGATGTTTTGAAACTATTTCTCCACCTTCGGAATCAACAATTCCTTCTCAACAATATCTTCACTCTTATCGCCACATTCGGGACTCAGTTTGGGTGGAGAAGAACACACACCGTCTTCAACATCATAAACGTCGTTAAGCTTGTGTTTCAGCTCATGGTTCTGATCTATAACTTTGATTTTAGATTCACACTGGTTCTGACTTTTCATATAACTAAGGTCATTATCGATAAAAATATTGTCATTTGGGGTGTCTGACAAATCTTTGACATCCTGTAATTAGAAATTGAAATGTTTAATAAATTGTCAAGTTTAAAATATATTGTACATAGTCTATACAAAGGCCATCAAAGTTAGGGTGAAAACCTTTAAAAAAAAACCTTAATGACATATTGGAAAAACTATGAAGCTCTTATAATACTACATGTTTAAGTTTATTTAAACTCTATGATTGGAAGGATTTAAAAAATGGCAAGTTAAATGATGTTTAAAGATAGATGCATACCTTCATGACACCACCACCTTCATGATCACCATTTTATTCCCACAAAACACCCTACGTATAAGTTCAAAAGTTAGAATATGATATAGTCACAGAGTAATGCAGGGTATAAATTTAAATTAAAAGTAAAGGCTGAAAACGCACATTATCTTTGTTATGCTTTTCATCAAGATAAGATATGATTGACGTGCTATCAGTAAGTTTCTCAATGGTGAAATATCTGTAATCATACTCAATATTGAAACTACTAATGTCAATCTTCATAGCCAATCTCTTCTCAAAAAGACTTTCAATTTCAATGGGAGGTTTCCCCTCCTAAAAACCAGTGAAAAGTAAGAAATGAAAAAAAAATATTAAATATAAATGATTTAATTTGATGTTATAATCATTTATTACTTGCAAGGTATTTAAAACAAATGAATAAAAAATACAAATTGAACAAAAATTACCTCATTTATGACATTAAGTTCAACAATTTGGTTGAACTCTGTCTCGGGTGACATTCAAATCTTTTATGAGATTGAAGGTCTGACCTGCCATATCAACTTTATACAAAATTCAAGATAGAGGAATAAAATGTAGAAGTTAATTAAATGTGTAATGACTGATGAGGAGAAATTGATGATTATATTTTATCTCTGAACTTGTAGATGGTTGTGATGTGCAGTATGAATGTGTAATGACTTGAGTCAATATAGATGTGCAGTATGAAGAAGGTGTAATGACTTAATCATATATATAGGGAGATTGAAATGACTTATGAATCGACAATCGTTTCACTTAATTAATAATTATTTCAAATCAATTACTTTTCGTAACCAATTTGGACATCCAATTTTGCTTTCAAAAATAAAGTTTTAATGTGCAAACAAAAACTAAAAATTAAACATTAAGAATATTTATTTTCAGACTTTTATTTCGTGGTAATTAGGATGCTAATTTAGGTAAAAAAATGATTGATAATTGATTAGTCATTAAGAGGGTAAAAAATCTAATTTACGTGATTCAACTAAACTAATTTAGGTAATGTATTAACAACCAAAATTGTGAAAGTTTAAACAAAAAAACTTAAAAAATCAAGAAAATTACACATAGGATTTTGTTAGTATGAGAGCATGTCACCTCATCACTTGATGGTGTGGACAACCTTATAAGATGCCAAATCAACCTTATATGTTTTGTTTAATAGATAGGTAGAGGTAGATTCCAAATCATCATCTCCCTTCCATCTTATTCCATATGGTCTTAGAGCGTCCCTAGTAAGGGTTCCTAAAAACACTTAAAATCATATCTAATCGGTTGCATATCAGAAAAACACTTATCTTTAAAAACATCAAAAGTCACCTCAATAAAAAAATTTAGAAACTAAAAAACTGCCACATTACTAACATTATGTTATTTTTACATACATATCTTTATATATATAGCGGAATGATGTAATGAAAACCATTTTAAGTTTAGAAAACTTATGGTCTGTTTGGTATGAGATAATGGAATGAACGATGGAATGGAATGCGCGACGAAATGGAAGGAATCTCATTACTTATGTAATGGTCTATTACATTCCACTGTCCTACCAAACATGTCATTTTTTATTCCGACGTAATGATTCATTCCATTCCACTTTCCATTCCTACATACCAAACGCTAACTTAGCGTTTG
>JBCNJP010000008.1:44550082-44580081 GCA_039602395.1 Deinandra increscens subsp. villosa | reverse complement strand
TTAGGGTTCAAACGAGAACTCCCTGTTTTGTGAGAACAAAGTTCAAATGAGTTCTGATTGAACTCATTTCACAAGCATTGGAACTAGCTTCTCAAACCCTAAAAACTAAACTCTAAACCCTAAAATGTCAAGAATAGCGAGTATAATGGGTATGACTAAAGGAAAAAACAATGACATGTTGAGTGTGCTGATCATCATTAGGTACCCATACTTGTTCATCAAGGTTGGAAGTTACCAATGTGTGTGAGTCAACAGGTTCATCATTCACATATCCGCGTGCAAAAGGTTGTGAGTCAAAAGGTTCACCGTTCACATATACGAACACACGGGAGTGTTACCACTTAAATATGAAAGTGTAATAGTAGATTAACTAGTAAGTGACCCGGGTAAATACCGAGGCTGTGATATAAAAAGAATTATACGAATTAAAAATGAACCTAAAATGAAAGAAAAAATCAACTGAATAATACATAAAGCAAGTCGAAGCCCTTATACTTTGATCGTCATCAAGTATAGCTCGAGATATATAGTTCATTCGGAGTGTAGGATAGATAACAAACATCAAAATCAGAACTTTCCACTTATTTACAACCATCATTCTAGTACCTACATAGATTTTTTAACAATATTTACAACCATCATTTTATAGATTGTGTTGATGGTTGACTCTGAGATTGACCTGTCAACTCATCTCCATTGTGTCCAGATCTTTTGAACATCATCTGGCCCTTCCTCTTGAACTTGTCTAGAAGCCTTTGACTTCTTTCGCCTTAAGGGTTCCGGAGGTTTCGGTTTCTAATGGACCTCTGTATCCTCTTCTTCAATCAACTTCAACTTTTGTTACACATATTATGATCAATGAATTTATATACAGATTAAAACTTTTATATACACATCATGTCGATGAATTTATATACACATTAAAATCTTTTATACACATTATAATCATGATTTTGCATATAGACCTTTTGATCATGAATGTTGTTAATAAGCAACAATCATTCATGTGTGTGTATGATCACGAACTTATGATGATCAGCCAACACAATGTAGCCAAGTAAGGTGAAATAGAAGGAAAAGAACATCAAAAACTAAGATTAGATTTATGAAATAGAAGGAAAAGAAAAGACATAATCACACCTCAATTGTAGCAAGAGTATAAACATAAACTGTATAAACATAAACTGAAAAACCTTAAAAATAAGAAGGAAAAAACCTAAAATCAGATCTATGAAATAGGAACAAAAAATTTAACCACACTGCTCAACTGATTTACTTGAAGGATATCTGAGAACTTAGAGAGCGATTGATACAAAAACGTAATCGATTGACTGCATCTGGTCAATCACCGACGTTGGATCCTTGCAAGCTATCTTGCGCGATTCCGATTCCTTGAACGCCACATTGAAATTAGGTTTATTCAAAAGAAAAGGTCGATGAAGGGAGCGCTGCTGAAGGGTTTTGATTTTTATACCACGGGTTAATAAAATACCGGAACACATAATTGGGTCAGATGGATCCGCGTGCCTTTTACGATTTTTTTAAAACTTTTTTTATTCAAAAATCTAAAAATTTAACACATTGGCACAATCCTAAGTGGCTTTATTTTAAAAGAGCAATCCTGGGTGGCACACCTTAAGACGTGCAGGTAAAACATATTGAGTTAATAACATTTTAGACATGCGGGTAAAACATCTAAGGATGATAATGTGTTGCACATGCAAATAAAATGTATTACGTTAATAATGCGTCTCATCCCGAGGAAAGACGACACATGAATAACTAACACGAGTAACACTTTTGGGTGAATGCTTCTCTTTTTTAGGCCAAAATAGTAGCCATTTTCTTATATATATATAGCACTTATCACTTATGGTATCATCATGAGACGAACACACCATAAACATTCTGAATCACAAGTATATACAGTCAAATCACCGCAAAGCGTAAAATCCACCTATAATCGATAGCTCGACTCGGTAAGCACACCCCCAATTCAAAGGGACACTTGATATGGTATTATGATCTTATCTACGGGTTACTTCTTTCGTTTATGGAAAAAAAGCCTTTTGGTTCTCCTGTTGTATGCAGGGTAAAGTTTCTTTGACCAGCACACCACCCCAGCCATCTCGGTCTCAAAATCCTTTCGTTCTTCAAATTCACGATGTTTTGCATTGGTCACGGTATGACCAAAAGAATACTTTCCCGAATACGAGCAGGTTTATACTTCATTACTGCAACAGAAAAAAAATGAGTCTATTCACTCCTGCATATTGGCAAAACCATGACGCAAGAAAAGATAGTTACAAGACTAAATTGAATACAAATGATCATGAGTAAACAATATCTTTAAGAACCTATGGATTACGTATGACTGAAAAGAGTATTCTTCTTTACAATACAGCTTAAATGTGGAAGAATGGGGGGGGGGGGGGGGGGGGGCAGTTATTTCGGTTTTTTATATAAATAATTAGTACAATGAAACAAGATTACAACAATTAACTTGTATCAATAATAATTTAATTTTTGATCAAAAAGATAGATATAGAAGGGAGCAGAGTTACGACCCCTCTGACCAGTTCCAACTAATAAACTCATTTCATTTTTAGATAACTTCTTGACTTTTACCTGTTTGACCCATTCAATATAAACCCTAACACAAATGGACCCATTCATACTAAACATGTCAATCGGCTACTTCTAGAAACTATGCTCACCAGGATTCTGACAATAGGACTAGCAAAAAATATGATGGATGGTTTGAGTTAAGAGTGATGATTTCGTTACTAGCTCTTAATTGTTGGCATGATGAAACAAAAAGATAAACTTCACGGACAGATAGCGGATTGAGTGAGTTTGGTGGATTGGGTAACGAGTCAAACAGGCCTTGCCACGTTGACCCAAAACACTATTTCCAGAATGCTTAAAAAATCAAGTGTCGACAGCAATATAATGTTCCAAATAAGATAATTTAGGAGGTTTTAAGCATTAGAAATACACTTAGGGCAACTTTCGATCTGTTTGATTTGTTTCCTTTTTAGCTAAGTTTTCTGTTTCCCCATTTAACAAACTAGATATGAAGCTATTAGTTTTGACCTTGAATATTTCCACATAAGCACAAGGTCAAACTTACCTTTACTGACAAACCTACAACTAGAGCTTGGTGAGGAACAGTGTTGCTCTGCAAGTCCATTCTCGTAGAAGGAAAGACATTCTTTAATGAACGTAGTGTGAAGCATTTATTGTATTTTATATTAAATATGTGTATATTTAACAGATAATGAATGTGATTAGTTTTGTTAACAAGAAAACAATCCTGTTAAGAAACATATGTACAGGGATTAGAAATAATAGACTATTACGCTTAGTGTAATTGGCAAAGAGAAATGGATAGGGGAGTCTCTTTATGAGAGCTCATTCAACTCTCGTGGGTAGACCGTTACATAGGAGACTTGGTTTATATCTGGCATATAGGCCATTATCTTATTTGGTATTATTGTTTAATCCATTTTAGTTGATTTACCATCCAATTTCCACATATTTTAGTATAATTGGATATATTGTTCCTAGGATGGATGGTTTGATCATAGGTGTCTTAAGCCCCCTATATGCTGGTCATGGGTCATTTTATGAAACACAAGAAGCCATATTTAAATTCAGATTAGTAATGAAGTTTCTTCACAGCTCCACTTTAAAGGCATATTAAAAGAAAGGCAATCAATAGGAAATTGCAGAGTAAGATCAGACTTCAAAGCTTACCTTACGGACACACCTAAGAACCAGAAGTTGGCTTTTGAACCCATACTCGCTTCTGCATTTCCGTCAAATGATACCAAGTTAGAACCCTAGAAATAAAACATAAAATGTTTAACAGAATTTTGGCCTTAATCTGAGACATACCTCATGGGAACCATAGCCAGTAGAAACACCTCTTTTTAAAGGTTTCCCGTCAATCAAATTTATAGAGCCATCTGCATCCTTAGAATTATGTGGAGATGCACGGCGACCATTGTGTTTATGGGTGCCTACATGATTAGAAGATTCATCAAAAGGCACTGGAAAAGATGGCATTTTTTTCCATAATTAACAAGTAAATTTCTATGCTTTTATTACATCACGAATAAATTTAGGTGATATATTTCTATGCCTAAAATAGAAAAGACAAGACATGCTTGTAATATACACAGATAAAGTTAGGTGAGATAATTCTATGCTTTTATAATATCATATGCACATTTTTCGCATATCTAATATTTATGATCTTTTAAGTTTAGAAAGTGAAACTGCGAACAAGTACCATTATCAGAAACGAGATGAGTACCACACCCAGTTCCAATGGGTTTAAGTTCCATGCCACGTTCATTTGACACATCATACTTTGCTTCTCCACAAGTTCCTGCAAAGAAACCATGTGCAAGATAAGCAGATATCCGACATGTCAATTTTGACCCACTTACTCATGAATAGGTTGATTTAGGCCATGCTTTATAACAAACAGGTAAAATGATACAGATGGCAATTTTGACCCATTTACTCATGAATAGGTTGCTTTCGGCCATGCTTTATTATAAACAGGCAAATGCTACAAAGGAAACAATTCAAAATGGTCAAAAGTTGTTCAAAGTGCATTTTAATTAATAAAATATTCTAAATCCTTTTTCTACAAAATAATAGATTGCTATTATAAATTGACTCTATTACTAGAAGGTCAGCTCAACCCACAATAAAAAATACCCAACCCACTTATTTTGCCACTTTTAATATACTTATATTAAGTCACAAAATCAAAATGCTAACTTTGCACTGCAGAATATTGATATATGTAGTATGCGCAGACCTTCTGCAGAATCTGGTAGCACTTGTGCAGATTGAGAAGTGGAAGAGGCCTCATCACTACCACCAGAATGACGCAGGGGAGTCCAAACACCACGATCAGATTTGTCTTTATTGTTCCTAAAAAGCTTATCCTTATGTGAATCATGCCCATGGACCTTATCATCGTTCGAGTCCTTCAAAAGTGGTGCCCTAGGTGGTCTTCTGTCCTTTTCCTGATTTAAACTCTGATTCGGTTCGGATTGATTTTGTCGTGTATCCTTGTTGACAAGTATGCTTCTAATAATACTTCCACTGGCCTCAGGTCTTTGACTATTTCTAGAAGCACCAGAACCATATGCAGGTTTAATAGATGATGAGTTCTGCTGAGATGACAAGCCAGTAACCACCTGGAGTGCATATGTACACTTGAACATTAAGATAATTATTTTCAACTAACCACATATTAGGAAATATATGCCGAAAAGCAAAAACATAATACTATCAGTGTTAAAACAATGATTTATTGAATCAACTTACCTGGAGAATTTCCTTTTCTTTTCCCTTTAACAGTAGAATTTTCTTCTTACCGGCACCTGCATGAATTCACAACAACTGAAATGATAACCAAAATTACAAGGTTGTAGAGCTGTAAGAACTACATGCAGTTTCTAGATCACATGATTATACGACTTCTGAGTGAAGAGCTAAATAAAAAATGAACAGAACTAATGTACATGGAAAAAGAAACTATGCTAAAATTTTAAAAGAATACATACCTATTATAATTAGAAAAATACAAGCCTGACATTCAAAGCGAAAGAATGCCTAACAGAAAATAGAGGGAGAATGCATAACGTATTTACTGCTTGCTTAGGTAGAAAGATGTGAGGTTCCAGCAGGTATGGATAGCACAAAAAGACTTCAAATGAAACAAACTTGTTTAACAGACATCTCACCAAAACCTCACTAAGGACAAGCATTAAGACGATATGAGCTCCTATTCCCTTTTCTTTCTACATTTAGTTCTTATTGTAGTTTAATAGTGGTTTTTGAAACATAAAATGAATGAGAATGATTTCATCTTTATCATTTTGAATGATCAAAGCATGTAAAAAAAATCTTAGTTATCAACAGACTGATAGCGGTTTGTCGTCATTTGAAAGAGAAGTAGATGTACAATATACATGAAAGATGTATGATATGATAGTACAATATGAACATAGACATGCATTGTTATGGGCATGATTAATCTGGAGATGGAATTAGATGTACAAATGGTCAACAGCTGTGCACACTTTCAAAAAACTACCCCCCCCCCCCCCAAAAAAAAGGAACCAATAAGGGAGATCATATTTGCTCATACTATGCCCTCTGTCCCAAAAATAAGTGTACACACGAAGACAAAATATACACACTCGTAGGAATGCATAACTAATGCGTTATACTATATAAATGCCACTTTTACCCCTATGAGATGATAGAATAATTTGAAGTAGTTCTTTCTAGGATGATAAAAATAAAAAACCTGGACCTTAATTTTTGGGATGGAGGGAGTTTGAGATTCCACAATCTGATTTCCCATATTTTACATTTTATTTAACCTTTCTCCAGAAAAAGATTAACATGTGTAAAAGATGAAGGATGATTGGTCATGTTGGAAGACATTTGTAACATCATTTTTCAAAAAATCCTCCTGGTTTATTATTACTCCATGATCATTTTAAGTACCCTTGATTTAGGGTTTTTGAGATATTAACCACCATAATAACATTAAGCTAAATACACGCAGAAAGAGGGGATGGGAGAAAATGTGAAAATGATTAGGTAAGGAATGAAACAGAGATGATGAGGCATACCCCTTTCTTCCTCTGGTATTACACTTCCAGACTTATCAGAAACCTGGTGACCATCTTGTTTGACATAAGTTGACTTCTCTTTACTGTTTCTGCTCTTTCCACTATCCCTTAGGACATACTGTGAATCAGAAAAACACATAAGAAATTCCACCAATAAGCTCTGGACACAAAGATCAATGCATTTCTTCCTAACATGGATAAGAAATTAAATAAATATAAACATTTCTTTAGAATTAAGCATCCATGTTCTATGAGGCCTTTGACCCAACCAAGCATCTATTAATAATTTTATAAAATCGAAAGTTGTCTCGAATATAGAAAATTATGTGAATTAGTAATGAGCAATGCCCAATGCATCTATCTATCTCATGACAGTATAGTATGTTCGAACTTCAAAACTGTGTGATGCCGTTATTTTCAAGTTATTATTCATATCTCCCCCCTTAATTAGCCCTCTCCATGCCATATTAGTACTCATCTGAAGGAAGCTACATGTGATGATGTACCATCACTGTACAGCACATGATAAGTTTCATATCACAATTTACTGTATATGAAGTGACATGTCTTATCAGGAAAGTGGGTGTATGTCTTGCATAGAATTTGTTTAAAATAAATAAAAATAGAGCCCCATGTATGTTTTTACATAGAACTCAATTGCCAGTTTAGGTTAACATTACTATACCATGGTAGAATTTGTCCTCTTTTCAGAACCATGTTTCACTACAAGAGAACTTGAACTTAAAGATGATGCACCAGCCCTTCTCATTGCTTTCCCATTCAGCAAAGACCTCTGCATTAAATCACAGGAAACAGTGAGAATGCATGCATAGCCTATTACATTCAAGAATAGAAGCTATCCAGCAAGAACTTGATACTGTGACTCAATGCTCAGAGTGAAACAAGTAAATAGCCACAATTATCATGCTGGATGCATGCACAGACTGTATCAGTACTAGTTAAAAACCATATAAGCTGCTTTATCTGCTATCCATGCACAATTTAACATACATTATACTCCAGTTTGCCTAGTAACCAACATAGACCTACAATGAGGGAAAGCCTCAAGTTCAACCTTCACATCACAAACATAATTCTCCCTTTGTCCCACAAAATGCAACCCTTTTCCTTTTTGGATAATATTGTTCTGTTTTCATGCCTTGTGCGACGTTCTCTGTTTTGGAAAAAGAATCAAGTTCACTTCCTCATGCCCCCATAGTAATTATTACAACGATAGCTGAAAATCCTTTTTGTCAATAAAGGTTGCTTAATGTGAATGCAGCATTACAAATGAAAGCAGCTTACAGTTTGACAAAAACTCAACCAACCAGCGAACCTTATACATGTATTTGTAGAATAGAAATGAAGTCATCGATAACCCTTGTGCCAAAGGCCCTAACATTTGCACAGGTATAAAAGGGAAGATATTTCCCTTGCAACTTACAAAGACATTTTTTCCTTAAACCTTTCTTGTTTTGTGACCCGCAGGTCAAAAGATAAAGAAGTCCAAATGAAAAGATGTTGTGCTAAAGAATGAACTTGAACAAAGAATGGAAGAGGCCGAAGCATTTGAAGTCGATTGTTTCAGATCTTTTCATGCCTTTTGCAACTCTTGTAAATAACCAATTTATAATTTGCAATTAAAAGCAACTCATTGCTTTCAATTTCTTGTAGCTGTAAGTTCTTATAATTTAACAGAAAATGAAATACATGCTAAGAAGTATAATCCCATAGTCCGTACCCGGGCTCCACCCTTGGCAGCTCTTTTTTGCCGAACAAAATCCATTAATGGTGTGACTATAGGAGCTTCCTTAGCAGCACCTGGAAAGGTATATTAGACAATACAAGTTTCATTAATCAATTTTATGTCAGCTTACAACCAATACATTATCCTCAATTCTAGAAAATCAAGTTTAAGTCCATCGAGCGGACAATTAAAATAACTTAAGACTGACCAGCTCGCTCAGCTTCCTTTCTTTCCAATTGTATCTCTGCACTGGGAAGATTCTCCACAGGCTTTGAAACAAACTCAAGAAACTCAAGGTACTCAGGATCTACATGTTCATCAAAACTTTTAGCTGTGAGTAATAAGTTAAGAAACGGGTTAATTGGCAACCGTAACCAGTATGCTAGATAAGCCTTTTACTACCTTTCCCTATTGTCCCTTCACGTCCGTCTTTTTTAGACCGTTGCTTTGGAACTCGTTGTGAAGGTGCATATTCAACAACTGTTTTAAATTGGGTACCTGACACAATGAGAAGTTTAAACCTTACTTCTCAATAAGAAAGAATGATTTAAGAAAGAAAATAGCAGATGAAAAGATGATAATAAAATGAAACATGTGTATTATTTTTCATGTCAGTGACAGGGCCAATATAACCTAGGCTGCATGGGTAGACTCAAATCCAATTTAAGACTTAAGGATAAAATATATATGTGTGCAAATTAAGAGGAAGAAAATTGCAATGTAATTCCACTTCTTTAAAGTACATGCTCAAGCATTACCCTTCTCGTTAACAAAAACATGCCCATTGAAGAACTCCGCAAACTCAATGACATCGTCCGGCCGCTTAAAGTCAATATAGGCTCTGGAATATGATGGACACTTCACGCTGCAAACAGAGTTTAATAAAAATTTGTTACTCTGCCAAAAAGAGATGGTTCTGGTGCATACATGGAACATCTAGAGATATATTAATTCATGATCACAGCTTGTAAGGGGGACATAATTACATCTTTCACTTAAAATCATGAACCGGTTTTAGAATTGTACATATCAAAATATAGTCAACAGTCCAAAATCATGCCCAAAGAGACCAATTAACAAACCATTTCAAAGCATGTAGGCCTAAAACACGGTTTTTACATGCCACATTTGCAATTTGAAGCCTTAACAAGACATGTAAGGAAAAAGTAGCATACTGATATAAATAGTTTACCAGAACCATGTGTTTTAATCCTCGTATTACAAAAAGAGGCCAATCAAATGACAATCTAAGTTCCCTCACAATAATCACAAGTTTATGCTCTAAATACATTGTCCCCACCAACTACAAGCCAGAAAACTGAGCCAACCCAATATAAACATAGAGTAAACAACAGAACTGTGAGTTCTTGACTGCTCTGTCACTAACAAACAAGTCACAAAGTATAATTCGTGTCAAACTGTTAGTATATTTCACCTCTGCATAAGGCTAAAACATCTCTATCAAAGTTTATATATAAAAGCTGGGTGTTCATTCTGCCAGCTACCAAACTTCCTTCTGTCATTTATATCTGACAAGTAAATGTGTTTTCAAAAGGAAATTGCAATTTTAGGAACGTTTAGAAGCTTCTACTAACTGCTAAACCAATACCCACAAAAGTGTCCAAATATTTAATTAGATTTCAGGGCGAACAATCCCAACAACTAAGCTACATGGTCTTTACACTCCTCCGAATACAAAACTAAGCCAGATCCCACGGGTTTCAAAGTTCAAATACTTAGTCTGCAAACATCTAGACACTACGAATAGCCAAACGCCTAAATCCCTCGGTATTTAGAAAGCATGTTTACCAAATTTGAAAGGTAAGCAGCTCGATAAGTAAAAATCAATACAATAGCAGTAAACTAAAGCTTAATCAAAATGCACGTAAAACCCTAACCTATTCTTGCCGGAACGGAAAGAGAACCAGTTGTAGCGACCGGAAAAGCGTGCGTCGATTTGCTCCATGAGCGCCGACTGGGAAATCGTATGCGGCAAGTGCCGCAGCACGACTTTCGTCCGATCTAACGGACCCTTCATGCGTAGTTTTGAACTTTTCTCCAGCGAAACCAAACCCTATAACTATTTTGAACTAAGAGAAAAGAAAGTTGAGTCCTTGGATGGCGTTATTCGTGAACAATTGGAAGATGCATCCCATCCGTTTTGATCGTCCGTAGTTGATTTGGTGCCCTAATTTTGAAATTTTGATCCCAAATTGCTCGCGTGGGAATTCAAAGAGGAAGGAGGGAGAAAGATGGAATTACAGAAGAGTGACGGAAGAGGATATCGGGATATCCATGACGTATGCTTCTCCGTAAAAAACGTCGATGTGACGTGGACGGGTATCTATTTTTTATCATCGGCCATATACCTAGAAAAATAACTACTTCCCACTTCATTTCTAACGCCATCTAGAAGAGATGCCACACCCAGCTCACTGCTCACGCATAGTCTCGTTTTTTTTTTTTTTTGGTTTGGCCCATGAGGGGCGAGGATTAGCATCGCATCCTTACTTTTGTTGCGGCCTTTATTCTCGCACCTCTTCTCTATGCACTAGTCACTTATGGGTAAATACCCGGGTCTAAAATATAAAAAAAATATAGACATATAGGCTATCCAAAACATTCTTATCGGTAAAACAATATTCAATAATAATAAAAAAAAATTCAATAACAATTACAAATTTGACAAGATAGATTTATACACTATATTTCTTGTTACATGTGTTGGACGACCGTCTTCATCCAAACTCAAGATCTTCAGACCCTTCTTGCTCTTCATTATTGATAAAGCAACATATAATTAACCATGAGAGAAGACGCGATCTTTCAAGTACAATCCAACTCTCGAAAGAGACTAACCTTGGCTTTTGTTTATAGTCATACCAAGTGTTACCCGGGTAAATACCCGAAGCTGTAACGTAAAAAAACATAATAAAATATACTAAACAATGAACCAAACCAAACAATGAAACCAAACCAACCATTGTCATGAACAAACCAAACAATGAAACCAAACAAACCATTGTCAATCTAAATGAACTTAATAATATAAAGCAACCATTTCCATAATAAATCAAAATAAATAACCACTGTCATAATAAATGGAGCGAAACCAACCAACGTCATATAGTAAATAAAACCAAACGATAGAACCAAACGAACCTATTGTCATGAAGTAAATAAACAAAACGAACTCGCACAATAAGTCGTTCAAAAACATCTAAAAGATTACCTAATATAGATACGAACCATTGATGTTTTGAAACTATTTCTCCACCTTCGGAATCAACAATTCCTTCTCAACAATATCTTCACTCTTATCGCCACATTCGAGACTCAGTTTGGGTGGAGAAGAACACACACCGTCTTCAACATCATAAACGTCGTTAAGCTTGTGTTTCAGCTCATGGTTCTGATCTATAACTTTGATTTTAGATTCAAACTGGTTCTGACTTTTCATATAACTAAGGTCATTATCGATAAAAATATTGTCATTTGGGGTGTCTGACAAATCTTTGACATCCTGTAATTAGAAATTGAAATGTTTAATAAATTGTCAAGTTTAAAATTTATTGTACATAGTCTATACAAAGGCCATCAAAGTTAGGGTGAAAACCTATTAAAAAAAACCTTAATGACATATTGGAAAAACTATGAAGCTCTTATAATACTACATGTTTAAGTTTATTTAAACTCTATGATTGGAAGGATTTAAAAAATGGCAAGTTAAATGATGTTTAAAGATAGATGCATACCTTCATGACACCACCACCTTCATGATCACCATTTTATTCCCACAAAACACCCTACGTATAAGTTAAAAAGTTAGAATATGATATAGTCACAGAGTAATGCAGGGTATAAATTTAAATTAAAAGTAAAGGCTGAAAACGCACATTATCTTTGTTATGCTTTTCATCAAGATAAGATATGATTGACGTGCTATCAGTAAGCTTCTCAATGGTGAAATATCTGTAATCATACTCAATATTGAAACATGTCAATCTTCATAGCCAATCTCTTCTCAAAAAGACTTTCAATTTCAATGGGAGGTTTCCCCTCCTAAAAACCAGTGAAAAGTAAGAAATGAAAAAAAATATTAAATATAAATGATTTAATTTGATGTTATAATCATTTATTACTTGCAAGGTATTTAAAACAAATGAATGAAAAATACAAATTGAACAAAAATTACCTCATTTATGACATTAAGTTCAACAATTTGGTTGAACTCTGTCTCGGGTGACATTCAAATCTTTTATGAGATTGAAGGTCTGACCTGCCATATCAACTTTATACAAAATTCAAGATAGAGGAATAAAATGTAGAAGTTAATTAAATGTGTAATGACTGATGAGGAGAAATTGATGATTATATTTTATCTCTGAACTTGTAGATGGTTGTGATGTGCAGTATGAAGGTGTAATGACTTGAGTCAATATAGATGTGCAGTATGAAGAAGGTGTAATGACTTAATCATATATATAGGGAGATTGAAATGACTTATGACTTGACAATCGTTTCACTTAATTAATAATTCTTTCAAATCAATTACTTTTCGTAACCAATTTGGACATCCAATTTTGCTTTCAAAAATAAAGTTTTAATGTGCAAACAAAAACTAAAAATTAAACATTAAGAATATTTATTTTCAGACTTTTATTTCGTGGTAATTAGGATGCTAATTTAGGTAAAAAAAAATGATTGATAGTTGATTAGTCATTAAGAGGGTAAAAAATCTAATTTACGTGATTCAACTAAACTAATTTAGGTAATGTATTAACAACCAAAATTGTGAAAATTTAAACAAAAAAACTTAAAAAATCAAGAAAACTACACATAGGATTTTGTTAGTATGAGAGCATGTCACCTCATCACTTGATGATGTGGACAACCTTATAAGATGCCAAATTAACCTTATATGTTTTGTTTAATAGATAGGTAGAGGTACATTCCAAATCATCATCTCCCCTCCATCTTATTCCATATGGTCTTAGAGCGTCCCTAGTAAGGGTTCCTAAAAACACTTAAAATCATATCTAATCGGTTGCATATCAGAAAAACCCTTATCTTTAAAAACATCAAAAGTCACCTCAATAAAAAAATTTAAAAACTAAAAAACTGCCACATTACTAACATTATGTTATTTTTACATACATATCTTTATATATATAGTGGAATGATGTAATGAAAACCATTTTAAGTTTAGAAAACTTATGGTCTGTTTGGTATGAGATAATGTAATGAACGATGGAATGGAATGCGCGACGAAATGGAAGGAATCTCATTACTTATGTAATGGTCTATTACATTCCACTGTCCTACCAAACATGTCATTTTTCATTCCGACGTAATGATTCATTCCATTCCACTTTCCATTCCTGCATACCAAACGCTAACTTAGCGTTTGGTTCAGGGGCGGACCCTTATTAGGCCCAGGGGGTCCCTGTGGACCCCCTCAACCTCGTACGCAAAGTGAAAAATTATGTGAACGGTTTTTTATAAAAAAAGTTTGTGAAGAGGAGTTAATAAATACTTAGTGTGAAAAAGAAACAAAGCAAGCAACTAGCATAGTGGTAAGAACCCTTGTTTGATTTTGAATAGGTGCAAGTTCAAATCTTGTCCTCAACATTTTTTTTTTCTCAATCTTTCTTTATTAGTTTTAGTGCTATAAATGAGGGTATTTTATTTTCCACCTCTTTTTTATTTACTTTTAATATAGACCCAATCTTTTTAAATACATTAATTCTAAACCCCTTTTATAATAAAATATTACAATATATAAAACTATAGACTTTTTTTAATATTATTTTTCTCTTCTCTTAATTTCTAGCCATTTACTATTATTTTTTTAGTATTATATCGTTGTCAATGTTACGGTATAGATTTTTTTTTATCAAATCATGTAGAGTTTTTTTAATCATTTATTTTTTTCTTTACTCGCAAGTCGCAATGTCGTGTCGCAACGCGCGCCTGCATTAAAAACTATTTAGTAAGTAATAGACCAAATTTCTTTATGTACGTTTATATGAAACTGAAACATCTAAAACTAGTGACTCCGTAAAAAAATTGTGGACCCCCTAAAAAAAAATTCTAGTTCCGCCCCTGTCTATGGGAGAACGAAGGTTATAACGTCCGCTAATCGTGCGAATGCTCTAATGAGGTGACATATCGCAATGGTCTTCCAATCATAAAAGAACATGGTCATATTGGTGGCTCTCGACTAGAATTCATGAGAAGGAAATGACATAGAACAAAAACCGAGTTGATAGTTTTCAAACTTGAGGAGCTCCATGGCTGGCCCAGGCTGGGTGGTGGATGATTTATGTGTGGTTCGTTGCTATTACAGTAAAGCAAAATAGAAGAAAAATCAGAACACAAATCATTTGTTTGGTGATACCTCTACGCTCAAGGACTCAAATGTGGTGGTGATTGGCATCAACTTGTAGAAAAGAAAAGCCATAGAGGTGCAAAATGGATTGGATGAACGAGAATGTGGACAAAGGTAGCGTTAATTTCATAAAGTAACATATAATTGACAACGGTTTCGATCATCTCTATTCCAAAATGATGAGAATTAATGACTCGACGATTAATCATTTTTTTATGTTACAATATAGTGATATACAAATGCCAGTGAGGTTTACGCTTGAAACAAGATGTTGCGATTAGCCGCGCTTCGCGGCGGGCATTTTTGACGTTATTTTTCAGAAGTTGTTATGACTCACTTTTAACGCATGCAGACCTTTTTTTACGTTGTTTTATAGGAGTCCCCTTTTAAAGGGCCGTATTAGCGCAGCAATAGATCCTAAAATATTTCGCAATGCTATATGCTCTTACCAATCCTCCATTTAAAAATAGAATAAACTACATGTAATAAACCTACATAAATTCTTACACTTGCTAACCTACAATTGGTATTAACTTCTCAATTTACATCTCAACTTGAAGAAATTTTAAAGAATCCTAGAAAACCAACATCATTTGAATGCCAGTATACCAAATTTAATAAAGAAAAGAAAAGACTCAATATACCAACATCATTTGAAGACCCATATATATATTCTTGCCTTTAATCGTCCTTTGTAGTTACCACATTTTATTTAAAATGAATTTGCTCTGTAAATAGGTCCTTAAAAAATAGCAAATACACGAAGCATACAAAACTTTAAATGCAGCACTGAAGGATACCAACAGATTAATCGAAGCAACAAACATATAACACCAGCCCTCGAAACAATCCCCACACAAAACCATACGAAATAAACAAACCGCAGAAAAGAAGGCTAATTTTTAAGCCATAAGGAACGTTGCCCGTTTTTAAAGCGATTTAAGTTCTAAATATGTAACACCATGATAACCAAGAACGCAAGAGAACATACAGTAGCGGCTGGCCGAGCACGACGAAGCCTCTAGCAAAAGTAAACAGCCTTTAAAAAAAGAACAAAAATGAATCACAACGCCTTGTATAAACTTTATTTGATTTATGTGTAGAAAGCATATCTGATAGTTGTCCAGCCTCTAGCCTATAATCTCATATATTGGCTCTGGACTTGTACCTGTTCTTTTTGAATCTTTCGGACCCATCCTATGTGTAGAAAGCACATGTCATTGTTTTATGACATGGTACAGATTTTTTCTACGTTGCATATCTTTTCGATTTTTTAAGAAGCTACTAAGTCTTAATATATGGTTTTAGTATTACATATTAACCTTCCATAAGAATTGTTGTTTTGTCTGATCATACAAAAATAATAAACTATATGAACACGGACCCAAATCTTTTAGTAGAGATGTATGCTTTACAAAATACATGCCGCCTTTACCATCACAACCAAAAGTTTTTGCTGCTACTTATCTTGTAGAGCAACACAAAAAACAAACATATAAAAGATCTACCTGCAGAAGCAACAGGAGCCCAAATCATTAGAACACCTGCAAACACAAAATATAAAAAAAATCAGGCACTTATACAACCACCAGAGAGAACCACAACTCCTACGACAATACATCATTCAACTACCCTAAAAAATGTCCACAGAAAAGGAGCATTCCATAAACTTTGAAACGGTTCACCCTAAAACCTATATTCTTATGACACCATGCTCTGACATACAACATCAACACATCGATCAAATTACCTATATTTTGCTTGTCACACCCCCAAAATTCCCACGCGCGGTAACGCACCGCAGGGAGCGTGACAAACCAGGATCGCCGTCCATTAGTTACACCAAACGACCAATAATTAATAAAAACGTTTCATATTTCATTATAATACAAATTCAGAGTTTTAGAAATGCGGAAGCGTAAATACAAATAAAAATCTAAGTAAAAACATCGTCACCCAAGGTGACATGACTTGTCCAAGGACACTAAATGTGTTTCAAAGACTCATGCATGCGTACTCGTGATACTCGAACATTTGCAACCTGAGAATAACATGCTAAAAAGTGTCAACACAAAGGTTGGTGAGTTCACAGGTTTATCAGTTCACAAACAGTTCAAGTTAATGTAAATCGACTGTCCAACAACAGTCCCAGTTCAATGTAAATCAAGTGTTCCTCGACAGTTCAAGTTTAAGTTCAAGGTTGACTGTTCAACAACAGTTCAAGTTCAGTTTAAAATCCAGATAGTATATCAATAGCTAGCTAGGCTATTTTCAAGAAATCAGTGCACGTTTGACTAGATAAACTAGCTATCCAGTTACTGAAGCTCGACAAGTTCAATTGTGCCTCGTTAAGACTAAGAAGTATATAACACCCGTTCGATATCCAATCAAGTCAGCGCGAATGACCCGGGTGGGGCTTGTCAGGCCCAGTAGATCTACCAAATAAGTTCCCGCTGATGTCACATTGACAGTAACTCTAAAAGTGAGGACTTTATCATAAGTGTGCCACTATCATTCAGGTGATATAATTATCTAACAGTTCAAGTGTTTGCATGTTAATCTCCCCCAACAGAATCAAAATAGGTAAAAAGGGGCCGTGAAACTCACCTTTGGGTGCACAGCAATTCCAGATAAATAAGAACAACTAGTAGCATTTAGCTGGTCTTGTGTAAACCTAACGAGCATACATACGTAAGTGTGTGTTCAATCGAAACGACTAAGTCTAGACAAACGATGAAAATAAATAATGTCGAACGACAACGTGGTGGAAATCACTAAACCAAAACGAGTCGAGGATGGCTCAAAGCCAAAATCATGACGATTACGATAGTCGAGAAGGAAGTATATTATTTATCAATAATATACGTCCATGAAGTTGATTAAGAAAATCTACTACTTTAATAAGTGAGCATTTCTCTGAACACGTGTCACTTTCTTAGGCATTCCCCCTTCTCTTTTCGCGCCTTTAATCGCTCCAACCGAAATCGCTCACCCTAATTCATTAATTAGACGATCGTCTGATCTTCCATGCCGCCTCATCATCATCGCACAACAATCGTCTCATCTTCCCTGATGCGTCATCATCATCGCTTTCCGTTAGGGATCCGAAGGAACAGCGCATTGAAGCGCAATTGCACAATCGAGAAGGTCGCATTAAACCTAATTTTCGTTTCCTTTGCCCTCCTTTGCTGCCTCATCATCATCGCCTCATCAATGGCCTCGATTGGGGATGTTAACCGTCGTTTTCTCCACTGGTCGTTCCTAAATCAATTGCCCTATAAATCGCCGTCTGTCTCCATCCTTCATCTTCATCGCGTGGCTCTGCAAATACATTTATCTGCTTCCCCCCCTCTCTGTCGTTTTAACGTAGGTAAGTTGTCTCTTTTCTTTCTCTGATTTTAGTCGTATCTTGAAATCAAAAGTCTGTTTTCTGTGAAGAAAAGAACAGATTCTGCCACTGTGTCATTATTAATCAATTATAGTTCAAACACTAGGTTTTGGTTCGTGGTATGCATCTTCCTTGATAATCGTTGATGGGAGTGTAAATAGTTTAGTTTGTAACAGATTTGCATTGAAGGTCTCTTTTCTTTCATGTTTTTTTAAAGTACAAAATTGCCATTTTGGTTTTAGTACCCTTGCTTAATGTTTAGCCATTAATGAGGCAAGTCTTAGGTTATCATAATGATTTTCCATGTTGGTTTATATGTATATCATGTATGTGCTTGGTTTTATATGTATTATGAAGTTATTGAAGTTGTTATACATGAGAACCGATCTGAACTGACTTTTGTTTGGGAATCCACTTTGTTCCTGCTTCAAGCATCATTTGTACACCCTGTTGAAATTTTCTTGGATAAATTGTAATTTGAATTTTGACTTTGACCTTTATTGAATTATATAAGCTAAAATAATTTGCAGACCATTATGAAATTTTCTTGGATACATGGTAATTTAGATTTTGAGTTTCACTTTTAGATTATGTAAACCTGTAATTCTTTGTAAACAATTATAAAATTTTGTTGGATGATTGGTAATTTAGGTATATACATTTATCTTTAGATTATCTTAATGTAAAACTATTTGCAAGCCATGATGAGATAGCATGTTTTATATTTGAAATGGTCTTCCTTTGTCATGAACCTTAAGATTATCAATTTCATATTTGTGCTTTTTTAAGTTTTTCTATCTTTCAAGTTCAATTTTCAGGTGCCTCTCTCAGATTGTTTTTACAAAAACTGACGCAAGCTACAACTTTGTGGTGAGCTTTGGGCTTTATTTTTTTTAAGAATATATAAAAACCGCCATAACAATAATACCATGTCTGCACCCAAAAGTTTTTGTAAATAAATTTTGAACCTGTTGTTTGCCTATCAATTTCATATTTGTGTTTTTGTTAAGTTTCTCTGTCATAGTTACAAGTAAGCCAGAAAATATATGACTTGTATTGTATACGAATAAGAATCAATACATTGGAAAGAACTGGATTGCCAGCTTTGTTTTCAGGTCAATGGACTGCAATTTGGTGACTGGTGATTCTCATACGCCAACTTGATCTCAAGAAAACCAACTTGCTGATGAAACTCTGCATTATTCAGCTCCGAAGGCTACCGGTGTTCTCCAATCCATCTAAAACCTATTCAAATGAGATGGAGCTACTGTTTCAAACATGTACGGCATTTCCTAGCTATTTATCAATGAAGATATCGAAGTGATTGCGGATTACATGAAGAGGTTAGGCCCTCACAAATTTCACCAACTATATAAATTGTATCATACTTTCATGAAATGTTTATGACCACGTTAACACATTTATATTTAGTTACTGTTGTTATTATCTTATTTCCTACTTGTGAAGATTTTATTTTGCTACTGTTGGTCATTTTTGGTCATGCTGCTCACAATATATTGCTACTGTTGTAATCATCTTATTTCCTACTTATGTACTACTCACACACGTTCATAAAATCTTACACATAGTGTTCTTTTAAAATCAAATTAAAGTGGAAGCACTTGAGATGGAGTACTAAAACCACTTTAGATTCAGATTCATGCTTTACTTTTATGATAGTTGGTATAAATTTTATGGGCTTCTGTTCATGATATTCAGAGTGTTAAACCTGTTGTTACATATTTCTTATGTTTTCGCATGCTGGTTATAAATCTGTTTATATTTTACACATGCTGATTAGAGTATTGACTAATGTTTAAAGATACAGTAAGGTGTTAACATGATTTAATATTTATTTTTTAGAGTAGAATGTATTCTATGTGAAAAAATAATGTTGTTAATTTTGAGACTATAGAATTGAACAAAACAGCTCTAATGATTTTGTACAGTTAATCAAACAGTTTGACTTTTAAATTCAAACAACAGATTAATAATAATGTGATTCATGTTTTCATAATAACAAGATAGAGGTGAACAAAACAAATTAGTATAAACAATTAATGCATGAACTTTATACTTATGTGATTAATGGTTTTTAGATTTATTGTGTTTCAACTTATGTTTCTGTTTCTTTTTTTTTTATATATATAATTTCTTACAACTCTTACATATAGTACAAAATTTAGAGACCCCTTAAATTATATAATTTGAAATGTTACAAGAACAAATATTTTAATATTAATCTTGATGTAGGTGGTTGTATCATTTACTTTTGGGGAAACTGCACCAATCTCAAGTGTGAAAGCAAGCATGGGAACTATATAACCGTCAAATGAGAAATAACCTATACAGTCAGTTGCGCATTGCTCAGTGAAACGTAGCTTAAATGAAGTTTACTCTGTTGAAGCGTCATTGGCTCGATCGACATTGAAGCCTCGCGTGGAGAACATTGTGGAGCACACTACTTATGAAAATATTACAGATACAACATCTAATGTGGTATACATAGAAGTGTTAAGGGATTTGTAATTCTTACACGTTCAGGAGAATAATAAAAAAATTGCATGTTCATCTAATCTATCTATATCTATACTTAGTTACATTCATTTCATGTTGGAAATAAATATTCTATAAAAAAAATGCTATAGTCACAACATAAACTCAAAAACAAGTGTACTATAACCTTTCTAACGATATTTACCTATTAGTGCTTCACTAAATATGCCCCGTGTGCCCCACGGGTAACAAACCTAGTATGTATATATATAAATACACTTTCATAACCGATTAATAGGTACATCAATAACGAGTACTCCAGAATGTACTTATATGTTTATAAACATTTATACAAATATAAATCTATTTGTTTATTACATCGCAAAATACTTATCTTTTACACAGGTGTAAAGGTTACTAAAACGTTCATTTCATATTTCTGAATATGTACATTTATATATTTTCCAGATATATACTCTTTTTATAAATCACCATTCAATAACCAATTATTTTATATAAAAATTCATTTATATAAATCAATGGGGTAACGAACAGGTTAACAACGTCTACGAAAATTCTACGGGTCCAAAATAATGCTAAGAATGATGGGTGGTAGGGTTTAAGTCAAGAAAAGTCCCAGAAATACTAAAATAAAACAAAACAACAAAACCAAAAGGCACGAGATTCGAACCCGTCACCTTTGGGTCTCATCACAGCGCCCAAACCGTCCGACCATCGCTCTGTTTTTGTTATAAACCCAGAAGTTTTTATTTTGTATGCACACTGCACTGGAATTCGGATTTCTTAAAAAAAAGGTTTGAGGCTGGTTAGGTTCGAACACAGGACCTGATGGTTATGATTCAAGGGACGGACCATTGGGGCAAATTCTCGTTGTTTAATACAGTCACTGCGAATTTATTTAAACAGATCACAATCTGCGTCATCTTGTTCCCCTTAAACTCCGGTGATCGGAGTTTTATTCCGGTCACCGGAAAAACGTGAAAACATGATCATGATGTCCAGAGTGATGCGATTAATATGATAGAATAATTACCTCGGGTCGGAAATGAGAGATTGATGCATTTTTCGTGTCGAAACCGAACCCGAACACGAACCCGCTTCGAACTCGAACTCAATACCGGAACGAACCATGATACCCCGCTGGTGGCTGTTGAGCTCACGATCACAGGGGGGGGGGGGTTGAGTGGTGGTGTTTCAGCGGTGCAATGGCCGGAAATCTGGGTTTTCCGGTGGTGGTTCTTTGCGCCGATCAATAGGAAACGAGAGGGAGAGAATGGATGTGTGTTATCAAATGATTAGGAATTCATTCTAGTCATCTCAATGTGTTACATAGATCGATTTGTAACCGACGAGTGGACTGAATCGTGGTTTAAATGTCGCCGGTTACCTAAAGTTGGAACAAAGGATCGTCGGTTTACATTTGACAATTAAATTTGACTTTGAACAATTGATAATATTGGTCCCTCGCAAGTTTGGTTAATTAAAAGAATTTTAGGAAATGATAACACTAGTCCCTGGAAGTTTAAAAGGAGTTAACAAACTCTAACGGGTTAACGGATGATGACTTTAACGATGAATACTCAAGTGTACGTCCAAACACGTCTAACGTATGACGCCTACCAAGATATATATCTTGTTTCGTCACTTGGAATCGTGAGTGTACATTCGTAAATATATATTTGAGTCCACATAACATGATGAACATGAAATCGTAACAACACATGTATAACTCACATAAATCATGAAAACGTTACGCATAATTACGTGACACGACTTCACATAAAATCATAGAATAATTCGTGTGAATATATATTTCCATATATCATATAAAATCATAAGTTCAATCGCCACATAAAATGACAAAACGTTCACATAAAATTATAACACGTATGATTTACATAAATCACTTAATATAAAACCTCTAGACTTAAGTGCATGCTCTTATAGTGATGTAGTGATGGTTACACAAACCCTAGTCACTAAGGTCAACACAAGTCAAACACATAAATGTTCACACGACATTTATAACAATTTAAAATAAATGTTCACACAACATTTATATCAGTTAAAGTAAATGTTCTCACGATATTTATGTCAGTTTAGGTTTATATAAATCAGTAAAAAAACTAAAAAGACGGATTGTCACATTGCTCAAATTTACAACAGCATATGAGGAAAACATTTAAACCAATGTAAATTATTTCAACATTCCGAGAAAAGAAGCTATTGACATCCTCTTGTCCCATTAAAGCTATATCTTGACATCCTCTTGTCCCATTAAAGCTGAATATGACAGTAAAATTAAGAGAAGCACCCGATTCAATTGATAGATTAAGAAATTAATGGGAACTTGCAAGTTTGTAAATCTACATATAATCCTTGATTTACATATCAACATTTATTCTTTGGGCGAATGAGGATATCGAACAACAAATTGTTAGAATCAACTTGATGGTCACTGGTAGTAGAAACGACCGGCGTCATAACACAAACGTGGTTAAAGAAGGTATCAAGAATTCATTCATTTTAATATTTAACCTAAATTTTGAGAGAAGTGAAACAAATCAACCACACAAACCTAACATAGAGTAAGTGAGTCATATCAATTTACCTGTGAGAATCGCCGATTGAGAAGATAATCTGATTCCAGATGAGTAGCAAACAGCAACAAAGGAAGCGTTAAATCTGTAAATTAATAAGATTTGGGTTCTCGATCTGCGATTTCTACAAACCTTTCACCTGCAAGACAACAACAGCCAAATTTGCCAATTCAGAATCTTCATTTAAACGAAGCAAACATATACTATAATCAATACCAAAAGAAGAAGAAATCTCCACCAAAAATAACCATGAAATTAAACAAATAAGAAAATGCATATGATAATTAATACCAAAATTAAACAAAAAAAATGAAACCATGTGTTGTTGGTGATGGCGTTAATTCCGCAGTCGGCGATGGAAATGATGGCGGTGTGTTGATCGAGTGCATAGAAACGGTGAGGGAGATACAGTGAGAGTCCGGTGGATCTGATCGAGTGTGTGAGAGAAGGTAGAGATGAGGCAGGTAGAGGAAGACTGATATGAGAGGTGAGGTAGAGTGTAAAATACTCTACCAGAACACTGTGCTAAAGATTTGATATCAATACCCAATACATAAACACTTGTACAACCATTCTATGAATATAATAATCTATTATATTGGATTTTTCACTTGTAAATTGTTAAGGGTGTAGAATGTGGAGAAATAACAAGAATTGAATTCTTCCATCAACTAGTATTATATTTTTTTTTTGAACAGCATCAACTAGACTAGTATTATTTGGTTACTTTTTTAACGTTCACTTTGAAGAGAAATAAAAAAATATATATTATTATTACTATTGTAAATAATCCAATAAATACCTAAAATATTTCGGGTGTCACATCCACTAAACTTGGATTCTAAAGACTGAGAGGTTTAGAGAATGTGAATAGATACCCCAATTAGGATACTCAATACTATAAATAAGATGGTGATCCGTCCACGCTTTGCGGCGGGCCACCCATTTATCCGTCCGTTTAAGTAAAAAATGTTTTAACGTGGTCAAAATATAAAACTATAAAAAAGTCATGGTCAAATTTAAAAACTCTAAAAGTATACTAAAAAACTAAAGTAGAAAAGTTAAGGGAAGGGTATAAAAGGTAAAAATCTAAAAATTCCATGGTCAAAGTGTAAAAGTATAAAAAATTATACTAAAAAACAAAAGTAGAAAAGTTAAGGGGTATAAAACGTAAAGTCTAAAAGTTTCATGGTCAAAGTATAAAACTATTAAAAAAATTAATGGCCAAAGTCGAAAATATACTAAAAATGAAAATAGAAAAGTTAAGGGATATAAAATGTAAAAGTCTAAAAGTTTTAATGGTCATAATATAAAACTACAAAAAGTATACTAAAAGACGAAAGTAGAAAACTTAAGGAGTATAAAACATCAAAGTCTAAAATTTTCATGGTAAAATATAAAACCATAAAAAAAAATGACCAAAGTTAAAAACCCTAAACTTTGTGTTCAAAATTAAAAACAATGGTCAAAGTGTAAAAGTATAAAAATTATACTAAAAAACAAAATTGAAAAAATTAAGGGTTATAAAACATAAAGTCTAAAAGTTTCGTGTCAAAGTATAAAACTATAAACAAAATTATGGCCAAAGTCGAAAATATACTAAAAACGAAAATATAAAAGTTAAGAGACATAAAACGTAAAAGTCTAAAAGTTTCGTGGCAATAGTATAAAATTATAAAAAAAATATACTAAAGACGAAAGTAGAAAAGTTAAAGGGTATAAGACGTAAAAGTCTATAACTTTAGTGGTAAAATATAAAACCATAAAAAAAATATTGCCAAAGTTAAAAACCCTAAACTTTAGGGTCAAAGTTTAAAACACTAAACTTTAGATGGCCAAAGTTAAAATGCCAAAAGTTTGTGGCCAAAAATAAAACCTAAACTAAATTTTGGTGGCCAAACAAAAAGAACTTAAACTAAATTGTGGTGTTCAAAGTTAAAATATGAAAAGCTTGTGCCAAAAGTAATAGAAACCTAAATAATACTATTAATCTATGAAATTTGATTGTTATATATATAATATAATAAAACTTTAAGGGGTATAAACTGTCAAAACAACAAAATCTTGTGGCCAAACTATGAGACACAAAAAATTTCCTATTCAACGTATAAAAATTATACTAAAAAACAAAATTCAAAAAATTAAGAGTTATAAAACATAAAGTCTAAGAGTTTCGTGGTCAAAGTATAAAACTATAAACAAAATTATGGCCAAAGTCGAAAATATACTAAAAACGAAAATAGAAAAATTAAGAGACATAAAACGTAAAAGTCTAAAAGTTTCGTGGCCATAGTATAAAACTATAAAAAAATATACTAAAAGACGAAAGTAAAAAAGTTATAGGGTATAAGACGTAAAAGTTTATAACTTTAGTGATAAAATATAAAACCATAAAAAAAATATTGCCAAAGTTAAAAACCCTAAACTTTATGGTCAAAGTTTAAAACACTAAACTTTAGATGGCTAAAGTTAAAATGCCAAAAGTTTGTGGCCAAAAATAAAACCTAAACTAAATTTTGGTGGCCAAACAAAAAGAACCTAAACTAAATTGTGGTGTTCAAAGTTAAAATATAAAAACTTATGGCAAAAGTAATAGAAACCTAAAGAATACTATTAATTTATGAAATTTGATTGTTATATATATATAATATAATAAAACTTTAAATGGGTATAAATTGTCAAAACAATAAAATCTTGTGACCAAACTATAAGACACAAAAAATTTCCTATTCAACTTCAAAATTTCATTGTATTAATAATAAATAGGCCAAACACTTACACCCAAGTACAAATAAATAAGGTAATTACAAATATGGACCAAACTCGGTACAAGTAGACTAACTAGTTCTGACACCCCCTCCCTCTCAAGCGAGACGGTGGTGCCGTGGTGGTCCAAGGAAAAGCATGTTGCTAAAATGCTTGAATTGAGGTCGCGGTAGATTCTTAGTGAAGATGTCCACCACTTGAAGCTTGGTAGGGACAAACTTCGTGTGAAGTTTTTCCGAAGTAACTAGTTCACGTATAAAATGGTAGTCTAAGCCAATGTATTTGGCACGTTTATGTGCAACCGGGTTTTGTGTGAGAAACATGACACTTTTATTGTCACAAAATAAAGTGGGTAAATCAGAAGTAAACACATGAAGTTCACATAGAATGTGAGTAAGCCAAACAATTTCAACCGTAGCAGTGACCATGGCACGATATTCAACCTCGCAACTGGGATGAGAGACAATGGGTTGTTTTTTGGCGCTCCAAGATACAAATTTTCCCCAAAGAAATATGGAATATCCATATGTGGAGCGTTGGGTCTCAATACAACGGACCCAATCAGAGTCACTGTAGCCAAGAATGGTCGTATGTTTGGGTTTGCGAAAGGTTAGACCAAACTCTTGAGTTTATTTGATGTAACGAAGAATTCGTTTAACTGTTTGAAAATGAGTAGTGGTTGGCGTTTGCATAAACTAGCCTACTTGAGTTACCGGATACGAAATATTAGGTCGAGTTATTATTAAATATTGAACAACACGCACTAGAGAAAGATATAGTGTAGGATCTTGAAATTGTTCACCATTCAAGGTCATCGATGTGTTTGTAGCCAATGGAGTGGCTACAGCCTTGGCTTGAGTGAGTCGCGCCCCCTCAAGGATGTCACCTGCATATTAGATTGATTAAGGAATAAGTCATCATTAGTGTAAGTTACTTCAAGTCCCAAAAAGATACTTAAGTTTCCAAGATCCTTGGTTGCAAATTCTTTGTTAACCGAGTGATGAATGAGGCAAGTATGGATTCCTGATCTCCAATGAGAATCAAGTCATCAACATACACGAGTAGATAGAGAATGCAAGTATCACGATGGAACATAATTAACGATGGGTCGGCTCGACTGCATGTGAATCCATTTTGAATTAAGAACGAGTCGAGTCGTTGAAACCATGGAGCTTGTTTTAATCCGTACAAGGCTTTGTTTAGGAAACATATATGTTTTAGAATTTAGGATCAATGAACTATGATGGTTGTTCCACAAGAACTTCTACATTTAGTTTGCCATGTAAAAACACATTATTTACATCTAGTTGATGAAGTCTTCATCCATGTATAACGGCTAACGATAAAATAACTCGTATGGTGGACGCCTTTACCACCAGGCTAAACGTTTATGAATAATCCTTACCTGCTACTTGACTAACTCCTTGCACGACAAGACGTGCTTTATATCGATCAAGAGAACCATCAGATTTAAGTTTGGTTCGACACAACCATTTGGACCTAAGAACACTATGGTTATTCGGCCGAGTACAAGAGTCTAAGTGTCATTAATTTTTAGAGCATTCATCTCTTTGTGCATAACCTCCATCCAATTTTTATCTTTCACCACTTTTTGAAATGTTTTAGGATCACGATTTTGAGTTGAGATTTGAGCAAGATCAGCCATGTGTCGCGATATGAATATGTCGGCTTTGGCTCTAGTGATCATATGATGGCCAGTGAGATGAGGTAGATCTGCATTATTTTGCGTGGAGGCAGTAGGCTAAACCTGGGTCAGTGTGGTGAATTCTAGATCAGTGGCATGTGGGCCTGGAGTGGGAGGCGCCGGGCTGTTTGAAGTGGGAGGTGGGTTCATCAAGTTTGATGAAATGTTTTTCCATTCTTGGATACCTTTTCATGAACCAGCAGGGGAATAACCCACACACCAGATTATTTTATTGAGTAAAACTCTTTTATAAGGGGCAATGGCCCGTTTCTTCTCGTGCGTACACAGTTACGCGTAACCAAAGCCAAGTCCACAAACACATCGTCTCGCGCATGGGAAGTGGCAAAATACTACCAATCCAGAATCCCAAACCAATACCTGTATACCGCTCTCGCGTAAATAACGTGTTATTTACATAAACATAAAAACATGAATGTCTAACTTTCCATGAGGTCAAAGATTCACCTTTATACGTTGCCACAACCTCTAACCGCGTTTCACTCACCGACTAATGTGCTTTTGAGGGCGCAAATGTTTCATGATACACAAGGCACGTTGTGTTCTTAAAGACCAATTATAAACGTTTAATATAAAGATGTTTTTTCATATTCATTATCACACACCTTAACTATAAACTCATTTTACCAACCCATTAAATATTTGTTTTCCCCCAAGTGAGTATAAGATTTTAGCCAAGCATGGCTCTAATGATTTTGTTAGAGCAAGAATCATGTGTGGTCGTTACTATGCGAATATAGTAAATGTCTAGAATGTATGTTGTGCTATGTAGCCAACAAACCAAGCCATGAACCAAGGGTTCATGAGCAACGAACCAACGATTCGTTGCTTGGCTGGTTCATCGGGTAGTAGCTATTGGATAATGGATGTTCAGACCCGACAACACCAAGAACCCGACCCGGTTAGACCCGTAAAGAGTTACACTGGGGGCAACGAGATAAAAAATTCGGTTACTCTGCTAACCGGTAATTTATGGAAAAATATATAATTAATTAAATGTTTATTCATGATTAATAAACATTTATTAATTACGAATAATTATCCTTGCGATAATGAACAAATAAAAACATTTCGATTTGTCGATTAATTGTTTTACGGTGAAACAAATAAATAGTTATTTGTGTTTCGCGTAGTTTACGACTTGTGAGATTATTAATAAAGTTGTCTTATTAATAATTCGTAAACTATTGATGGTTGATTGCAATTAAAGGAAAATCAAGGAGGGGCCTAAGTGCAACTATGTTGCCTATATAAGGAGAGCTAGGGATTAGGGTTTTGGTTGCTCATTTCCCTTGCGCCTCTTTTTAAGAGTCGTCGCCCTCCTCCTCCTCCTCCTCTCCCTTTTCACGCAATCATCATCATCATCATCATATTCGTCGGCCGTCACGCTTCCTTTGGTGGAACCCTAGAATACGGTGACTAACGAGGAACTACCGGACGATCTTTCCGTGATAATCAAGGTATAATCACCACCGTCTTATCATTCACCATAGGCGACGCCTACCCCATGATGGGGGTCGTCGCCACCTAAACCCTAGGTCGCTGTTGCGACCTAGCATAGCTCCGTTTCACCACGACGCGTTTTAATCACCACTCACCGGTAAATCGTTGCCGTCACGATTTTATGAGTGCGATCCCTCGTCATAATAATCATGGTAATCGCCCGGCTAAACCCTAGCCGCCATCACCGTCTCGATTCGATTGGTGCTCGCTTGTCGCCACCACAAACCGTATCGTTGCTATTCTCAACGAATCTGTTTGAGACGGTATTCGCGATTTGCAAACGATTTAATCCGCCGATTCGGATTGTTTTTTCCGTGAAACCCTAGCGTCATCTTGTTGAACCTCGGTGTCTCTAACGTTTGTTAGAACACCGCGAAGGTATATCTAAACTCCGCATTAGTTTAGATGTTTAATCTCGATTAATGTAATCGTTATTGTTTTCGCGTTAACCGGTTTAACGCGAAATGGTGTTTGTGTGATTTTGGTGATCGTGATCCTGTTGACACGATTTCGACACCAACGGTTTACACGTCTAAAATTAGTAAATTTATTTATTCCGCTGCGTAAACGCATTACCGGTTTAATCCGTTTTATCTCTTAATTTACTAAACCCGGTCGGTAATGTTTTAATTAACCTAAAAGTTTTTTTTTAACGTCACCGGGCACCCGTATACCACTGTCTGAAACCCAACA
>JBCNJP010000008.1:44511442-44549582 GCA_039602395.1 Deinandra increscens subsp. villosa | reverse complement strand
AAATAACAAGAATTGAATTCTTCCATCAACTAGTATTATATTTTTTTTTTGAACAGCATCAACTAGACTAGTATTATTTGGTTACTTTTTTAACGTTCACTTTGAAGAGAAATAAAAAAATATATATTATTATTACTATTGTAAATAATCCAATAAATACCTAAAATATATCGGGTGTCACATCCACTAAACTTGGATTCTAAAGCCTGAGAGGTTTAGAGAATGTGAATAGATACCCCAATTAGGATACTCAATACTATAAACAAGATGGTGACCCGCTCACGCTTTGCGGCGGGCCACCCATTTATCCGTCCGTTTAAGTAAAAAATGTTTTAACGTGGTCAAAATATAAAACTATAAAAAAATCATGGCCAAATTTAAAAACTCTAAAAGTATACTAAAAAACTAAAGTAGAAAAGTTAAGGGAAGGGGTATAAAAGGTAAAAGTCTAAAAATTCCATGGTCAAAGTGTAAAAGTATAAAAATTATACTAAAAAACAAAAGTAGAAAAGTTAAGGGGTATAAAACGTAAAGTCTAAAAGTTTCATGGTCAAAGTATAAAACTATTAAAAAAATTAATGGCCAAAGTCGAAATTATACTAAAAATGAAAATAGAAAAGTTAAGGGATATAAAATGTAAAAGTCTAAAAGTTTTAATGGTCATAATACAAAACTACAAAAAGTATACTAAAAGACGAAAGTAGAAAACTTAAGAAGTATAAAACATCAAAGTCTAAAATTTTCATGGTAAAATATAAAACCATAAAAAAAATGACCAAAGTTAAAAACCCTAAACTTTGTGTTCAAAATTAAAAACAATGGTCAAAGTGTAAAAGTATAAAAATTATACTAAAAAACAAAATTGAAAAAATTAAGGGTTATAAAACATAAAGTCTAAAAGTTTCGTGTCAAAGTATAAAACTATAAACAAAATTATGGCCAAAGTCGAAAATATACTAAAAACGAAAATATAAAAGTTAAGAGACATAAAACGTAAAAGTCTAAAAGTTTCGTGGCCATAGTATAAAATTATAAAAAAAATATACTAAAGACGAAAGTAGAAAAGTTAAAGGGTATAAGACGTAAAAGTCTATAACTTTAGTGGTAAAATATAAAACCATAAAAAAAATATTGCCAAAGTTAAAAACCCTAAACTTTAGGGTCAAAGTTTAAAACACTAAACTTTAGATGGCCAAAGTTAAAATGCCAAAAGTTTGTGGCCAAAAATAAAACCTAAACTAAATTTTGGTGGCCAAACAAAAAGAACTTAAACTAAATTGTGGTGTTCAAAGTTAAAATATGAAAAGTTTGTGCCAAAAGTAATAGAAACCTAAATAATACTATTAATCTATGAAATTTGATTGTTATATATATAATATAATAAAACTTTAAGGGGTATAAACTGTCAAAACAACAAAATCTTGTGGCCAAACTATGAGACACAAAAATTTTCCTATTCAACGTATAAAAATTATACTAAAAAACAAAATTCAAAAAATTAAGAGTTATAAAACATAAAGTCTAAGAGTTTCGTGGTCAAAGTATAAAACTATAAACAAAATTATGGCCAAAGTCGAAAATATACTAAAAACGAAAATAGAAAAATTAAGAGACATAAAACGTAAAAGTCTAAAAGTTTCGTGGCCATAGTATAAAACTATAAAAAAATATACTAAAAGACGAAAGTAAAAAAGTTATAGGGTATAAGACGTAAAAGTTTATAACTTTAGTGATAAAATATAAAACCATAAAAAAAATATTGCCAAAGTTAAAAACCCTAAACTTTATGGTCAAAGTTTAAAACACTAAACTTTAGATGGCTAAAGTTAAAATGCCAAAAGTTTGTGGCCAAAAATAAAACCTAAACTAAATTTTGGTGGCCAAACAAAAAGAACTTAAACTAAATTGTGGTGTTCAAAGTTAAAATATAAAAAACTTGTGGCAAAAGTAATAGAAACCTAAAGAATACTATTAATTTATGAAATTTGATTGTTATATATATATAATATAATAAAACTTTAAGTGGGTATAAATTGTCAAAACAATAAAATCTTGTGGCCAAACTATAAGACACAAAAAATTTCCTATTTAACTTCAAAATTTCATTGTATTAATAATAAATAGGCCAAACACTTACACCCAAGTACAAATAAATAAGGTAATTACAAATATGGACCAAACTCGGTACAAGTAGACTAACTAGTTCTGACCCCCCCTCCCTCTCAAGCGAGACGGTGGTGCCGTGGTGGTCCAAGGAAAAGCATGTTGCTAAAATGCTTGAATTGAGGTCGCGGTAGATTCTTAGTGAAGATGTCCACCACTTGAAGCTTGGTAGGGACAAACTTCGTGTGAAGTTTTTCCGAAGTAACTAGTTCACGTATAAAATGGTAGTCTAAGCCAATGTATTTGGCACGTTTATGTGCAACCGGGTTTTGTGTGAGAAACATGACACTTTGATTGTCACAAAATAAAGTGGGTAAATCAGAAGTAAACACATGAAGTTCACATAGAATGTGAGTAAGCCAAACAATTTCAACCGTAGCAGTGACCATGGCACGATATTCAGCCTCGCAACTGGGATGAGAGACAATGGGTTGTTTTTTGGCGCTCCAAGATACAAATTTTCCCCAAAGAAATATGGAATATCCATATGTGGAGCGTTGGGTCTCAATACAACGGACCCAATCAGAGTCACTGTAGCCAAGAATGGTCGTATGTTTGGGTTTGCGAAAGGTTAGACCAAACTCTTGAGTTCATTTGATGTAACGAAGAATTCGTTTAACTGTTTGAAAATGAGTAGTGGTTGGCGTTTGCATAAACTAGCCTACTTGAGTTACCGGATACGAAATATTAGGTCGAGTTATTATTAAATATTGAACAACACGCACTAGAGAAAGATATAGTGTAGGATCTTGAAATTGTTCACCATTCAAGGTCATCGATGTGTTTGTAGCCAATGGAGTGGCTACAGCCTTGGCTTGAGTGAGTCGCGCCCGCTCAAGGATGTCACCTGCATATTAGATTGATTAAGGAATAAGTCATCATTAGTGTAAGTTACTTCAAGTCCCAAAAAGAAACTTAAGTTTCCAAGATCCTTGGTTGCAAATTCTTTGTTAACCGAGTGATGAATGAGGCAAGTATGGATTCCTGATCTCCAATGAGAATCAAGTCATCAACATACACGAGTAGATAGAGAATGCAAGTATCACGATGGAACATAATTAACGATGGGTCGGCTCGACTGCATGTGAATCCATTTTGAATTAAGAACGAGTCGAGTCGTTGAAACCATGGAGCTTGTTTTAATCCGTACAAGGCTTTGTTTAGGAAACATATATGTTTTAGAATTTAGGATCAATGAACTATGATGGTTGTTCCACAAGAACTTCTACATTTAGTTTGCCATGTAAAAACACATTATTTACATCTAGTTGATGAAGTCTTCATCCATGTATAACGGCTAACGATAAAATAACTCGTATGGTGGACGCCTTTACCACCAGACTAAACGTTTATGAATAATCCTTACCTGGTACTTGACTAACTCCTTGCACGACAAGACGTGCTTTATATCGATCAAGAGAACCATCAGATTTAAGTTTGGTTCGACACAACCATTTGGACCTAAGAACACTATGGTTATTCGGCCGAGTACAAGAGTCTAAGTGTCATTAATTTTTAGAGCATTCATCTCTTTGTGCATAACCTCCATCCAATTTTTATCTTTCACCACTTTTTGAAATGTTTTAGGATCACGATTTTGAGTTGAGATTTGAGCAAGATCAGCCATGTGTCGCGATATGAATATGTCGGCTTTGGCTCTAGTGATCATATGATGGCCAGTGAGATGAGGTAGATCTGCATTATTTTGCGTGGAGGCAGTAGGCTAAACCTGGGTCAGTGTGGTGAATTCTAGATCAGTGGCATGTGGGCCTGGAGTGGGAGGCGCCGGGCTGTTTGAAGTGGGAGGTGGGTTCATCAAGTTTGATGAAATGTTTTTCCATTCTCGGATACCTTTTCATGAACCAGCAGGGGAATAACCCACACACCAGATTATTTTATTGAGTAAAACTCTTTTATAAGGGGCAATGGCCCGTTTCTTCTCGTGCGTACACAGTTACGCGTAACCAAAGCCAAGTCCACAAACACATCGTCTCGCGCATGGGAAGTGGCAAAATACTACCAATCCAGAATCCCAAACCAATACCTGTATACCGCTCTCGCGTAAATAACGTGTTATTTACATAAACATAAAAACATGAATGTCTAACTTTCCATGAGGTCAAAGATTCACCTTTATACGTTGCCACAACCTCTAACCGCGTTTCACTCACCGACTAATGTGCTTTTGAGGGCGCAAATGTTTCATGATACACAAGGCACGTTTTGTTCTTAAAGACCAATAATAAACGTTTAATATAAAGATGTTTTTTCATATTCATTATCACACACCTTAACTATAAACTCATTTTACCAACCCATTAAATATTTGTTTTCCCCCAAGTGAGTATAAGATTTTAGCCAAGCATGGCTCTAATGATTTTGTTAGAGCAAGAATCATGTGTGGTCGTTACTATGCGAATAGAGTAAATGTCTAGAATGTATGTTGTGCTATGTAGCCAACAAACCAAGCCATGAACCAAGGGTTCATGAGCAACGAACCAACGATTCGTTGCTTGGCTGGTTCATCGGGCAGTAGCTATTGGATAATGGATGTTCAGACCCGACAACACCAAGAACCCGACCCGGTTAGACCCGTAAAGAGTTACACTGGGGGCAACGAGATAAAAAATTCGCTTACTCTGCTAACCGGTAATTTATGGAAAAATATATAATTAATTAAATGTTTATTCATGATTAATAAACATTTATTAATTACGAATAATTATCCTTGCGATAATGAACGAATAAAAACATTTCGATTTGTCGATTAATTGTTTTACGGTGAAACAAATAAATAGTTATTTGTGTTTCGCGTAGTTTACGACTTGTGAGATTATTAATAAAGTTGTCTTATTAATAATTCGTAAACTATTGATGGTTGATTGCAATTAAAGGAAAATCAAGGAGGGGCCTAAGTGCAACTATGTTGCCTATATAAGGAGAGCTAGGGATTAGGGTTTTGGTTGCTCATTTCCCTTGCGCCTCTTTTTAAGAGTCGTCGCCCTCCTCCTCCTCCTCCTCTCCCTTTTCACGCAATCATCATCATCATCATCATATTCGTCGGCCGTCACGCTTCCTTTGGTGGAACCCTAGAATACGGTGACTAACGAGGAACTACCGGACGATCTTTCCGTGATAATCAAGGTATAATCACCACCGTCTTATCATTCACCATAGGCGACGCCTACCCCATGATGGGGGTCGTCGCCACCTAAACCCTAGGTCGCTGTTGCGACCTAGCATAGCTCTGTTTCACCACGACGCGTTTTAATCACCACTCACCGGTAAATCGTTGCCGTCACGATTTTATGAGTGCGATCCCTCGTCATAATAATCATGGTAATCGCCCGGCTAAACCCTAGCCGCCATCACCGTCTCGATTCGATTGGTGCTCGCTTGTCGCCACCACAAACCGTATCGTTGCTATTCTCAACGAATCTGTTTGAGACGGTATTCGCGATTTGCAAACGATTTAATCCGCCGATTCGGATTGTTTTTTCCGTGAAACCCTAGCGTCATCTTGTTGAACCTCGGTGTCTCTAACGTTTGTTAGAACACTGCGAAGGTATATCTAAACTCCGCATTAGTTTAGATGTTTAATCTCGATTAATGTAATCGTTATTGTTTTCGCGTTAACCGGTTTAACGCGAAATGGTGTTTGTGTGATTTTGGTGATCGTTTGTTGACACGATTTCGACACCAACGGTTTACACGTCTAAAATTAGTAAATTTATTTATTCCGCTGCGTAAACGCATTACCGGTTTAATCCGTTTTATCTCTTAATTTACTAAACCCGGTCGGTAATGTTTTAATTAACCTAAAAGTTTATTTTTTAAAGTCACCGGGCACCCGTATACCACTGTCTGAAACCCAACAGTGGTATCAGAGCCTAAATCACCACAAGCAAACCCTAACCGGCCGGTTTTAAATCGGTGGATTTCGTGAACTGGGGTTAAAACCCGAAAGTCACGAAAGTTAACGAATTGCTTTTTCCACATGTTTGGTCGATTTAATTCCACCAAACATTTTCAATTCGTTAAATTGATTGTTCAACGCACATATTCGGCTAGACCCATATTTTGGTTATGATTGCTTGTCGTGTCTTGGTTTGGCCCATTTTTGGCCCACTACTATTTTGGTTTTGGATTGGCCCACTTGTTTATGGGTTCAAAAGTTGTATCTTAAATAGATTAGGTTTTATTCTATTTTTCTCGTGAATGCTCACCTTCGCCCTAGACGAACATGACGAGGATTGATGCGACTATCCCGTCGTGGCAAGTGTTTTATCTAAGACACTTCCAGTATGGCGTGTATCCACAACCGAAAGACCAACGAATTCCAATCTATCAAGAAGAGCTTATGAAGCCAGTGGGAGCGTTAGAGTCGACCGGATGACCATTCCATACTCATCCTTGTGGTTGATTTTATTTTTGTCCCAGACCTTCTTCGACATTGTCATTAGGCTCTGACAATGTCGAAACATCTCAAGCCGAATATGTGTTTGTTTGCATGTGCGTTTTGGTTGCTTTTCTTAAATCATTTAACGCGCCAACTAAAAGTCCAAACTAAGTTTTAAACGGTTAAACAATTTTAAAATCAATTGGTTCGAGTCCTTATATTCACTAAGACTCGAAATTTCATAACCAATTTTATTCGACTATGAACTCGATATTTTTTGATCTTAATATATCGAACTTTTAATAATTGGTTATTGCCTCGCGACGCGTAGTCTTTAATAAGGAGGTTATTAAATAGACTGTCCCGAGTGAGATAGGGTTCTTGTATAAGCTTAGTCAAACTTTTAATTAATTAAAAACTGACTCATTAATCCTATCTGGTAAGCTGCAAAATAGATAGATTATGCCATCCTAGTCAAGTCTAACTTGGAACATATTTACCGATGCATCAGTGTTGGAGTATTTCAACACCGCACTTGGTGTTCAGGGTATCTTCCAAGGTGTGTGCATTGGAGTATTTCAACACCGTGCATGCACACTGACCACTGAGGACATCTATCATTTTCTTTATGAGTACCTTGTGTATTGGAGTATTTCAACACCGTACATCTGGTCATTCGTAGACAAAATTGGCATGGATGACGCTAAACGTATTTCACGAATTAATTCGTGAAAGCCTCATAAAAGGGAGTTGTGACCTTCCATAAGAGACAATCGCTGTCCATCCGATTACTTAGTGACCGGTGATTGCACTTAACGCTGCTTTTGTGGGTCGACTACTAATTGGGTTCCCATATTCCTATTCAAAATTTGCTTACCGTTTTTTAATACGAATATTACATCGAAACACTAAACGAATTGCATGTTGTTTCAGATGGCTAATCCTCCTGCAAACAACGAGGTTTTCCAGCTCAAGTCTCTCCTTGAGAAGGAGAAACTTGATGACACCAACTTCCTCGACTGGCATTGAAATATTAAAATTGTCCTGCAAATGGCCAAAAAACAACATGTGTTGGAGGCCGAGGTGCCCGAAGCACCCGCAAATAATAATGCGGCTGCTCGCGCTGTACATGAGGCACTGAGAAAGGATGCCAACTCAGTTATGTGCCTCATGCTGGCGACCATGTCTACTGAAATTCAGAAGAGCATGGTTGACAGGACGGTGTTTCAGATGATCGGGGAACTTAAGGGCATGTTTGAAACCCAAGACCGACATGAACGCTATGAAACCGTTGTTAGGCTCATCACCTGTCGAATGGCTGAAGGTAGTCCTGTCAGCGCCCATGTCCTTAAGATGAAGGGCTACATCGACCGACTTGCGAAGCTCGATTACACATTCCTCTAGAAATGGCGACGGATTTGATCCTCCACTCTCTTTCCAGCGCGTTCACTCTTTTCCGGATCAATTTTAATATGAAAAGCCTTGTTAAGACAGTGACCGAGCTTCACAGAATGTTGAAGACCGCTGAGATTAATTTTCTGAATGGTAACAGTAGCAAAGGCAAGTCAAATGATGTGCTCGCCATCCGATCCGGAGGTGTCAAGAAAACTGAGGTTAAGAGAAAGCCTGGGCAAAGAAAGAAAGGCAAGGGCACTGCTGCTAGAGGTTCTAGTAGCACCGCAAAGGGTAAGTCAAGGGCTTCGAAGGCACCGCCGCAAGCTGAGCGCCAGTGCTTCGAATGCAACAAGATGGGGCACTAGATGAGAAACTGCCCTGAATATCTTGCCAAGGTGAAGAAGACCGATGCATGCACTTCGGGAGGTATATATCAGTTACCTCATGTTATAAACCACTTCACTCGGTCCTTCAAAATATATGTTTGACATACTTTACATTTTGTAGGAACGTGAATTCGTAGAAAGCAAGACAACCAAGAAGACATGACATCTTTGCATGATTGCAAACTTTGAATAAAGATCATGTCGTTTTTTAATTCTTGCTAGTATCTTTAAACAACTTGTTTGTTTTCCCTGGCGGGGCCCAGGATGATACAATTTTGCTTTTTGTTTGAATCTCGAACATACACTAAAGTTTCCGGTTCAAACTTTATTGATATGCATGTTTTTCTACACTTGAAAATGTTTCACTTGGTTTGTAGATTAGATTCAAACATATATAACATGGCGCTAAGCCTGGTGCTATTGATTTAATGATCATGAGACTAGCCTAAATGCAAAAGAAGAACAATTGTTCTTTCTAAATCCATCAAGGCCATGACGTCTCTTATTCTCATTGTACTTGTTACAATAGGAATAATCAACCTACCTTGATTCATAGAACCTTATGGTTTTGAATTGCGTAGCTTGAGAATTCATTAAATCAAAATTGAACTTTTCTAAAATCATTTGCCTGATTTCATTAAAACAAACAATAGGACCTTTGATGAGATCAAACGCTTGTTAGTAAAAAGTTCAAGTCACATGCGCTACTTATGTAACACAATTACCTGAATGATTATGTTATAAGGATGCACTAAGTTGTGTGCATATGACCATTTTCGTCATGAATAAATATATACGTTCAACAACTTGAAAGTCCAAGACTACAACTGGCTTGTACTCATATGTGTTAAAATCCTGCTAAGCACCTGCTACTTACATTATGAGGATCTGGTTTCAAGTTTGAAAGCCAATAAACACATGACTTATGACATGCCAATGGCTGCCATTCACACCTTATACCCACGAATCACTTCCTCACCGATCACTTGCGACTCAAATTGTTTCCAGGAAGAGTCTTGCGGGAGACCAAGTTTGAGTTATGCACGTCCACCTATTGATGCATGGACATCTAAATTCCTTATCAAAGAAACTTGATTTCTATAGTAATTACCGGACTATGCATTATGACTCTTGCAATTATTCAAGGCTCATTAGACAAACATCTTTTCACAACAAACGTTGTTGCTATATTGAAAACATGTTAGCATTCTAGATGACTGATAATTCCAAATGGAACTCAATAAGGATTTTACTTGTATAAAATCTTCCATTATTGGTTGGTCATTGGATTAAATTCACAATCCCAAATCAGACTCGATACTCTGATAGAATAATCATCAGGGTGTCTAGCACGCAACACCTTTCAAACACAAAGATGATTGTATCTAGCATACCATCAAACTCTGGCAGTTTGATTTCATCTTGCTATCTCATCTATGTGACATGATAATTGGATATTGATCAATTTAGATTCATACAGTGTTTATGAAACTAAATGACTTCGTTCTGGTAGACGAAGAACCTTTTGCTAAGAGTTCTCTTGCAAAACAAAATATCCTAACAGTTTGAAAGATAGATGATTATAAGAATGCATCGTCTACATAAAGCAAGTGGGAGCATCACCACCAATCCTTATCGGGATAACGATTGAGTGTTGATCCTATGTTCATTCAAGTTTACTGATTTAAACTTGTAATGAAGCCTCAAATTTATCTCCAGGTTTCAAGAACATCCCATAATTAAAGTCATCTCAGGAATGGCATCCTGAGATGCATTCAATTTCTTGAAACAAGTCGTGTCGTACTAGTTATGAAACGAGAACTATCCAACATAGGGATATTGCATAAGTGTCACTATAAAGAGTTACACAAATGACACAAGCTGGAAAAACCGGATCATCTCAACTTGTCTTGAAGATAACAAATGTTCATGATGAGTACTCGAGCATACTCACCGAACAACTAGCCGCCTTAAGTGAAGTTTTGAACCATGAATGTAAGGGTACATTCAAAGAAGGTTAATTTTATTTTGTAAATAATCAATTAAAATGCCATTGTGATAAACACAGTAGTCCATGTGCATACCAAGGGCACACGTTTTATCACGCGTTTAAATTCACTTAAGTACTTTTGCTGTTCATGAGAAACACCGAAACTAATGAAACAACTATACAGGTAAAACCAAAACACAGACTAAGAACTTAGCACGAGAATTCAAGTTCCCTTGATCAAGTTTGATCAATAAGCTAATACTGTTACGTATACCTGAATTCTACGCTACATTGATGTTCTACTTTAGTGTTGGGATGTCGAACTATAACGTTTACACCAAATCATTCGATCTGGTCTATAGGGTTAGATGCAGATTTTGAATTTTGCAAAACGTGTTCGAATTTATACGTTTTAAACATCCATGAATATTTAGTGAAATATTCTAAAACCGTCCATAGTCGATCTAATTTGTTGGACAAAACTGATCTATGACTATTCTGACTCTGGACTCAAAGGGTTGACTCTCCAGACTCACAAACCTCATTAGAGAATGACGTTGTAACGTAACTCGTATCAAATTGTCTTCATGGATATAATCATAAGACGATTTTGATTAAATGGTATACTCATTAGTGTCCTTTGACCTAAGATACATATGGTACCTCCCGTTTGCCAAAGACTGTTCTTTGATTGTAGTATACGCTGTCGCGTAACTGCCAGTAAAGACTACTTTTAGGAATGGATTTGAAGCTTAGTGGGAGCTGTATGTAGTCAAGATGGGATTCTGTACTCTTGCACTAATAATGCAACAGCTAGACATCATGGGCCCTCTCGAGAGTTCCAAGTGTTAAGTGTAAGGTCTTACCCAAACTTACTGTGTGTTTAATTGGATCACTTCGAACTAGTACACGAGAAAATAGAATGATTGAACATCAAAGAGAATGAATTAAATCCATGTCTCTTGTTCAATTGATGTCCTATACGGAAAGGAACTAACGACTTTGTATTACCATAAGTCTAAACTACAACGCGAGTTTGTAGATATACCTTGGTTACTAACTTGAAGTGTCATAACTGGTTGGGGCAGCCATATGTAGCTAGAGCACCTCTGACTGTTTCTTCAAATGTTGTTGGACTCTGTCCAAGTGGGAGATTGTTGGATAATGGATGTCCAGACCCGACAACACCAAAAACCCGACCCGGTTAGACCCGTAAAGAGTTACACTGGGGTCAACGAGATAAAAATCCGCTTACTCTGCTAACCTGTAATTTACGAAAAAAATATATAATTAATTAAATGTTTATTCATGATTAATAAACATTAATTAATTACACTACTAGAAACAGGGCCTTCCTTGACACGCGAACGATGACACTCGGTCCTTTCTTGACGCGCAAAAAAGGGTGTCATAAAAAAACTGTCAAGAATTGAAAAATCGTAAGGCGAGATGACGCGCATTTTTGGGCGTCATAAATTTGTGTCACAATTTTTAAAAAAAAAACACGGAGGACACCTTAAAGTTGCGCGTCATCTTAAAAGTGTCGTTTTTTATTTTCATTTCCCTCTTAAAATTTGCCCTAAATTTTATTCCCGCCCCTAAATTTCACCCAAATCTACCCGCTTAATATTTCCATCTCCCCAAACAATAAAAAACCCTAATCTCTGATTACGATTCCTAGCTACCATCGCGAACTTTTTTCTGCTTACGATTCCCGCCACTAAGATTTCACCTTCTTCTCTTGTCCAACTTCAAATCTCTGCTGCTGTTTACAATCGCCTTCAACAGAGATTTCAGCTTCACTTCTACTGGTTTAAATCTCGTACAGAAGGAATGCCTTCCTCCCTCCTACAGCCGCTATGGAAGAAATTCGACCTAGTTTCCTTCTGTTTCCTTCACCAATTTCAAAAAAGAAACCGTAATAACATCAGCCTCCTCCTCCTACCTGCCGCTGCTTCTTCTTCTTTTCAGACAGGTAAGGGTTCTTCTGATTTCTGTATATGTTTTTATTCAATTTGAAGTAGGGCTGTGCATAACCGGGTACCCGGACCGAAATCACCAAAACCTGACCCGTCCCGAATCCCGATTCTGTATAAATCTTTTGACAGACAACCGACCAAGACCTCTATAACGGGTATCGGTCTCTAGTTGTATCGGTTCGGTCGGGATTTGCTTCAAAACCGAGACCGACGATGAGATTATCCTTCTCTACCATAGGGTCGAGTTACAACATTGATTCATACGCTGCCATTTTAGGGTTGAGATTAACATTGATTTCTGCTTGGAATTAAGCAACAATTGATGATTTATGTTTTCAACTGAGCTAACAGTTGTTGGATTATCCTTCCATTTGAGCTCCGTATGCATTTTAAAGGTAAATCACTTTAAAATTTTGGACCATATATAGGTGTTTATCTTTCAAAATCAGTTGTAGAATTCATCATAACTTGATTAATGTTTAAATATTGTGAGTTTGGGTATGAGATTGCACGAATTTTCTTATAGTTTTGCTTGATTAAATGTTGCACACCACCTGTTCAATAAAATGCCCATGTACATATAACTGTTTGATAAACTCTTCGATAAAGCCCAAACCTTGGAGCCATTCTGGGATCAGAATACCGGCAACTAAGCATGGCCCATCTATCTGTGCATCAACTCAGCTTGGGCAAACCATTTCAGTGATTCTGGGTCAGATCCTAGTTAAACAAAAAGGGGCGATCTTTCTTTAATTACTTTGAAGGTTCACTGAAAATGAGCAATTTTTCCATAGTACATATAAGTTTTAATGGTGATGGGAGGTCAAAGATGGAATATTATGAAGTTATTGACCAGATTGATAGAGGAGCTTTTGGGCTGCACATCTGTAATCGATCATACATGTATTAACAGAATGTATGAACTTGCAATATAATGTATTAAGAGTTTAGAATGTATTAACAGAATGTCTAGGCATGGTTAACTTTTCAGATAAATTGCACGCTTATATTAACTTTGCTACTCGCAATTTGGTTCGATTTTTCTTATATTAAATCATCCCCTATCATAATATTATTTTTGTTGTTATAAAAAAGTTAAATCAGAGGCAACTGAATGCACAACAATAACATAGGTAAAGGCAAGCAGATGATTAATAAGAGGTAATAGGATCTACCTTGTGATGATTGATGAACCTAATTGTTTGGGTCAAATAATCAAGAAACTCACTTCTTCTAACAACTTATATATGTTTGTTTAAAAGGTGTACTACATACGGGATCGACTTGGTGAAATAACATAAGGAGGCAAGGTAATGCACTTCATGTTTATATATAATGAAAGTCATGATCATTGGGTCGGCTTTAACCTTGATCTTGCTGGTCAATGATTTTGTTGCTAGGATACTATCCACATTGTACACTATTTATGGCAATACAAATTGCCGAGGCAGAAGAAGGTGCAGAAGTAGCACATATGCCAATTTAGAAGCTTAGAGATATGCAACAAGTTGGCATCCGGGCACTCATTTGATTATAAAAACAGTTCCCTAAAGGTTTTCCTTTCCTATCATTGCTGATGCGTGTGTACCCTTGTGAGTAAAACGCTTTTCTTGGTAGGTTATTTTGTTAATATCTTGAAGGGTAATGGCAATGAAGACGCTCAAAGAGGAACCACTCAAAGGCTGGTAAAACAACATTAGTTCAGTAATATCAATTTTTTCTAATAAGAAACGGATTTGACCCGTTTGAGATAACTTGGTATAGTGTAACAATTGAACCTGTTGCAGATGATACGTGCTTGACAGTATAAGAGCCTCACAGTTGTAAATATCGTTGGGGGTTTTGCAGGTGCTTAGTATTCATTAGTTCATTCCCTAACCTTTGGATAGTTGTTGCGGTTATGCTTCAGTAGTATTGTTACAAGCATGTAATGGCCAAACCCAATACTGTTCATATTTATTTACTTTCTCAATTTCTTGTTTTAGTTCTAGTTAACTGTTTTAGTTCATATTATTTACTTTCTCAGGTGCTTAGTAATACACAAGGCTGCACATTGTTTGTTGCCAACTCTAATCCTTTTGCTTAATTTTTTTAACTTAATTTACACGTTACTGCCCCTAATTTGCAGTTGCGTTCAACAAATTAATCGAGCCAGCCGTGGGGATTTGACACCTGATGAGCTTAAAGAGGGGCAGGTTTGATTTTTGTTCAACAAATTAACCGAACCAATGATGTCACTTTTTGGGTAAAGTTTGAAAGGATGGCTAAATTAAGAATTTTGTGACTTAGGATGTTGCAGCAGATTTATCTCTAGGTCTAATTATATTGATCTTACCCAAATCAGAAAATAATATATAACAATCAGGTGTTGCTGCTATATATTTGTTGATTATTGCCAATTATAAGAGGCAAAGTGTTTTACTTTTAAAACTCTCATTTCATTGTATCTTTCAAACAATCAGGAAGACCTGATGTCGCTATGGATTTTGATGGACCTTTACAAATTTATGAACGTTTATAAAAATTTCTGCAACTTGTCCAAACCAGTATCAAAACCCAATACTGCAGTTTGCCATATTGTTATGGTCTTTCACAGGAACTGTTGGTGAAGGTGGCTATTGATGGAACTGGGGTGAGGGTTGTTGTAGCGAGCTGCTGGAAAGTGGGTGAAGTATGCATACACATACATATGGAAAGTTAATGTCAAGATTTAGGTATGAGGCAGGTTTGATCACTCATAGGAGGTTTAATTCATGTTCTTTTTAATTTAACTGGGGTGAGGGTTGCTGTAGGGGGAAGAAGAAATAACTGCTGGTATGAACTTAATAAATCGTTTACTAAAGTGTCGTATGTGTCCTACAGCTCCAAGACCATGCATAACAAGAGTATTAAAGTAAGTTACTTTTTTCCAGTTGTTGTTAAACATGCGGGTTGAACAGATTGGGCAATAGGTTAAAATTGTTTCATGTCAAAACATGTTTTTTTGTCCCAATCAAATCTGCTAATTAAATAGGATCTGATCTAAATAAGGGTTTGATCTATATATACTGCCATCAAACCCCTTTAGATGGAACTCATGAGATACAAAGTTATTGCCTTGGCCCTACCATGTGAGTGAGTTTCTTTGAATGATGCAGTTCTATATTTCAGTAAATAGAAAGAAACTCACTTTCAGATTCTAAGTTTAACTGGTCTTTCATGTCTATAAATTTGTTTTATTTACTATAATTAATATAAATTTGTTTGAATATAAATTGGTTAAACTTTAGCATTTTAGTACACACCACATGACTCTCGGCCCTACTTTGACCTTTGTAACCCATATGACATGGTTCATTTAGCTACCTATTTTTGTTTATAGTTTTAGCTACTGGAATAACTTGTTTATGTGACCTGTTTTAATGTACTAAAATTATGTCATGATTAATGCAGCCACAAGAAAGGAGATTATGATTAATTTAGTAATGAAATTTTGCTTAGTTTCGTGCAGGTGGGAGTGCTTGAAAGACTTGCTTCTTGGTTGCTGGACAGGTGGCATATTGTGTAGTTTTAGAATGCTTGTTATCAAAGGACCAAGGTTTTCATCTTTGCAATTAGTTATATTTTTTATGAATTTGAACTATATTTTTGCAGATGTGCAACTAATGACAGCAGCAGGAACAACAACTAGTAAAGTATTGATAGTATAGTGTTTATATTATGTATTAATTAGTTCATAGTTTATTTTTTATGTAAACTCATGTTAAGTTTGTAATGCTTACTATATATATATAAAATGCATTATTTTGTTGTAAGTGTATTGTATTTTGTATTGAGGTTAATTGCCATTTAATGTGAAAATTAGTGATTTACAAACAAATGTTTTTTTAAATTTTTAAAAACATTCTTGACGCGCAAAAATGCGCGTCATTGTTCGCGCGTCAAGAACTTCTTGACACGCATTGTGCGCGTCAAGAAGCTTCTTGACCCCGGCTTCCTTGACGCGCATTTGCGTGTCAAGAAAACCATTTCTTGACACGCAATGCGCGTCATAAAATGCGCGTCATCGTTCGTGCGTCAAGAGCTTCTTGACACACATTTTGCGCGTCAAGAAGCTTCTTGACCCCCGCATCCTTGACACACATTTGCGTGTCAAGAAGGCCCTTTCTTGACGCGCAATGCACGTCAAGAAAGCCAGTTTTTGTAGTAGTGTTACCAATAATTATCCATGCGATAATGAACGGATGATTTGTCGATTAATTGTTTTACGGTGAAACAAATAAATAGTTATTTGTGTTTCTCGTAGTTTACGACTTGTGAGATTATTAATGAAGTTGTCTTATTAATAATTCGTAAACTATTGATGGTTGATTGCAATTAAAGAAAATCAAGGAGGGGCCTAAGTGCAACTATGTTGCCTATATAAGGAGAGCTAGGGATTAGGGTTTTGGTTGCTCATTTCCCTTGCGCCACTTTCTAAGAGCCGTCTGATGAGAGATTAAAATGTACACTTTATTTTTCATTAATCACTCCCCATTCACACCAATTTGGGTATAAAAGATATTGATTTAAATAGTTTTGATGTATAGTACGTAATGGTGTAAAAGAGCTTAAAGTATTACTTAATTTGAAGAAAGCTTTAACGAAAGTTCCAAAATATATTTATTAATCTAAACTGTTAAAATTCATATGTTGGTAAATAAATAAATGGAGATAGTCATTTATGTTGAGTTTTTGTTTATGGTGGCAGGTGGTTCGAGAATTCCAAGAAATGTCAAAAAGGGTTTTGTGGTCTCTCATGTGTATACACAAGTTTAAAGAAAAATGAAGGAGTTTACGTAAGCTTCAAAATTAATAGAGAGTGGAAATTGAATTAAAAGGAGGTGGTGGGCTCTACATGGATCCAAGGCGGAAGCAAGGTTAGAATAATATTTAGAGAAAGCATGCTGGTCACGTGCAAGGCAATTAAAGATTTCTCTCAAGTGTGAACACAAAAGAATCAGGTAAATCAACAATTCTCAACCGTCGAATCACGCGCGGTAAGCCTAACTCAAGTAAATTTAGCGCGATACGCCCACGGGCCGAGTCGGAAGAAACTTAATTATTTTATTTTTCTGAACCTATTTAAAGGGTGTTTAGGCATTATTTCGAACCCTAATGACCCCCAGCCGTTTCTGGGGTGAGAATTACGAATTTTCAGACTTCTTGAGAGATTCTTTGAAGACTTTAATCATTAGGTAATAGTTTTTAATGCAATCTTTAATTGTGATCATGTTTGTTTTGTTCGCTATGTCTGGCTAATCTCATCTAACTGCTTTTGGTGAATGGTTGTGTAAAACCGTTCTCTTCTTAACCAATTAATTACTAGTTGTTCCGGAATTCTTGCAACCGTTGAGCACCCGCATGCTGAATTTGTTTAACCTAACTAGTAAATTAGGGTTTTAATGGTCCCCTGACATGATCTAGCACTTTCTTGCGGCAGGAACTAATCAGCCCATTAGGAACCTAGGTTATTAGGTCAATTAGGCAATTGGGGGGCATGTTGATTAGGTTTTGCCTAGATCGGTAGCCAACCAGGATCCAAAAGTAATTAATTTTCTCACATTTGATAGTTTAATCAATTTCCTTAGTTCTTAAGATTAGTTAATTTTTAGTTATTCAACTCACTTCATTCAAAACAGCCAAGAGGCAATTCTAGTTAATTAATTAGATGAAGTTAGTTTAGTTTAGGTTAGATCAATCTAGGTTAGTGACAGTAATCTAGGTTTAGGTAGTTAATTTAGTTAGGTATTTAATTCTAAATCACTAGTGACCACTAACTCCCTTGGAATGATACCCTACTTACCCTATCTATAGGTTTAAGTTTAGGATTATTTATAGCGGTCTCGACACCTGTTATCACTGTCGCCCTCCTCCCCCTCCTCTCCCTTTTCAGGCAATCATCATCATCATATTCGTCGGCCGTCGCGCTTCCTTTGGTGGAACCCTAGAAGACGGTGACTAACGAGGAACTACCGGACGATCTTTCGCGTGATAATCAAGGTATAATCACCATCGTCTTATTATTCACCATAGGCGGCGCCTACCCCATGATGGGGCCCGTCGCCACCTAAACCCTAGGCCGCCGTCGCGACCTAGCGTAGCTCCGTTTCACCACAACGCGTTTTAATCACCACTCACCGGTAAATCGTTCGTCGTCACGATTTTATGAGTGCGAGCCCTCGTCGTAATAATCGTAGTAATCGCCTGGCTAAACCCTAGCTGCCATCACCATTTCGATTCGATTGGTGGTCGCTTCTCGCCACCATAAACCGTATCGTTGCTATTCTCAACGAATCCATTTGAGACGGTATTCGCGATTTGCAAACGATATAATCCGCCGGTTCGGTTTGTTTTTTTGTGAAACCCTAGCGTCATCTTGTTGACCCTCGGTGTCTCTAACGTTTGTTAGAACACCGCGAAAGTATATCTAAACTCCTTATTAGTTTAGATGTTTAATCTCGATTAATGTAATTGTTATTGTTTTCGCGTTAACCGGTTTAACGCGAAATGGTGTTTGTGTGATTTTGGTGATCATGATCCTGTTGACACGATTTCGACACCAATGGTTTACGCGTCTAAAATTAGTAAATTTATTTATTCCGCTGCGTAAACGTATTACCGGTTTAATCCCTTTTATCTTTAATTTACTAAACCCGGTCCGTAATGTTTTAATTAACCTAATTTTTTTTAACGTCACCGGGCACCCGTATACCACTGTCTGAAACCCAACAATAGCCACCTATAAATAGGTTTCGGTTAGGTGGACACCTTGAAGTTTTGGTCATTTAGGTCTGAGGCTCTGTGTGTGAGAGGAGAGGTATGTCTAACCTCTCCTAGTGCTTAATGATGTATACCCTTTTGATATGTAATCATTCCACACATACTGAATGACAAGCTTTCTTTCTCTATATATTCTTGACCTGGAAACGATCTGAATCATGATTTTATAGATTTGCTTAAATGAAAATGATACATTCATATAAAAACATTAACCAAATTCAAATTAACTTAAGATTCTTACAATCTGGATTAAATAACTTGAAAACCGCCGAAACAGTGGCTCAAAAACAAAACAAGAAAGGAGTAGAAGGGATAGGAAAGAATTGAGCACTTTACAAATGAGAAGGAGGCTAGCTTTTTGTGTCGCCCACTCCCAGACTTGGCACCAGGAGGGGTCACGCATCGGATTTACTCATGAACACGTGGCATAACAGAGATATTAAGCAGCGGAAAATTTAAAACTTTTATTTATTTAAAGCCAAGTATGGAAAGTAAGTGAGATATTTACAATCGATCTATATAGTGACTAACTATAACTGTCTTTATTTATCTACATCTAAGCCAACACGTCCAACCGCTCCTCTAATAGCTTGCCTGATCACCGCCCTTGCTACCAGACGTCTCACCTTCACCTGACATGCATATATTTTTGGGAAAAGGTCAGCTTACGCTAGTGAGTTATACATTCTAAAAACTTTACCTCGTTCACGAGGTTAAAACCTTTGACCTACAAAATCCCCTTTTCACAAATATTTATAAAGTATAACACATAACAGAGTCATACAACACATAACATTACAATCAAACACGTTTCTCTAGAAAACACATCTACCTCGTTAACCTTTATTTCCTATGACCTGAATTCCATATACCTCTATACCTTCTAGGTGCAGATACTGTATCGGGTGGATAGTGCTCCACCTAACGCATCAATTGCAGCGGATCCCTACACCATCCTTCACTCCTTCGGGTGTTCGACCCGGAGCCCCTCCACTCAGTACCGACATCTGTCCTTGTAACCTTACCTCTTAAGACGTTCTATTCATTCTATATCGAACATCTTTTCAACCACCACAGTACTACTACCCACATCTAGTTAAATACCCAGATAACTCGGATGTGCTAATAAACATGATAATGTACTCATATACTACAACAAATGAACATCCCCTAATTTACCTAGGTGAATGTATACAGGATGTCCTAGCGGCGTATCCTCCACATTTTCGATATACCGGGTAACTTATATTACTATGTATATATATAGGATGTACCAGCAGCGTATCCACCACATGTTCTCATATAATCATACATACTCACTTGTGCGCTTATTAACAAACCCTTATCATTTGGATATCTAGTTTCAAAGAAAACATAACACATAACCTCAATAATCATTTCATATGCATTACTAACACGTATGAACATTCATAAGCTTCTGCATAACATAACACGTATCACCTCAAAACAGTTCATCAATTTATTAGTTAAGAGAAGCAGCAAACTTTCATATAAAAGCATTTGAATGTATTTTCATAATACAATATGTATATTAGACCGAAAATATTTAAAACATTAAAATATTTAAAAGTGGGCTTGGAGAACTCACTTTATCTCTTTACTCGTTAAACTCGGACATAGCCTCCGACAGGATCCTTAGTTAACCTAATTGCGTATTGTATGGAACTAACGCAAGGTTTTACATTATAAACACTTCCTATGTTTATTTCTCTTATTTATTATTATAATAATATCTAATTATTAATACATGTCAAAATGACCAATGCCCTTATAGGCATACTATCCATTTTTATTGATAATATGAAGACGCGCATTCCTATAAGTAAATTCTTACTCCAGGATCGCCCAGTGAGGTATGCCAGGTCCTAGTTGGGTTTTATGCGACACCCTCGCTTTGCTAGAAATCCCAATGTACAGGCGCCTACCCTTCCGGCCCACACGAACTTCTAATATTCGATTAACTTGGTATTTTTAATACTTTATTATTTATCCATTTTAAACTCATATATACTTATTATATATAAAAACATGTTACCATACCAAAAATAAGTCCCCATACCCTCTAGATTATTTTATATTAAATAATCATATTCTAAAACCCTCATTTCACGTATTTTCATTTTTTTAATCAAAACTCATTTTTATTAGAAACCAACGTAGGATATTATCCATAATAACATTTTATAACATACCTTAAAATATCAAACCTAGATTCAACCATGTTTACCCCCTTTGGCAGCACAACGTTACGAAAACCCTAATTTTAACCCGTTAACAAAATCATTACCAAACCTTTTCCAAATCTGAAATAAACTTAGGGCTTTTCTAAAACACATTATTTTAGGATTACCTACGAAAATGCAGACCCTAATTTCCACCTGATCACCCAATTTTAGCAAAACAAGCTCAAGAACCCTAATTTTTATATAGTTTTAGAAACCATACTTAGACACAATATTATCAAAAACTGAAATATGTTATTGTTAATCATACCAAATGATGCTTGACTTCATAATTTCGGCTTCTAAGTCCTCACCGTTTGCTCGCATTGCTCCAACGAAGATTCCGGTTAGAAAGTGGGTTTTTGGGTTGTAATTCACAAATTAGCGAGTTTGGTTTGATGTTAAGCCTCCTATTTATACCTAAATTGGTCGTCCATGGTCCCTCCAAGTGTTGTGATGACTAATTGCCCCCAAAACGACACGAAATCAAGCAATCTTGGCCTCCAAGTTCGGCTGTCGTGGCCTTTTTAGTGACCACGTGCTAATGGCGGCCCATGCGGACCGCATATAACCACAACGAAAAAACATGCGGTCTGCATGCTGTGCCCTCCCTTGATATTTTGAGATTTTACATATTTGATCCCTCTAGTTCTATCTAATGCACTTTGACCCCTCAAACTTTGACATAATTATTATTTTATGCCCCAAATCATATATTATGATATATTTCTAATAATTTCTAAGCCTTGGCTCACGTATAACGAGGAAATATAAATACGTATATATGCGTATAAATCATGTATTTACTTATTTTTTTCCGGTTAACTATCATATACGCTTTATCTATTTTAAACACGCACACACATGTTTTTACTATATCGTTTTCAATTATATTGGCATTAACATAATGATTATTAAATACGTAAATTTATATTTTAAACACGGATTCATACGTTTTTATTAATATTCCATCATGCTATCTTTTAAATATGTATTCATAATGTAATTACCCATAATATTTATTTCACATGTATTCATTCTATTCATATATATATATATATATATATATATATATATATATATATAAACATTCATTTTATATTTTATTTTCTTGACGTTTTAGATATTCATTTATGCACGTTTCGTCACGTTGGTTATCAAGCTCATATTTCTAACACATGCAACATATCTAACGTATATTTTACCATATTCATCAATCAAACTCACGTATTCATAATATAAACACGTATTTACTATATATTTATATCTATGACATTATGGGGTGTTACACTTTTATAGACCCGGGTTGTACGTATGGGCATGACCCGTGCTAGGTCAGGCACGACCCGTGCTTGTCTATTGATCTAGGAAAATCTTGGTCGTACAGTGCACATGGCATGTCTCTAAAGCACGAGACGTGTTTGTCAGGTTGGGCATTACCCGTGTTAGCACGGGCATGACCCATGTTTGTTAGAGGGTAAAAGTCAACTTTCTTTGTCCTTTCTGCAGTGGGGCACGTCCCGTGTTGAGCTGGACACGACCCAGGTCGAAGGTCAAAAATCTTGAAGTCTTCTTTTTCTCTTCAACTTTCAGCATAATTGACTTCTTTTGTGATTTTGAGTTGGATTATTCTTAAAACTTATAAATGAAACAATATTAAACTGTTTTATGTATAATTAGTCAGAAATAATCCGAAAGGTGATGAATGTTTGATATAAAAACATATATAATTTGGTGGACATCTAAGACTTATAGGGCATTGTGGCATAAAGAAATGATTGGGAATATAGATTGGATGAAAATGCTTCGCGGGGTGTTGGGTTTTACAGTGGGTATCCGGGTCTCGGGTTTAGTAAGTTTAGTTTTTTTTACTGAAGCATGTCTTATATATGTATACACACGTATATTCTTAAAAATCAGACATTTAGAACGCAACGGAAATTAAACACGGATACTAAAACCATGACAACAGGATCAAATCATCGAGACAAACAAAAATACAGATTTATTTAATAAATAAATTAATTAAAAATCTAAAAAAATAGTTTTTGATATACCTTGGCCGGTTCTGAACATTCGTTGAGGACACCGAGATGCAACGAACTGTTACTAGGCTGAAACTAGATCCCCGACTCGAACTGACGAGTTAACTAGTCAACGGAAGCCAGTGGTGGCGGCAACCTGGACGACAAGACCGGGACGGGATAACCTTTGCGTACTACGAAGGTCGGCTCAGCTGGGTTAGCGTACCGCATAGGCAGAAAAGAGCCGAAAACCACCTTAATGGCAACGACGACCGATGGTGGTGGAGGTGGTGTTACGGAGTGGTACAACGGTTGAGGCCACGGAGATGGTGGTGTGGTGATTACGCCGGTTGAACAGGTCGCCAAAGGCGGCAGAAGGGGCATAGTCGTGACAACGCACATGCATTACGACGAAGGTAGCGGTGGCTCGATAGTGATCAAGTGTTATGATGAGACAGTGACGACAGTGGCAGGGATCACATCGACGGAAACGGAGACCGTTGGATGATGATATCGGGATGGTACGGCTCGGTTGTGGTGGTTGATAGCGACACTAGGGAGGAGAGTCGAAGGAGGGCGACGACGACAACTAAGGTGGCCGGCCGATGCTTATCAAACTGAGAGGGAGGGGAGAGAGACATGGGGAGGAGGTTTCTTTTCTTGTGATCAAATTCCCCTCCAAAACCCTAATCCTTGGGTTTATATAAGCCTTAATCCCAAGTCTCCTAACCCGAGCCTAATTGCGATCACCTGAGCCCAACAACCTTGGGGTATGATCTAATACTGTCTAAAATGTTAGACATGTGACATTTAATTTGTTCTTCAATTCCATAATTTAGTAAATTACATTTGCTTGTTAAAAACCACGAATAAATATTAATTACTAAATCCCGTAATATATATTTATCTATTTTTCTTGTTAAATTTACCGGCTCGTTGACCTCAGTGTAACTCTTACGTGTCAATACCGGGTCGGGTATGTTAGTGGTCGGGTCAGGACATACCATATCCCACAGTCTCCCACTTGGACTGATTGTGACAATGTTAACATGCATAGTCATGGGCACTCTAGCTATGCATGTTTGTACCAACCAGTGTTGACACTTTAAGTCGTCAACCAAGGTATATATGTTTGTCAAACCATAAAGAGATAGAGGATTTATGGTAATTTGAAAGTCATATGATCCAATCTGTATAAGACATTAAATGAACAATGAGACATGTACTCTCATGTTAAGTTCAATCATTCATTCTTGATGTAGTTTCAAAGTGATCCAATCAAACACACACTAAGTTTGGGTGAGGCCTCACACTTATCACTTGGAATCAACGAGGGCGCCATGATATCTAAATGTTGCGGATGCAAGAGTACAACCCTTATTGAGATATACAACTCCCACTGAACTTCAGATCTATTCCCAAAATTAGCCGTTATGACCGACAGTTACGCGACGACTTTAGACTACAATCAAAGAATATGTCTTGGTAAACGGGGTCTTTAATACGTCACGGGTCGATGGATAAATTTGAGTATACCATATTATCAAACAAGTCATATGTCCATGATGATTTTATTTGATGCGAGTTATGTCCAACATCATTCACCAATGAGGTCTGTGTGACAACTCGGTCAACCCGTATACTTTTGACCCGAACCGTTTTTCTAGTAATCATAATCAACAATTATTAACCAATCGTGTTGCAAATAATTGTTTCAATTATTATAAGATTGAGTCCTTTAAAATATTTCGTTACAAATATATATATATATATATATATATATATATATTTATATATATATTAATCTTGATCGTTTTTATCAATTATTAACCTGAAATATTATAAAACCCTTATATGTAATTTTTTTTGAAATATTTAAAATGTATATTTAATTTATCCGGTAAAATATTCGTGTAAAAGTTCGGTTAAGGCGCGATCTGTAATCGTGTCATTTAAAAGTCATGTGATCAGGTATCGCGGTATAAATCATGTTTTTAGTTTCACCTGACCCTAATAATAATAATAATAATAATAATAATAATAATAATAATAAGTCATAATGGTAATAAAACTTTAGGGTTGCATCTCTTGTCCTATGTTTTCCAGCCACACCCTCACACTTATGTGTGTGTATTTTTTTTCGAGAGAAAGAACCAGGAGCAAGCCCCCTGCCAGCGACCCTCAGCAACTCCGGTGGCCTGTGTCGTCGCCGGTTATAATGACAGCGGTAGCTCCCTATCGTCCCTCTCTCCCTCCGCGATGTGTGGTCTCCTTCCCCCTTATTCTTTTCCGTTCGCGAAGAGGTTACAGCCCCCCCCCCGGGGTTCGTGATGTATGTTGTGTAACAAAAGCAGCAGCGGCGTCGATGTTAGGGTTCCACCGTAGCGGGTGGCGGCAGCGCCATTCTCGGCGACAGTTGTGGCTGCTCGGACCAAAAACGAGGTTTGTTGTTGTCCTACTCTCATTTTCTTTATCGGTTCCCCCTCCAAGCTTCCGTTTTACCCTCGTTTTTGACATGATTCGGGTGTCTGCAGGCGTGGTGGTGTTACATGTTGGTGTTTACGGGGGTGGTGACGTTTCCGGCGACGGCCACGGCCTGCGGCCGCCGGAGCTGTTGGTTATGATGATGTTGTTGGGGTGTTTGGCTAGTAATGCTCCAAGGAGTGTTTGGGTACAAGTTTTAGCTAAAATGGAGTTAACTCGGTACCGAGTCGACTCAGTCTCAAATTTGGTCAAACTAAATAATTAGTCAAATGAACTCAAACTCAGACACCGACCTCGGATTATTGATCGTGGTGATTTTACGGTTAACCGATTACGGGTTCTAGTACCAACCGTAAGGTATACCACATTTTCTAACTCGTTGGCACTTTTTAATAATTTCATACACTGCTAAACCAAATGGGAGAATAAACGAATAAATAAATAAACTAGAACCTTCGTCATCAATATACTTAAAGGAATATATATATATATATGTATAGATTTGGTAGTAATAAATTTATTGCGAATAATAAAACTCGGTGTATCGGTTTTTTATAACGAGATTCTAATTCTGGAGAGCTTGGGTGAAATCAAATATATATAATTAAACTATCATTATGTGGACCTATTGGACTAGAAGTCTAAAAGCCAACTCTCAGGTTGGATATATTTTGATTCTGAAATGATATTTTGACCTTGTATGTGTGAATATTCAAGAGAATCATCTCAATTTTATATAATTAAGTTCTTCTTATAAATCCTAAAAAAATATATTTTGTCATAAATAATTATAAATAATTTGCTATAATTATTTATCGTTTTATAGACAGTTTTAAAATAAAGCAACACTTCGATTTTTATCGGATGAGGTCCATCAAATTTTATCTTCTTCGAGTCCTCGAGTCGTGAAAATTCAATTATTCCTTTATTTATTATTTATTTGTCTATCAGTTTATTTATTTATTCGTTTATTCTCCCATTTGGTTTAGCTGTGATTTGCGTCTTCAGGTTTATTCGTCTCGAGTCAGGGTGTAATTTTTCCTTTTGGGTCTCCATATTAGGTGAGTATTCATAGCCCCTTTTACTTTATTGTTTTGGGGGTGCAACATCTACCGTATCAAACTCTTACTCGATATATCTTTACTCAAAACTTTATGCGATTTAGTATCGTATTGTATGATCTTATGTGTTAGACTTGTGTGTTATATGTGGATTGTGCTGTAACACCCCGACCGATGGCGGAAACATCGAGGTGTCACGAAAAGAGTATAGAAGCACAAGGAAATAATAGGAAAACCATATTTTATTATTAACTCAAAGCTTAACGTCTATTACAAGGCAAATGCTTAAATGATAATATAAACTCTAACTAGGTCCACAAGCTCCTAGTTGAAATCAATACTTATGCTGGATGTCCATATTCCTAAAAAACACGTGAAAAATGTCAACTATGTATATAATTGGTGAGTCATAGGTTTGAATGACAAAGCAGTTAAAGTAAAACGTTCGCTAGGGTTTGTAAAGTCATACAAGTTAAATAATATGTCAGTAATTGGCATGAACCGATCAAATAACATGAGACAACTACTAGCATGAATATTTGTTCGCGTGTTCAATTCCTCTCAAGGAATCTCAGCGTTGGGACCATATAGCACACAGATTGTCCGCGTGTTCAATTCCTCTCAAAGGAATCTCAGCGTTGGGACCAAATAGCATACAAGTTTGTCCGCGTGTTCAAATAACATACAAGTTACACAAAAGCATATAATAAATAGCATGACAAAGTATTCGTTTATACGTTATAACACGTATAAATATAAGTATTCAACAATATTTGACTTTGCATAGTGATAATAGATTGATTGACTTAATAAAGTTTCATAACGAAACATAACATAATGTATGCTTAAAAGTAAGGTAACAACGGTGAGTTTAGTTTATGCGTGTCTTCCATCCCAAAATTGTTTGAAAATATAAAGAAAAAGGGGCTATGAACTCACCTTTGATTGCACTAGATGCTAGCTTGAATAAATGAAAGCTTTAAGTGTGATGATGTCCTAAATGGATAACGAGTTTTAAATTAACCTAAAGTTACAAAGTCGGATAAATGATTTCTAGAATATCTAGGTTTACGATGGATGAGTTGAAGAAGATGTATTTAATAGTGAATGATTAAACTCCCTAAGGTATTTATTAATTGAAAGGAAGAAAAATGATAATTCTCATTTATTAAGAAAATATGTTTTAGAACTTGAAACAATGACTTAATGATTTAAAATAACGTTTCAATCCATATTTGTAATATACGAGTTATGTATAAAGAAAATATTTATAATCATTTATAATTGGAATATTGGGTTTAAATAATACCAATTAAGAGGCATTGGTAAATAATAATACGAAATCACGAATTTCATTACAATAATACCAATTCGACAAGTGGGTGCAAAAACTAGTATGCCGTTAAAAATTTTCAAACGGTGTTAGTCTCAGGGTTACTTTTATCATTTCTAAAATTGGAGGGACTATTTTGGAAATATCAATAAACTTAATAAAAAAAAAACAAAAAAAAAAAGAAGGAGAAGGAGGTCGACGTTTCCGGCTAGGTTTCCGGCTAAGGTTCCGGCGATGGTCGGACGGGAAAGAGGAGCAGCGGGAAAGAGGAGGAGGGGCGGCGGAAAGGGCTTGGTCGGAGCAGGGGTAACCGGCGACGGGAAAGAGGAGCAGGGGCGGCGGAAAGGGTTTCGTCGGAGCAGGGGTAACCGGCGACGGGAAAGAGGAGCAGGGGCGGCGGAAAGGGTTTCGTCGGAGCAGGGGTAACCGGCGACGGGCGATGGTCGTTATGGTGAGGAGGAAAGGGAAAGGGAAGTGTGGGGAGGAGGAACGCTGGTGGTGGGGAGGAGGAGCGCCGGTGGTGGTTCACGGGAAAGAGGAGCGCCGGTGGTGGTTCACGGGAAAGAGGAGGAGCGCCGGTGGTCCTTCTCCTTCTTTTTTTTTTTGTTTTTTTTATTAAGTTTATTGATATTTCCAAAATAGTCCCTCCAATTTTAGAAATGATAAAAGTAACCCTGAGACTAACACCGTTTGAAAATTTTTAACGGCATACTAGTTTTTGCACCCACTTGTCGAATTGGTATTATTGTAATGAAATTCGTGATTTCGTATTATTATTTACCAATGCCTCTTAATTGGTATTATTTAAACCCAATATTCCTTTATAATTTAGGTAAAACATTTGTGACAAAAATTTAAGAATTTAAAGAGGAATTAATCCGTGTATAAAACAACTATATTTGATATATATAATATATATATATATATATATATATATATATATATATATATATATAAATATATATATAGGGTTAGGTTCAAATGAGAACTTTTTATTTTGAGAACTTTTAAGAACTAAATCTCAACCACTAATTTTAGGCGGGGACCACTATAATTCATGGGGGGGGGGGGGGGTCATATATATAAACTAGTGGCTGAGATTAGTTTTTTTTAGTTCTCAAACCCAATTGGTTATCAAATGATCCCCTCCCTATATATATATATATATATATATAAAGTTTTTATAAATTCTAGGATAAATAGCTTGAAACCCACAACCTCTAAGTGTGAAAACGGATGGAAAACCAGCTGGGCTACATGCCCTTTTGATTCTAAATCTGCTTGGAAAATACATGAATTAGCCATGACTGGTCATCTTCTTCCCCATCAATCCATACGAAAACCCTAATCTTTTGACCTCAAAATTGAACGAGTAAACGTGAGCAAATGTTAAAATATTCATGGGGCTTTTGCTCACTGTTAAAAACCGAACGTAATGGTGTATAAACTTACCTCAAAAGTTGACCGAATCGACGAACGTGAAGATCACCGGCGACGACGACGACGATGGGAAAAAACTCGAACAGAGGGTGTTTTTTTTTATGGTTTTTGGTGCATAATCACTTGGCAATGATTGTGGAACAATTTATAGGGTCGGATCCTTGAAGAAAACGAGTTAATTCGACCTTAATAGCACCGAACGGTTACGGGTTGAACACACTCATACGCATTTATGGGTGTTAAATTCGTCGGTTTGGGGACATTGATGATGATTGTAATGATGGAAGGGGCGTTTCTTGAGTAATGGTTGATAAAAACGAGCGTTTTGGTCGGTTTACAAGTTTTCCGGCGGTTGTGGTGGTTGCCGGTGGCGAACCCACCGGAAAAAGGGTACTGTAGAAAAAAATATACTTTTTTAGTTTTTTCCAATTTATTTAAACCCACTAGTTTATATCTTTATATCTTTGTTTGACAAAATTATTTCTTTAAAGCATCAAAAGTTAACAAAAATACATCTAGAATCTATTATATATATATATATATATATATATATATAGGTAAAAGATCCGTGTAGACCCCTTACTTTTTGTAGACCCTGTAGACCCCTTATAAAACTCAATAAAACTCAATAAAACTCATTAAAACTCACTCAAAATAAAACTCAGTTTTGTTAATTTAGTTTTTTTTTATTTGCGATAAGCATTTAAGAACAAAAAAAGACAATTAAAAAAAAAGAAAAGCGAAAAACATTAAAAATTGAACATTTTAAGACAATGAGTTTTAAAAATCAATGAGTTTAAAACTCAATAAACTCAATAAAACTCAGTGTTGCGTTTAAAACTCATTATTTTAAACTCATTGTCTTAAAATGTTCGATTTATAATGTTTTTTGTTTTTTTATAATTTATTTATTTATTTTTTTGGTTCTTAAAAGCTTATCGTAATAAAAAAAAATCAATTTTACAACACTGAGTTTTATTTTTATTGAGTTTTATTTTTATTGAGTTTTATAGGGGTCTACGGGGTCTACAAAATTTAAGGGGTCTACACGAAACCCTTCCCTATATATATATATATTATATATATATATATATATATATATTTAACTTTTAACTCTTTTATGTAGAATACAAGTTTTAAAATTCTAAAAAAACATAAAATTTTGAAATAGTTTTTAATAAACTCCATCTAAAACTTGTTAAACAATGTTTTAGTTATACAAATAATGAAGTAATCTATACTCTAACTTACATTTACATTTTATAAAAATCTATCAGGACCAAGACTTTAAAGTTTGTGTAACGTTTATAAAAATCAAGTTTATTCAATGCACATTACATTTAAATACTTACGACTTAACAATATTTATTTACTAATGTTCTTAAGAGAATTAATTAAATCAAGTAAATAAATAACACAATTTTAATTGATAACTCAAAAGCTTTTATTAATAAAATGAATTTTATGATTGTTACCTGTGCGCATACTCATACTCATACTCTACGCGTAATTATTAACACTAAAAATGACGAGATTACAATAATAGATCTATTGGCTTGAAAAATCCACTTGGCCTGCCTTGACTTGGGCGCCTTGTGATTGGAAACCTTATTGTTAGGGTTTGATTACGCTCTTTATCTGATATTTTATTACTCTATTATCGCATGTAAATTTACATTACTCACGTATCGCACTAATTTTAATTATACACTATTGATAAACCTATGTTTACTCACCAACTACTTGCAGTTGACCTTTATTTTGTACATGTTGCAGGCTTTGCTGTTTGAATTCGATGATCAAGTTTATAACACTATAGGATGCATGTGGACTTAGCGAGACCTAAATTAATCAAGCTCATTTGTTTATTGTTGATCTGTATTGAATTATCATGTTATAATTGTATTGTATAAAATGGGTTAATTAAGAATATCACAACATTTATTTAGTGTTGTGTGCATTTAGACAAACATCACGCCCCCACGCATTCCGTCATTGGTTGGTGTGACAGCATGTGAGTTTCGAATGTCAACAACCTTGAGTTTCAAAAGTCAGGGTAATCTTAATCAAGAGTCTTTCCCACGAGTTTGATCAACTACAGACTATTTAGAACGTTACTGATTCAGGGATGATTAAACGTATTAAAATTCGAACACAATTATGGGATTCAAATTGCATCCACCAATGGGATATGAATTATAAAGCGATAACTGTTTTAGTTCGTACACCCAAATACTAAATCAAAACATGTCTTTTGCTAACTTAAGCCATGTCGCATCTCTATGACGATCATGAGTCTCTTGAGTCATGGGCGTCATGAAGGATCATCTAAGTTTTTATGTGTGTCTACTTTGCTAATTCGGATATCTCCTATATCCAGTACTTGTCTTATGTAGTGTCAGTATGTGCTTATCTCTGTGATGAGATCTTGAGTCCTTGGATTGAGCTATGGTCTCGTGTTTTCGCAGAGTACCTCGATTGGTTGCTTGACACTAGGAACCACATCTGTCACACCCCCAAAAATCCCACGCGCGACAACGCGCCGCAGGGAGCGTGACAAACCAGGATCGAACACATTAGCCATACGAACAGTCTATATGCAATGTAAAAGTAAAACCAAAGTAAATGCGTTTTTAAATACGGAAGCGTAAACGATGAAAATTATGATAAATGTTCAAGCGCCAAAACATGCGCAAACCAAAGGTTAATGAGTTTGAAAAATATTAAAGTCTATGATGCATGCATGACAATAATAATCCTTAAGTGGTGCATCCTAGCTCGTGGCAGACAATCCAGTTTAGCGACATGAGAAATAACATGCTAAAGTGTCAACACAAAGGTTGGTGAGTTCACAGGTTTAACAGTTCAGTAACATTTCAAGTTCAGTTTAAATTGACCGTTTAATAAAATCAAGTTGTAAGAGCATAATCACTAATATATATCAAATAGCTAGCTAGGCTATATACATGAAACTTCGCACGTTGATGGTCACCGAAGCTAACAGTTGTTTATAATAGTTTGCCTTGTTGTGTTTAGGACGAATATAACACCCGTTCGATATCCAATCGTGCCAGAGCGACTGACCCAGGTGGGGTTTGTCAGACCCAGTAGTACTACAATATATTTCCCGCTATCGTCATTAATACTAACGGTACCATAATAAGGACTTTGTTGTATCAGTGTTCTACAAGTACTTCAAGTGATATATAAAAAGTCTAATTATCTCAGTTGCATATATCATGCATGTTAATCTCCCCAACAGGATTTAAAACAGTAAAATGGGGCCGTGAAACTCACCTTAGGTTGCTCAGCAAAGTTTCCAGACAACAGTTAATTCAGGTAGCAAGAACGAGTCTTGTGCAAACAATCAATCACCCTACGAGCATACGGGTATAAGTGTGTGTTCTAAACTATCAAGTCTAACGTAAACGATAAAAACGAATGATCGAGGGATTCAAAACAAGTCGAAGATGGCACGTGTGCCAAATCCGAGCGATTATCGAGGTTACGCGAGAAAATCCAATATATAATTTTAATAATATTTTATAAGTTTGAGGATATCAAAAATAAAAAAATAAATAAATATATATATAATATATTTATTTAAACCAAGCGTGCAAATGATGTTAATAACGGATTACAAAAAGAGATACATATTTATAAAATTCCAAATGAAAGTATCTAATCGTTTCAATGAACCAACGACATACGTATATACTTTAAATTTCATGAAAATATATTTATTTTACCATTTCTCGTAAAACCATAATTCTTGAGTTTAATATAATATATATATATATATATATATATATATATGGATTTAATAAAACTAGATTTTTGTTTAAAAATGTCAAAGTTTACGGGTTTAACAATCAATATACATTTATACGGGTTGATACATTCTTAAGAAATTGTTTTAAACAAGTTTTAGTTTGAACCAACCCCTTGAACAACAATTAAAAATGAAACAGAAAATATGGAAGTCGCAAGGGTCGAACCCGCGACCTCCCAAACACAACAGAACACCCAAACCATTCCGCCAAGGCTGCCTTTTGGTTAAGAACCCGGAACAAAATCTTTTATCCATCAAGGGCGGCCAGAAACTAGGTTTAAAGAAAATCATGGGACAAAAATGATGGCGATGGGACTCGAACCCGCGCCCCTCGCTAACACAACCAGTGACCGGACCGCTAAGCCAGATTGGCGTCTGATATGAGAACTCGATTCTAAACCTTATAACACATGCCCGTCCCTCGTCATCTTCTTTCCCCAGGATTCCGGTGATCGGAACCCTAGCTCCGGTCGCCGGAAAAACGTAAAACACAGAAAACACAGAAAACACAAGAAAAAAGGTGCGATTAACATGAAGGGATATTTACCTCGTGTTGGGGATGAGAAATTGTCGAGTTTTATACACCGAAACGAACCCGAAACGAAACGAGAGAGGAAGGCAGAGAACGAGTGAGCGTGTGTGAGGTTTCTGTTTTGTGAGCTTGTGCAAATGATATACCCATATCATTGAAGGAAATTGATGGTCATTGAAGGCAATTGATGGTGCAAAACGGAAACCGACGAGTGATGGTGATGATCGGTTTCGACCGATTCTCAACTTCTTGAATTCACGTAATGATCATTAATTGGAAATTGGTTATCGACACAATCAGTCCCTCCTGAGTTACCTAATGAGAACCAAGTTTCGGTAATTATAGAACCAGTCCTCCATATTTTATTGAATAAGATGAAGTTTAGGAAATGGCAGAAAGGGTCCCTCAAGTTATAAAAAGAGTAACAATGCTAACGGACATAACGGAACGTTAACGAGGTTAACGGAAGGTGTTTTTAATGACGAATATATGATGAACGCCAAAATATGTTAATCATATAACGTTTATAAGACAGTATGAATTTAAATGACTACATAAAATCATAGAAAATAATTTTCGATTCTCCATTTTAATTCTCATAAAATCATGGGTTTTAAATCTATAACTTACATATTTAAAGTACATAACTCTATGATTAATAACTTGTAATTAGAATTCTTAAATTACATAAAATCATAAATGTGATTAAATTATATATATTTATCACCTAAAATCATAGGGTATAATTGTCACATAAAATGACGCAACGTTCACATGAAATCGTAACGTATGATTTACATAAAATCATAGAATATCAAACGTCTAGACTTAAGTGCATGCTCGTATATTGATTACTACACAAAACCCTAATTGCTAAAGTCAACGCAGATAAGCACATAAATGTTCACACAACATTTAATACATTTTACGTTCAGTTAATGTTAGAAAATGACCTGAAAAGTCGGATTGTCACAGTATCCCCTTGTTGAAGAATTTTCGTCCTCGAAAATTGCATAACGCGGTAAAAGTTAATGAGCTAGACACAAAGAAAAGAAAAGAAAAATTCTCAGTCGTCACATCATCCCCTTGTTGAAGAATTTCCGTCCGCGAAAATTTAACCAGTACCTGAACTAGACGAAGGCTGATCCTTGAACAGTCTGGGATATTTCTTCATCATCTGATCTTCACGTTCCCAAGTAAATTCAGGACCATGTCTCGAGTTCCAATGAACTTTAACGATTGGGATTTTGCTACATTTTAATTGTTTAACTTCCCGATCCATAATTTCTACCGGTTCTTCGATAAATCGAAGTTGTTCGTCCACATGCAACTCCTCGAGTGGAGTGATTAATGTCTCATCTGCTAAACATTTCTTTAAATTCGACACGTGGAAAACGTTATGTACCCCACTTAACTCTGCTGGTAAGTTTAGTTCATACGCTGATAGACCAATTCTCTTGATAATCTCGAATGACCCAATGTATCTCGGGTTTAACTTACCACATTTACCAAAACGTACTACACCCTTCCAGGGTGAGACCTTTAACAAGACCTTGTCTCCTTCCTCAAATTCCAAAGGTCTTCGCCATTTATCGGCATAACTTTTCTGTCTATCTCGTGCGGCTGCCATACGATTACGAATTTGCACGATTTTCTCTGTTGTTTCGATAACTAACTCAGGACCTGTGAGTTGACTGTCACCAACTTCCGCCCAACAGAGAGGTGATCTACACTTTCGCCCGTAAAGTGCTTCAAACGGAGCTACACCAATACTGGTGTGATAACTGTTGTTATAGGAGAATTGCACTAAGGGTAAGTGTTTATCCCAACTTTCACCAAAATCGATCGCACCTGCACGCAGCATGTCCTCGAGAGTTTGGATGGTCCGTTCACTTTGACCATCGGTCTGAGGGTGATATGCAGTACTCATGTCCAGACGCGATCCCAATGCTTCATGTAGAGATTCCCAACATTTGGATGTAAATCGAGCGTCTCGATCTGATATAATAGAAACTGGTACTCCATGTCGCGAGACGATCTCTTTAAGATAAATTTTGCCTAATGTCTCGGAGGTATCAGTTTCCTTGATTGGTAGAAAATGTGCTGACTTGGTTAAGCGATCAATAATTACCCAAATTGTATCACATCTACTTGCTGTACGGGGTAACTTTGTGATAAAGTCCATAGCAATTCCCTCCCATTTCCACTCGGGAATTTTTGGTTGTTGAAGTAACCCTGCCGGTTTTTGGTATTCCGCCTTAACTTTGGAACAAGTCAAGCACTTGCTTACGTAAGTGGCAATGTCGGCTTTCATCTTAGGCCACCAATAAATCAGTTTCAAATCTTGGTACATCTTATCCGAGCCTGGATCAATAGAGTAACGAGACTTATGAGCTTCATCCATAATCAATTCCCTCAAATTTCCATACACGGGAATCCATATTCGGTTCGCACAATACCAGATACCATCGGATCTAACTTCCAGTATTTTATCCATACCCCGCAAGGATTCTAATTCAATGTTCTCATCTTTGAGTGCTTCGAGTTGTGCATTCCGGATCATCTGATCAGGTAATCCTGTATGAATAGTAAGTTGTAACGCACGAACTCTTCTAGGCTTGGGGTTATCCTTCCGGCTTAAGGCATCAGTTACTACATTAGCTTTGCCTGGATGGTATCTAATTACGCAATCGTAGTCATTAAGAAGTTCCACCCAACGACGTTGTCTCATGTTCAACTCCTTTTGAGCAAAGATATGCTCGAGACTTTTGTGATCAGTGTAGATAGTACACTTTGTACCATAAAGATAATGTCTCCAAATTTTCAACGCGAAAATGACTGCTCCCAACTCCAAATCATGAGTTGTATAATTCTGCTCGTGAATCTTTAGTTGACGAGAGGCATAAGCTATGACTTTCTCCCTTTGCATCAGCACGCAACCTAATCCTTGCTTCGATGCATCACAATACACCACGAAATCATCACTACCCTCTGGTAGGGATAAGATTGGCGCACTACAAAGTTTCTGCTTTAGTAGCTGAAAAGCGGCGTCATGCTTTTCATTCCAGTTATACGCCATTCCTTTATGCGTTAGCGCCGTAAGAGGTTGGGCTATCTTTGAAAATCCCTCAATAAATCGTCTATAATAACCTGCCAAACCAAGAAATTGGTGAATTTCCGTGGGTGTCTTAGGCGCAGGCCAATTCTTAATTGCCTCAACTTTGTTTGGATCAACGTGAATCCCCGGATCATTAACGATATGACCAAGAAATTGCACCTCACGCATCCAGAAATCACACTTTGAAAATTTTGCATACAATTGCTCCCTCTTGAGTAAGTCTAAGATCAAACGAAGATGTTGTTCGTGCTCCTCCTTAGACTTAGAATATATCAGAATATCATCAATGAAGACGATGACGAATTTATCGAGATATGGCTTGCAAACGCGATTCATCAAGTCCATGAAAATCGCTGGTGTGTTGGTTAACCCAAATGGCATAACCATGAACTCATAATAACCATAACGAGTTCTAAACGCTGTTTTCGAGACATCCTCCTCGCGGACTCTCAGTTGGTGATAACCTGATCTTAAATCGATTTTGGAATAATAGCTAGATCCTTGTAGTTGATCAAACAAATCATCGATTCGGGGCAAGGGATAACGATTCTTGACAGTCACCTTGTTGAGTTCTCTGTAATCGATGCACATTCGAAAGGTTCCATCTTTCTTTTTAACAAACAACACTGGAGCTCCCCAGGGCGATGAGCTAGGCCTAATAAATCCCTTTTCAAGTAGTTCTTGAAGTTGAGCATATAGCTCTTGTAACTCATTTGGTGCTAAACGATAAGGTGCGCGAGCAATAGGCGCTGCTCCAGGAGCAAGATCAATTTGAAATTCGAATTCTCGATGAGGCGGTAGACCTGGTAGATCTTCCAGAAAAGACTTCAGGAAAGTCCCTCACGATCAGGATATCTTCAATTCTCTTCTCCTCATTTGTTTTCTCTGAAATGTTCGCGAGAACAGCAAAATGTCCTTTACGCAAACACTTCTGTGCTTTTAGAAAAGATATCACACCCA
>JBCNJP010000008.1:44490025-44510942 GCA_039602395.1 Deinandra increscens subsp. villosa | reverse complement strand
GGGTGTGATATCTTTTCTAAAAGCACAGAAGTGTTTGCGTAAAGGACATTTTGTTGTTCTCGCGAACATTTCAGAGAAAACAAATGAGGATAAGAGAATTGAAGATATCATGATCGTGAGGGACTTTCCTGAAGTCTTTTCGGAAGATCTACCAGGTCTACCGCCTCATCGAGAAGTCGAATTTCAAATTGATCTTGCTCCTGGAGCAGCGCCTATTGCTCGCGCACCTTATCGTTTAGCACCAAATGAGTTACAAGAGCTATATGCTCAACTTCAAGAACTACTTGAAAAGGGATTTATTAGGCCTAGCTCATCGCCCTGGGGAGCTCCAGTGTTGTTTGTTAAAAAGAGAGATGGAACCTTTCGAATGTGCATCGATTACAGAGAACTCAACAAGGTGACTGTCAAGAATCGTTATCCCTTGCCCCGAATCGATGATTTGTTTGATCAACTACAAGGATCTAGCTATTATTCCAAAATCGATTTAAGATCAGGTTATCACCAACTGAGAGTCCGCGAGGAGGATGTCTCGAAAACAGCGTTTAGAACTCGTTATGGTCATTATGAGTTCATGGTTATGCCATTTGGGTTAACCAACACACCAGCGATTTTCATGGACTTAATGAATCGCGTTTGCAAGCCATATCTCGATAAATTCGTCATCGTCTTCATTGATGATATTCTGATATATTCTAAGTCTAAGGAGGAGCACGAACAACATCTTCGTTTGATCTTAGACTTACTCAAGAGGGAGCAATTGTATGCAAAATTTCCCAAGTGTGATTTCTGGATGCGTGAGGTGCAATTTCTTGTTCATATCGTTAATGATCCGGGGATTCACGTTGATCCAAACAAAGTTGAGGCAATTAAGAATTGGCCTGCGCCTAAGACACCCACGGAAATTCGCCAATTTCTTGGTTTGGCAGGTTATTATAGACGATTTATTGAGGGATTTTCAAAGATAGCCCAACCTCTTACGGCGCTAACGCATAAAGGAATGGCGTATAACTGGAATGATAAGCATGACGCCGCTTTTCAGCTACTAAAGCAGAAACTTTGTAGTGCGCCAATATTATCCCTACCAGAGGGTAGTGATGATTTCGTGGTGTATTGTGATGCATCGAAGCAAGGATTAGGTTGCGTGCTGATGCAAAGGGAGAAAGTCATAGCTTATGCCTCTCGTTAATTAAAGATTCACGAGCAGAATTATACAACTCATGATTTGGAGTTGGGAGCGGTCATTTTCGCGTTGAAAATTTGGAGACATTATCTTTATGGTACAAAGTGTACTATCTACACTGATCACAAAAGTCTCGAGCATATCTTTGCTCAAAAGGAGTTGAACATGAGACAACGTCATTGGGTGGAACTTCTTAATGACTACGATTGCATAATTAGATACCATCCAGGCAAAGCTAATGTAGTAACTGATGCCTTAAGCCGGAAGGATAACCCCAAGCCTAGAAGAGTTCGTGCGTTACAACTTACTATTCATACAGGATTACCTGATCAGATCCAGAATGCACAACTCGAAGCACTCAAAGATGAGAACATTGAATTAGAATCCTTCCGGGGTATGGATAAAATACTGGAAGTTAGATCCGATGGTATCTGGTATTGTGCGAACCGAATATGGATTCCCGTGTATGGAAATTTGAGGGAATTGATTATGGATGAAGCTCATAAGTCTCGTTACTCTATTGATCCAGGCTCGGATAAGATGTACCAAGATTTGAAACTGATTTATTGGTGGCCTAAGATGAAAGCCGACATTGCCACTTACGTAAGCAAGTGCTTGACTTGTTCCAAAGTTAAGGCGGAATACCAAAAACCGGCAGGGTTACTTCAACAACCAAAAATTCCCGAGTGGAAATGGGAGGGAATTGCTATGGACTTTATCACAAAGTTACCCCGTACAGCAATTAGATGTGATACAATTTGGGTAATTATTGATCGCTTAACCAAGTCAGCACATTTTCTACCAATCAAGGAAACTGATACCTCTGAGACATTAGGCAAAATTTATCTTAAAGAGATCGTCTCGCGACATGGAGTACCAGTTTCTATTATATCAGATCGAGACGCTCGATTTACATCCAAATGTTGGGAATCTCTACATGAAGCATTGGGATCGCGTCTGGACATGAGTACTGCATATCACCCTCAGACCGATGGTCAAAGTGAACGGACCATCCAAACTCTCGAGGACATGCTACGTGCAGATGCGATCGATTTTGGTAAAAGTTGGGATAAACACTTACCCTTAGTGCAATTCTCCTATAACAACGGTTATCACACCAGTATTGGTGTAGCTCCGTTTGAAGCACTTTACGGGCGAAAGTGTAGATCACCTCTCTGTTGGGCGGAAGTTGGTGACAGTCAACTCACAGGTCCTGAGTTAGTTATCGAAACAACAGAGAAAATCGTGCAAATTCGTAATCGTATGGCAGCCGCACGAGATAGACAGAAAAGTTATGCCGATAAATGGCGAAGACCTTTGGAATTTGAGGAAGGAGACAAGGTCTTGTTAAAGGTCTCACCCTGGAAGGGTGTAGTACGTTTTGGTAAATGTGGTAAGTTAAACCCGAGATACATTGGGTCATTCGAGATTATCAAGAGAATTGGTCTATCAGCGTATGAACTAAACTTACCAGCAGAGTTAAGTGGGGTACATAACGTTTTCCACGTGTCGAATTTAAAGAAATGTTTAGCAGATGAGACATTAATCACTCCACTCGAGGAGTTGCATGTGGACGAACAACTTCGATTTATCGAAGAACCGGTAGAAATTATGGATCGGGAAGTTAAACAATTAAAATGTAGCAAAATCCCAATCGTTAAAGTTCATTGGAACTCGAGACATGGTCTTGAATTTACTTGGGAACGTGAAATCAGATGATGAAGAAATATCCCAGACTGTTCAAGGATCAGCCTTCGTCTAGTTCAGGTACTGGTTAAATTTTCGCGGACGGAAATTCTTCAACAAGGGGATGATGTGACGACTGAGAATTTTTCTTTTCTTTTCTTTGTGTCTAGCTTATTAACTTTAACCGCGTTATGCAATTTTCGAGGACGAAAATTCTTCAACAAGGGGATACTATGACAATCCGATTTTTCAGGTCATTTTCTAACATTAACTGAACGTAAAATGTATTAAATGTTGTGTGAACATTTATGTGCTTATCTGCGTTGACTTTAGCAATTAGGGTTTTGTGTAGTAATCAATATACGAGCATGCACTTAAGTCTAGACGTTTGATATTCTATGATTTTATGTAAATCATACGTTACGATTTCATGTGAACGTTGCGTCATTTTATGTGACAATTATACCCTATGATTTTAGGTGATAAATATATATAATTTAATCACATTTATGATTTTATGTAATTTAAGAATTCTAATTACAAGTTATTAATCATAGAGTTATGTACTTTAAATATGTATGTTATAGATTTAAAACCCATGATTTTATGAGAATTAAAATGGAGAATCGAAAATTATTTTCTATGATTTTATGTAGTCATTTAAATTCATACTGTCTTATAAACGTTATATGATTAACATATTTTGGCGTTCATCATATATTCGTCATTAAAAACACCTTCCGTTAACCTCGTTAACGTTCCGTTATGTCCGTTAGCATTGTTACTCTTTTTATAACTTGAGGGACCCTTTCTGCCATTTCCTAAACTTCATCTTATTCAATAAAATGTGGAGGACTGGTTCTGTAATTACCAAAACTTGGTTCTCATTAGGTAAATTAGGAGGGACTGATTGTGTCGATAACCAATTTCCAATTAATGATCATTACGTGAATTCAAGAAGTTGAGAATCGGTCGAAACCGATCATCACCATCACTCGTCGGTTTTCGTTTTGCACCATCAATTGCCTTCAATGACCATCAATTTCCTTCAATGATATGGGTATATCATTTGCACAAGCTCATAAAACAGAAACCTCACACACGCTCACTCGTTCTCTGCCTTCCTCTCTCGTTTCGTTTCGGGTTCGTTTCGGTGTATAAAACTCAACAATTTCTCATCCCCAACACGAGGTAAATATCCCTTCATGTTAATCGCACCTTTTTTCTTGTGTTTTCTGTGTTTTCTGTATTTTACGTTTTTCCGGCAACCGGAGCTGGGGTTCCGATCACCGGAATCCTGGGGAAAGAAAATGACGAGGGACGGGCATGTGTTATAAGGTTTAGAATCGAGTTCTCATATCAGACGCGAATCTGGCTTAGCGGTCCGGTCACTGGTTGTGTTAGCGAGGGGCGCGGGTTCGAGTCCCATCGCCATCATTTTTGTCCCATGATTTTCTTTAAACCCAGTTTCTGGCCGCCCTTGATGGATAAAAGATTTTGTTTCGGGTTCTTAACCAAAAGGCAGCCTTGGCGGAATGGTTTGGGTGTTGTGTTGTGTTTGGGAGGTCGCGGGTTCGACCCTTGCGACTTCCATATTTTCTGTTTCATTTTTAATTGTTGTTCAAGGGGTTGGTTCAAACTAAAACTTGTTTAAAACAATTTCTTAAGAATGTATCAACCCGTATAAATGTATATTGATTGTTAAACCCGTAAACTTTGACATTTTTAAACAAAAATCTAGTTTTATTAAATCCATATATATATATATATATATATATATATATATATATATATATATATTAAACTCAAGAATTATGGTTTTACGAGAAATGGTAAAATAAATATATTTTCATGAAATTTAAAGTATATACGTATGTCGTTGGTTCATTGAAACGATTAGATACTTTCATTTGGAATTTTATAAATATGTATCTCTTTTTGTAATCCGTTATTAACATCATTTGCACGCTTGGTTTAAATAAATATATTATATATATATTTATTTATTTTTTTTTTTTATATCCTCAAACTTATAAAATATTATTAAATTTATATATTGGATTTTCTCGCGTAACCTCGCTAATCGCTCGGATTTGGCACACGTGCCATCTTCGACTTGTTTTGAATCCCTCGATCATTCGTTTTTATCGTTTACGTTAGACTTGATAGTTTAGAACACACACTTATACCCGTATGCTCATAGGGTGATTGATTGCTTGCACAAGACTCGTTCTTGCTACCTGAATTAACTGTTGTCTGGAAACTTTGCTGAGCAACCTAAGGTGAGTTTCACGGCCCCATTTTACTGTTTTAAATCATGTTGGGGGAGATTAACATGCATGATATATGCAATTGAGATAATTAGACTTTTTATATATCACTTGAAGTACTTGTAGCACACTGATACAACAAAGTCCTTATTATGGTACCGTTAGTATTAATGACGATAGCGGGAAATATATTGTAGTACTACTGGGTCTGACAAACCCCACCCGGGTCAGTCGCTCTGGCACGATTGGATATCGAACGGGTGTTATATTCGTCCTAAACACAACAAGGCAAACTATTATAAACAACTGTTAGCTTCGGTGACCATCAACGTGCGAAGTTTCATGTATATAGCCTAGCTAGCTATTTGATATATATTAATGATTATGCTCTTACAACTTGATTTTATTGAACGGTCAATTTAAACTGAACTTGAAATGTTACTGAACTGTTAAACCTGTGAACTCACCAACCTTTGTGTTGACACTTTAGCATGTTATTTCTCATGTCGCTAAACTGGATTGTCTGCCACGAGCTAGAATGCACCACTTAAGGATTATTATTGTCATGCATGCATCATAGACTTTAATATTTTTCAAACTCATTAACCTTTGGTTTGCGCATGTTTTGGCGCTTGAACATTTATCATAATTTTCATCGTTTACGCTTCCGTATTTAAAAACGCATTTACTTTGGTTTTACTTTTACATTGCATATAGACTGTTCGTATGGCTAATGTGTTCGATCCTGGTTTGTCACGCTCCCTGCGGCGCGTTGTCGCGCGTGGGATTTTTGGGGGTGTGACAGATGTGGTTCCTAGTGTCAAGCAACCAATCGAGGTACTCTGCGATAACACAGCTCAATCCAAGGACCCAAGATCTCATCACAGAGATAAGCACATACTGACACTACATAAGACAAGTACTGGATATAGGATATATCCGAATTAGCAAAGTAGACACACATAAAAACTTAGATGATCCTTCACGACGCCCATGACTCAAGAGACTCATGATCGTCATAGAGATGCGACATGGCTTAAGTTAGCAAAAGACATGTTTTGATTTAGTATTTGGGTGTACGAACTAAAACAATTATCGCTATATAATTCATATCCCATTGGTGGATGCAATTTGAATCCTATAATTGTGTTCGAATTTTAATACGTTTAATCATCCCTGAATCAGTAACGTTCTAAATAGTCTGTAGTTGATCAAACTCGTGGGAAAGCCTCTTGATTAAGATTACCCTGACTTTTGAAACTCAAGGTTGTTGACATTCGAAACTCACATGCTGTCACACCAACCAATGACGGAATGCGTGGGGGCGTGATGTTTGTCCAAATGCACACAACACTAAATAAATGTTGTGATATTCTTAATTAACCCATTTTATACAATACAATTATAACATGATAATTCAATACAGATCAACAATAAACAAATGAGCTTGATTAATTTAGGTCTCGCTAAGTCCACATGCATCCTATAGTGTTATCAACTTGATCATCGAATTCAAACAGCAAAGCGTGCAACATGTACAAAATAAAGGTCAACTGCAAGTAGTTGGTGAGTAAACATAGGTTTATCAATAGTGTATAATTAAAATTAGTGCGATCCGTGAGTAATGTAAATTTACATGCGATAATAGAGTAATAAAATATGAGATAAAGAGCGTAATCAAACCCTGAAAATAAGGTTTCCAATCACAAGGCGCCCAAGTCAAGGCAGGCCAAGTGGATTTTTCAAGCCAATAGATCTATTATTGAAACCTCGTCATTTTTAGTGTTAATAATTACGCGTAGAGTATGAGTATGAGTATGCGCACAGGTAACAATCATAAAATTCATTTTATTAATAAAAGGTTTTGAGTTATCAATTAAAATTGTGTTATTTATTTACTTGATTTAATTAATTCTCTTAAGAACATTAGTAAATAAATATTGTTAAGTCGTAAGTGTTTAAATGTAATGTGCATTGAATAAACTTTATTTTTATAAACGTTACACAAACTTTAAGTCTTGGTCCTGATAGATTTTTATAAAATGTAAATGTAAGTTAGAGTATAGATTACTTCATTATTTGTATAACTAAAACATTGTTTAACAAGTTTTAGATGGAGTTTATTAAAAACTATTTCAAAATTTTATGTTTTTTTAGAATTTTAAAACTTGTATCGTACATAAAAGAGTTAAAAGTTATATATATATATACATATATATATATATATATATATATATATATATATATAATAGATTCTAGATGTATTTTTGTTAACTTTTGATGCTTTAAAGAAATAATTTTGTCAAACAAATATATAAACTAGTGGGTTTAAATAAATTGGAAAAAAATAAAAAAGTATATTTTTTTTCACAGTACCCTTTTTCCGGTGGGTTCGCCACCGGCAACCACCACAACCGCCGGAAAACTTGTAAACCGACCAAAACGCTCGTTTTTATCAACCATTACTCAAGAAACGCCCCTTCCATCATTACAATCATCATCAATGTCCCCAAACCGACGAATTTAACACCTTTAAATGCGTATGAGTGTGTTCAACCCGTAACCGTTCGGTGCTATTAAGCTCGAATTAACTTGTTTTCTTCAAGGATCCGACCCTATAAATTGTTCCACAATCATTGCCAAGTGATTATGCACCAAAAACCACACAAAAAAACACCCTTTGTTCGAGTTTTTTTCCCATCGTCGTCGTCGTCGCCGGTGATCTTCACGTTCGTCGCTTCGGTCAACTTTTGAGGTAAGTTTATACACCATTACGTTCGGTTTTTAACACTGAGCAAAAGCCCCATGAATATTTTAACATTTGCTCACGTTTACTCGTTTAATTTTGAGGTCAAAAGATTAGGGTTTTCGTATGGATTGATGGGGAAGAAGATGACCAGTCATGGCTAATTCATGTATTTTCCAAGCAGATTTAGAACCAAAAGGGCATGTAGCCCAGCTGGTTTTCCATCCGTTTTCACACTTAGAGGTCGTGGGTTCGAAACCCGTCCCGACCTTTTCACATTATTCTTTCTTCTTTTTTTTTCTTATCTATTTAGTGCAACCTTTAAAAAAACAAACTAAAATTTATCTTTCAGAAACTTTCAAGCTATTTATCCTAGAATTTATAAAAACTTTATATATATATAGGGAGATGATCATTTGATAATCAATTGGGTTTGAGAACTAAAAAAAAAACTAATCTCAGCCACTAGTTTATATATATGAACCCACCCCCCCCCCCCCCCCATGAATTATAGTGGTCCCCGCCTAAAATTAGTGGTTGAGATTTAGTTCTTAAAAGTTCTCAAAATAAAAAGTTCTCATTTGAACCTAACCCTATATATATATTTATATATATATATATATATATATATATATATATATATATATATATATATATATATCAAATATAGTTGTTTTATACACGGATTAATTCCTCTTTAAATTCTTAAATTTTTGTCACAAATGTTTTACCTAAATTATAAATGATTATAAATATTTTCTTTATACATAACTCGTAGATTACAAATATGGATTGAAACGTTATTTTAAATCATTAAGTCATTGTTTCAAGTTCTAAAACATATTTTCTTAATAAATGAGAATTATCATTTTTCTTCCTTTCAATTAATAAATACCTTAGGGAGTTTAATCATTCACTATTAAATACATCTTCTTCAACTCATCCATCGAAAACCTAGATATTCTAGAAATCATTTATCCGACTTTGTAACTTTAGGTTAATTTAAAACTCGTTATCCATTTAGGACATCATCACACTTAAAGCTTTCATTTATTCAAGCTAGCATCTAGTGCAATCAAAGGTGAGTTCATAGCCCCTTTTTCTTTATATTTTCAAATAATTTTGGGATGGAAGACACGCATAAACTAAACTCACCGTTGTTACCTTACTTTCAAGCATACATTATGTTATGTTTCGTTATGAAACTTTATTAAGTCAATCAATCTATTATCACTATGCAAAGTCAAATATTGTTGAATACTTATATTTATACGTGTTATAACGTATAAACGAATAATTTGTCATGCTATTTATTATATGCTTTTGTGTAACTTGTATGTTATTTGGTCCCAAGGCTGATATTCCTTTGAGAGGAATTGAACACGCGGACAAACTTGTATGCTATTTGGTCCCAACGCTGAGATTCCTTTGAGAGGAATTGAACACGCGGACAATCTTTATGCTATATGGTCCCAACGCTGAGATTCCTTGAGAGGAATTGAACACGCGAACAAATATTCATGCTAGTAGTTGTCTCATGTTATTTGATCGGTTCATGCCAATTACTGACATATTATTTAACTTGTATGACTTTGCAAACCCTAGCGAACGTTTTACTTTAACTGCTTTGTCATTCAAACCTATGACTCACCAATTATATAAATAGTTGACATTTTTCACGTGTTTTTTAGGAATTTGGACATCCAGCATAAGTATTGATTTCAACTAGGAGCTTGTGGACCTAGTTAGAGTTTATATTATCATTTAAGCATTTGCCTTGTAATAGACGTTAAGCTTTGAGTTAATAATAAAATATGGTTTTCCTATTATTTCCTTGTGCTTCTATACTCTTTTCGTGACACCTCGATGTTTCCGCCATCGGTCTGGGTGTTACAGCACAATCCACATATAACACACAAGTTTAACATATAAGATCATACAATACGATACTAAATCGCATAAAGTTTTTGAAAGTGCGTGAGCGTATGGATCTTCTACTTAGTCGTGATGAAATCAATGAAATACGAGATGAACACAAAGAGTAAATACAAATAAGCTTTGTATTAACCACTGAGACCACAGAGTACACAGAGAATATATGACGCGGAAGTTTTGACTGTTACTGAATACAACACAAGACGCAACTATTTATAAGGCTGAAATACGACTGGCCGAACCTCAAGTTCGGCCACACGTTCGGCCATGTCCGAACTCCAGGTTCGCTGGGAGTTCGGACCTCAGCTATCTTGTGTGATCCATCTTGTATTCGATACTTCACATGACGATCAGGACTATGTATCAACAAACTCCCCCTCGGCATGTGCAGTATCTTCTCCTCTAATCAAACTTGTATCATTTATCTTCAATCAAACTCTTCCTCGATCTTGACGATGAGTTCAATCTTGAATACTTGATATTGCATCGTGTGTAAACTCTTTATCAACAAACTTCAGAAGACTTGAAGTTGTGATGTTCTCTTCCCACTTAGAAACCTGCCAACATAAATAATCTTGGTGCAAAATGTCTCTTTGAGACTCCAAGATATTTTGATTTTGAAAATGATTTCTTATTTCGTGTTGATCAATCGAAAACAAATCAGAAACAAAATCTTTTTGGCTTTTAGAAACTTTATATCAAAACACACCTAAATTTTTTTTGGTATTCTCTGATAAGAAAGGTAAAACAATACCGAAATAGACACTATTTTTGTCTTTTGTGAGAAAGATCACAACTTGGGATCATATCAGTCATAACATGCTGAGCTACAATTCAATTTCGATTATTGAAGCACATAAGCCATGCCGATTGCAGATATAATTTGTCCAACTTTAAAACTCTGGCACAATCATACTCATAACATCTGGATATGTTAAGGTATTGATTAAATTTGCATTGACCAGTGTACCCCACACTATCAGACATACTCAGATATGCTTTGCTTATCATATTTTGTGATTTCACTTGTGATTATAATTACATAATGATTGTAACCATGATATAGTCAACTGTGTTCCATGCAAAAAGAAATAAGAACGTTAAATCGTCTACCTTAAGGTCGATCTTTCGATACGCAGATAAGGCCTCGGATTTAACAAAATAAGAAAATTAAACAAGTTGAAATTGTATAACTCAACAACAATCAAGTCGGTACTCCCGTACACGCTGAGACAGTCCGATGAGTTATACGAAACACCAAAGAAAATAAAGCAGAACGTCAAACGAACAACGATCAGGTCGGTCTTTCGACACGCAGAGAAAGTCCGATCGTTTGACAAAATAAAGAAAATCAAACAAGTTTAAATCTTTGCAAAATGAACACATGTATACACAGTGACTTCTCATTTTATTTTTCACATATCTTTTTCTTGATATATCATGAGATATGCATCAAGATGTTATCCACTAGGTCAAGCATCAGATTTAGTGTATATCACATTTGTATACTTTCTGATTTGTCGAGCCTACCTTACACATCGATCAAATGATCTTATGGCTTGTTCATCTACTTTATCCATGAGTCAGACAATGTCAGCCAATGTACCATCATTTCCCAAACATGTTGGATACAATTTATCATTTTTCAATGTTTTTGGATTTTTGCATTTTACATTGTTTTTGTCTTTTCCAAATTTCTCCCCCTAAAAATGACAATTCAATTTATAGATTTTCATTTTTACGATTTGAAAAACAAACGCACTATATTTGTAGTTTTGCCAAAACAAACTCCCCCTCAGAATGAGACGGAGTAAAAACAAGAAAAATTGACCAACCAACACGAATACTAGCAGTTTAGCCTTTTTGAAAACAAAAGTGATTTTGAAATTCAACATAATTATAACAGATATTCCACAATCAGCAATTTTTCAATCACCAAAGGTCTTCCTGAAACACCTGCTTGACACCAAATAAAACATTAGTTGTGCTGGGATCGACCCGATTCAATATCGTCGGGTCGCCCGGTGTCTTCCACAAAGTCCTTGTTGGCCTTGGAAACAACTTTTGGTTTCCAAATTTGTAAAAGTTGTAATTTTTTATCAGAACCGGAATCAGATTCAACCGACGAACTTGATTTAGACCAAGACGATTTACGAGTTGACTTAATCGTTGGGGACCATGGTTCATCAAAAATCTGACCTTGGTTATCCACATATTTTGCAGTTTTGTGGATATATGCAGTCGTCGGACAATCAGTAGCTAGATGTCCTGGTTGACGATATACATAACAAAGTCGTTCTCTAAAATTGTTTGAAAATTGTTTTGATTTTTGATAAACAGATGAATGTTCAGAATGAAAATTATCAAAGAAACCATCAGAAGAATCATACCTAGGAGATGGACTCCTTGAAGATGAAGAACCTCCAGAATAATAAGAAAAGTCTTTCTGAGATGGTAATTTCTTTGTAACTTTTGCTTTAGGAACCTTCTCAGCCTTCACCGATTTCTTTGCTTGAACAGGTGCCTCCAACACTTTGTAACCTAAACCTTTGTGTTTAGACCCTTGAGACTTTGAAGAATTTGAAGAAGAACCTGAAACGTCTCTTGCCTTAGCTGCACTAGTGAACTTGGCTTTAATATACTTGAGCTTGTTCTTTTCAATCAAAACTTTTTCTTCTTCCGATGCGGAGGAAGAACGTGAAACAACCTTATCAAAAACTTTTTCATTCTCCAACAGAACAGACTTAGTAACAAAGTTAGGAGCATCACCCAAAAGCTTCTCCTTTTTCGTAGACTTGGACTTGATCTTCTTGGATGGAGTAGAAAACTTGGAATAATCATGCAAGACATCTTTTGGATCAATCTGAGCGGCAGTAACTTCAATTAAATCCACTGGTTGAGGAACCAAGTGAACGTCATCCTTCTTAGAACTTTCAGAACTCTGATCCTGCTTGTATAAGAAGTTAAGCAATGTTGGTGACAAATTGCAATTCTTAACTTGTCGTTTCAACTCCAAAATCTCCAGTTTCAAGTCATTGATTTTCTGTTGACCATCAAACACCTCTTGTTGTGACTTGATGAACTTTGCATTGAGATCATCATATTCATACGTCTGTAACTTTCTGATCTCACATTCTGCAAATAGTTCTTGAAGAACACTTTCTCTCTTTTTTTTATAGATCTCAACATCTTTAGTTAATACTTCATTCTTGTCTCTATAAACAACATTCTCATCTTGAAGAATAGAGATCTTATTTTGAAGCTTCTCAACGGTAACAGCAGTTTTAGCAATAAGAGCCGTAGATTCTTCATATTTTTGCTGAACCGGATAACTCTTCTCAAACAAATTCTTAAAATCTTGAGCGGCATCTAATGCTTCAGCTTTGGCTTTCTCACACTCTTCAACCAATTGAGCTTTTTCCTTTAAAACATCTTCATGAATATGAACCAACTCATAATATTTCTTTTGAAAATCCTCCAATTCTTTCTTTAACACCACAATTCTTCATTTGAAATTTGATGACTTTGTTCAAAACTTGCAATCTCCTGGATCAATTTTTCACATTTAACACATTTAAAGTCTGCAACCTTTGAACTATCAGAAACGGTAGGTTGATCTTCGTGAACCAAAGATGCACTTGAATACGAATCAGAATCAGTCAGAAGACTATCATCATCATTATGGCGAACAGTTAAAGCAATTGAAATTGGAGTATGATTCTTCTTAGCTTCAGTTGCTGCATTCCATGCAAATTCACTTGAATGTGGAAAATTAGTGGTCCAATCATGAACAACAGTATCAGATTGCTGATCAACCTTTTCAGCTTTATCGGATGGATGAAAAACTAAATGTGCATGCTGACCAGTTTTCAATTTACTTTCTGTAGAACTTGGGCATTCTCGAGCAAAGTGACCATAATTTGAACACTTATAACACTTCACCTTCGATTTGTCCAAACCAATCTTACCCTCCTGATTCAACCTCTTCTTCCCAGTTCTGTTGAAAAATTTCTTCGTTCGTCGAACCAACATAGCATATTGCCAATTAAGATCCATTTCCTCCAAATGATCATAATCAATCTGATCATAATCTTCATTTGCTAACTCAGCATTACTCACAGAACCAGTGATAACACCAAAGTATGAAGATACTTATGCAGACATCAAAGCATTATAATCATCGACAGTTTGAACAGACAATGCACTTTGAGTCAAAGAACTTGGAAATGACACAGTACAACCAGCAGAAGAATAACTTGGAATTTCAGATTTACCTGCTAGAAATGTTGTAGGAGGAGCAGAACCAAGAATATTAGACTTCCCAGCATTCATTGTAGAATCATTTTCACCATGATACACTGCAGGATTCTGAATTTGTGTAGGAAGTGATTTATTCACCATTAGTTCCATATCCCGAGCCTGAAGTCTTTGAACCAAATCATTGAAAGACAATCCAGAAAAATCCTTATTATGAGTAATCATCATTACATAATTCTCCCATTTTTCAGGCAATGCTTCCAAAATCTTTTCTTTCATATCAACCTCTTCTTTAGTAAGATTCACCAAACGCATTTCACTCATCAGATGAGCGAATCTTGCAATTAGATTGGGAATCGTTTCATTCTGATAATGCTTAAAACTATCAAACTCTTTCTTCAAAACCTTTTGGCGACTTTTCTTGTACTGATCATTGCCTTCACATCGTTTTTCCAATGCATCCCATAAACCTTTGGATGTGTAGTTACCAGCAAATTGATGAAGTAACTCTTTAGGCAATGCCATTGTTAACGTACCATATGCCTTTTTTTCAGCTTGATAATCTTTCTTTTGTTCAGACAACATTTTCCTTTGAAGAATAGGTTCACCAGTTTCATCTTTAGGATAAACATATTGCTCAGTGAACGCTAACCACATATCAATGTCATTTGTATCGACAAATGCTTCAAACCGTTTAACCCAACTATGATAATCTTCCAAATTAAGTAATTTGGGAACTTTCTGACTTGTAACGATTTCATTATCATAATTCATCATAGTTTGCATCGTAGCTTGAACCGAATTTTGAATAGCTGCGAACGCTTGAAAATCGGACATTTTCGAAAAACTGAACATTGTTCACACCGAACTTCGTCCGAACCTCCTCTGAACGTTCACCGATCCTAGTCCGAACCTAGTCCGAAACGCAAACTCGCTGAGCTCTCACCGAACCTGACCTTCGGAGTAACAAAGACCGAACGTTGTCCGAACGTTGACCGATCTCTCACCGAACTCAAAGACACACCGAATGCTCACCGAACTCCGTCCGAACCTCGAGTTCGGAGCGGTTAGACCGAACGAGTCCGAACCTCAAACGAGACAGATTTCACTCGACGCCATTTTCTCGATTTTCAGTTTTTTTCGATGGAATTTTCGACAGGAATTCAAATAAACTCGATAGAAATGAATTAGGAATGAATTTATGATGAGAAGCACACTCTAGATGATCAAATGAACTCAAAAACGATACTCATTTTATCAAAAACATGAATTTGAACTCAAAACTCCGAAAAACAGTGATTTCCAACTAGTAGAGCAAACCAAATGCTCTGATACCACTTGAAAGTGCGTGAGCGTATGGATCTTCTACTTAGTCGTGATGAAATCAATGAAATACGAGATGAACATAAAGAGTAAATACAAATGAGCTTTGTATTAACCACTGAGACCCAGAGTACACAGAGAATATATGACGCGGAAGCTTTGACTGTTACTGAATACAACACAAGACGCAACTATTTATAAGGCTGAAATACGACTGGCCGAACCTCAAGTTCGGCCACACGTTCGGCCATGTCCGAACTCCAGGTTCGCTAGGAGTTCGTACCTCAGCTATCTTGTGTGATCCATCTTGTATTCGATACTTCACATGACGATCAGGACTATGTATCAACAGTTTTGAGTAAAGATATATCGAGTAAGAGTTTGATACGGTATATGTTGCACCCCCAAAACAATAAAGTAAAAGGGGCTATGAATACTCACCTAATATGGAGACCCAAAAGGAAAAATTACACCCTGACTCGAGACGAATAAACCTGAAGACGCAAATCACAGCTAAACCAAATGGGAGAATAAACGAATAAATAAATAAACTGATAGACAAATAAATAATAAATAAAGGAATAATTGAATTTTCACGACTCGAGGACTCGAAGAAGATAAAATTTGATGGACCTCATCCGATAAAAATCGAAGTGTTGCTTTATTTTAAAACTGTCTATAAAACGATAAATAATTATAGCAAATTATTTATAATTATTTATGACAAAATATATATTTTTATGATTTATAAGAAGAACTTAATTATATAAGATTGAGATGATTCACTTGAATATTCACACATACAAGGTCAAAATATCATTTCAGAATCAAAATATATCCAACCTGAGAGTTGGCTTTTAGACTTCTAGTCCAATAGGTCCACATAATGATAGTTTAATTATATATATTTGATTTCACCCAAGCTCTCCAGAATTAGCATCTCGTTATAAAAAACCGATACACCGAGTTTTATTATCCGCAATAAATTTATTATTACCAAATCTATACATACATTAATACATATATATATATATATATATATATATATTCCTTTAAGTATATTGATGACGAAGGTTCTAGCCCACGGGTTATAGCAGTGTATGAAATCATTAAAAAGTGCCAACGAGTTAGAAAATATGGTATACCTTACGGTTGGTACTAGAACCCGTAACCGGTTAACCGTAAAATCACCACGATCAATAATCCGAGGTCGGTGTCTGAGTTTGAGTTCATTTGACTAATTATTTAGTTTGACCAAATTTGAGACTGAGTCGACTCGGTACCGAGTTAACTCCATTTTAGCTAAAACTTGTACCCAAACACTCCTTGGAGCATTACTAGCCAAACACCCCAACAACATCATCATAACCAACAGCTCCGGCGGCCGCAGGCCGTGGCTGCCGCCGGAAACGTCACCACCCCCGTAAACACCAACATGTAACACCACCACGCCTGCAGACACCCGAATCATGTCAAAAACGAGGGTAAAACGGAAGCTTGGAGGGGGAACGGATAAAGAAAATGAGAGTAGGACAACAACAAACCTCGTTTCTAGTCCGAGCAGCCACAACTGTCGCCGAGAACGGCGCTGCCGCCACCCGCTACGGTGGAACCCTAACATCGACGCCGCTACTGCTTTTGTTACACAACATACATCACGAACCCGGGGGGCTGTAACTTCTTCGCGAACGGAAAAGAATAAGGGGGAAGGAGACCACACATCGCGGAGGGAGAGAGGGACGATAGGGAGCTACCGCTGTCATTATCACCGGCGACGACACAGGCCACCGGAGTTGCTGAGGGTCGCTGGCAGGGGGCTTGCTCCTGGTTCTTTCTCTCGAAAAAAAATACACACACATAAGTGTGAGGGTGTGGCTGGAAAACATAGGACAAGAGATGCAACCCTAAATTTTTATTACCATTATGACTTATTATTATTATTATTATTATTATTATTATTATTATTATTATTATTATTATTATTATTATTATTATTATTATTATTATTATTATTATTATTATTATTATTATTATTATTATTATTAGGGTCAGGTGAAACTAAAAACATGATTTATACCGTGATTTACAGTGTGCAATCGGGAATACCCGGAACCGACCGGGACCGACCGGCCCGTGAATTTGACCGCGAATACGCATTTCTGAAAACCGAGACCAGACCGCGAAATTACAAAATCGGTCCGGGAATAGCTCGGTCGATTTTCGAGCATCGTCGGCCTGTCCCGTGAAATTTGGCCCAGTGGCTGATTGCTTAATTTGGCAGCTTGGGCTGTAAATCTGGCCCAGTGGTGTAGTGCTTGGGCTGCAAACAACCTGTGTAAACAGTCCAAAAAAAATGAAACATTCAAAACCTGCTTTTCTATTTCCAAATCCATGCCAAACAATAAAAAACATTCAAAAACAATCCAGAAACATTCAACTATTCAAGCACATAAAAAATAGTCCAAAAAACATTCCAAACATTCCAAACATTTAAGAACATTCAAAAAAAAATCAAAATATATTAAATACAGTCCAAAGAGTCTCCAATCTTCATTCCAATGTCATTGTCTCTATCTTCTCGTTCACATCTAAAATAATGAAACGATTAGTAAAAAAAACAATATCGAACGTAAGTAATAAATCACAATAAACACTACCTTTAGCAATATCATCATATTTATCCAACTCATCTATTTCTTCTTTGTGTTCTATTCTTTCTCTTCGGATCCAATCCTGTGAACAAATCAATGCCTCCACAATTTGAGGAGATAAGGAGCTTCTACATGGCTCTATGACCCGCCCCCCGGTCGAAAAAGCTGACTCGGAAGCCACACTTGAAATTGGAATCGCCAATATATCTAGACGGATATATGAAATAAGAAAAAAAATAGTTTGTAATGTCATAAAAAAAGATCAGTACTAAACTAATGTAAAATATATGATCACTCTAATATGACATACTAAACTAATGTAAATTACTATTCTAATTTCTAAACTAATGTAGAATATAAATAAATTACATACCTTTAGCCATTTTAGCTAGGGTTGGATACCTAGCCGCGTTATACTTCCACCATTGAAGTATATCAAAATCTTGTGTATCCTCTTCCACCGCATCCTTGAGATACTTTTCGAATTCACTCCTTTTTCCAAATGTTTGAGCACCTACTTGTCGACGGGATTCAAAGTTACTCATCCATGAGTTTCTACCCGGTCGAATAGGACCAACATTCTCTTTCTTAATGGCAATACTTGGACCCGTTTGATATAGTTTTTCATACTCGGTGACTAGTAATTGCATCTCGGATGTAACAGCACCAACCATTGTATCTAAAATCTTCTTATATTCATCTAATTCTTCTTCACTCATATCATTCTTGCTTGGGTGAGTCTTTTCCATTTGTTCAATACAAGCATATCTTATAGGATCAAGTTTAAACCTGGGGTCTAGTATGACAGCAAACTCAAAGATTTGGTTGTTCTTTCCCTCAACTTCAAAGTATTTAGCAAACTTTTCATTCATATTCTCCAATGTTTTCTTTAGACCAGAAGTGTTCTCCTCCACACAAGTTTTAGACAACTTAACTAAGTTATGAGAAATATCTTTAACTTGACTATAATGTTCATGAGCAATGGCATATGTGGAACAAGAAACTTCTCTAGTTTTATTACAGAAAAGTTTAAGTAATTCAACGGATTTGTTTGTGTCACACCCCCAATTAACCACTAACGGAGTTTATACCGTTAAGGGGTGCGAGCAAACCAGGACCACAACCATTAGTTACAAATACTAAACGAATCAGAGTTAAGTCCAAGCATTCATCATAAAACAGTTTAAAGTTCGCAGTGGAAAATAAACATAAGTATCTTAGCACTAACCACGTGCTTAAATTACAAAACATGAATTGTTATTAAATTCCCAAGTTTGTGTTTAAAATAAGAAATCTTCAAGTGCCATGCCAACCTCCAGCGGATACTCTTCAGCGATCTGCAAAAGTGAAAACCACGCAAGTGTCAACCTAACGGTTGGTGAGTTCACAGTGGGCTTGTCACGCAGTGGCCCGGTCTAATAATCATAATCGTGTCAACATATACTTATGTAATATTTGTTTGTGAAAAGCAATGCTTAGTGATATCCATAATCATAGTTCTGTGGTTTAGTAAGAGTATTATCCGTAACAAACGTTATCGGGTATGAACTAGTTTTGTATAGTTAAAGTGCTCAACCGATATCGCGGGTAGCTAATCCGTTGTTCCATGCACTAAGGAAGCTTGCACCAAAGCTGACTATTATTGTTGTCACACCCCCACCGGTTTTTGCTTTCTTCAATTTATTAAAAATTGTTTTTGGTTGACCAAGGATATGTTTAATCTTCCAAATTGTTTGGTCAGTAGTGCCAGTGATTTTTCAAATGACTCGTTTTCTGTTTCATACTCAGAATATTCATTTTCTGAGTCACTCAGGATTCCTTTCGGTTTGAGTGGCTTGGCTCTATTTATTGATATTTCTTTTCCTTCTTTTTCAGAGTAAAGGGCCAGTGGATCCACTTTAAATTCTGAGATGTCCTGTATTTCGGACTCTTGAGAGTCTAGAATACAAAAGAGATGATTTAGACTTTTTTCTTCTAAATCCAAGGTTGATTGAAAAAGAAAAGTCATGGTTAGACTTCTCCATTCATGAGGAAGACTTTCGATAAATTTGATGTTTGTTTCCTCATTAGATTTTAGAGACAATTAAACTTCCTTAGGTTGTTTATTATTGTAGCCAAAGCGATTGTAAGTGTTTAAAAATGACTCGCTTGGAAGTGACTTGAAAGATTCATATCCATTTAGTGCTTTTTTCTCTTATTTCTTTTCATTTGATCTCCCCATAAAAGAGTTTCTCAAGGGCATCCCATATGCCCTTTGTTGAGGTGTTACAGTCAACTTGACAAAATATTTAATGAGGAAAAGCCATGATAAGGACTGTCTTGGCTCTGTCCTCATTTATTTCTTTAGTCTTGTCTTCTTCACTCCACCATTTCCTTTCTTTAGGAATGGTGCGGGCGGGCACACCAGCTGAGGTTTCAGTTTCTTTTATCTCAGGAATGTCAACTGTGGGGCAACGGTTCCCTTGGCTATGCATTCCGACAGGGGACTGTATCAACTTCTTTTAGGAAGTTGGTAATTCTGATTTTCCACAGTGGATATTCCTCCCTAGCAAGCATATGGGGTTTTGCCAATAAGCCAAGAGATTTTCTATTGTTCCATCTTGAAGAGATTTTTGAGGGAGAGTAGAACAAAAGATGTTAAAGAGCAGGAACTTTGAATATTAATTATTCAATCTGCTCTGATACCAATTGTTGGGTCCCGTGGAGGGCTCTTTAACAATGTTGGTACAATTTGAGTTAAACAAGATAAACAAGTTACAGAAAGTAAATCAAATTGGAAGACGTCAATCCATAAAAGCGTTGTTGCTATATATCTCAAATGTAAAAAATGGCTATTGCACGAGCTTATAGTATAACTATGTATCAACAG
>JBCNJP010000008.1:44383568-44489525 GCA_039602395.1 Deinandra increscens subsp. villosa | reverse complement strand
ATGTAGAAAGGGCTGCTGCTGCCCACAGATCCTCACTGGACCTTGGTGCTAGCGGTAACATCAATAATACCCAATCTGCGGCAATCTTCTCTGAATCAGCACCTAGAAGTCCTTCATTGAAACCAAGGGTTGCTGAAACAGATAAAGAGATTCCCAGGTGCCAAGAGAATCCCATTTACCCGTCCCATAGGATGAGTTTTACTTAACTAAAACTCATATTTAGCCACTATTTCCCAACTTGACCCGTTTAGGCATTTAGCATGCCTTAACGTTGCAAGTCATTTGTAATCAAGGTTATAATAACCATTAACATACGTTTATGTTCAAGGCCCATATTTTTCATTAAACTTTCTTCCGTGGTATATTTAATAGTACTAGAATGCTATCTATACCTTTGACCTTCAGATGACCACAATTACCACTTCCATATCCATGGTTGCATTGACAATGATCCAAGATGGAGATCCGTCCTGCTATTTTCTTCCATATAAATTATCACACAATATAACTACATGATCACTTGATAGACAACATGAAACAATATTTGCAAGTGTATAGCTTAGAACACTTGTCATTTGACCCATTAGTCACAAGTTAAGGATTTCTTTGTGACATCCGTCTATTTTCCATATTTGTAACCCGGCTCGTTTCCATTATCCATGTAATTTCAACTTTTATTCAAGCAATAAACCTTGAGGAATTTCAATAATCATTCATTCTTTGTTATGTATATATATATATATACACTCACATTATTCGTACTAAGTCATACCCGAGTTAACCCAATACGAAACCAACGATGATATTATTTGATAACTCTAAAAATATACAATAATCTATATATCACTAAAAGTTGAGCAATGCCACAATTTTGACACCATAATAAATGCGAAATCATAAATACGGTTTACTTGAAACAAAGCGCTTGGTACTACATGCTTAAGCATTGTGTTTAATAAGATCATCATACATGTCCATGCATCATCATCATGATGGTGAATGGTTGATTAAATATATCAAAATAAATAAACTGCTTACACTTATTTCAACTCATACGAATTCTCTAACCCCTTATCATAACTCACGTATGAGTTGATGGTGATCATTAAATTTCATGATAAAGAAAACCATCGGAATTCTATATTGGTTCTTGATTGTTCATAAAGTGTATGTTAGATGTGACAATCCGTCTTTTCAGGTTTTTCCTAATTTAAATAAACTTAAACTGATATAAATGTCGCAGAGCATTTACTTTAAGTGATATAAATGTTGTGTGAACATTTATGTGCTGAGTGTGTTGACTTATGCAATTAGGGTTTTGTATAACAATTCACTATACGAGCATGCACTTAAGTCTAGACGTTTTATGTTCTGTGATTTTATATAAATCATACGTGTTATGATTTCATGTGAACGTTTCGTCATTTTATGTGGCGATTGAACTCATGATTTTATGTGATATATGGATATATATTCACACGTATTATTCTATGATGTTATGTGACGACGTGTCATGAAATTATACGTGTCGTTTCAAGATTTTATGTGAGATAAATCTATGATTTTATGTGAACTTAAAATAAATAATTACGTATTATTATTTAATCATTTTATGTGGTTATCTAGGGTTTATATCCTTATAAACGTCAAGCATTAATCATGTAGTGATTTAAATCCGTTTTGTCGTCGTACAAGTTAGTCCCGTTATCTCCGTTAGCCTTGAAATCTAATCAAAACTGGAGGGACTAACTTTGCTAACTTTCTAAACCAAATCTAGTTAACCTAAACTTGTTTGTACTAACCTTGACATTTTCAAAACCTTGTACCACCCTATGTAACTTAGTGAGGGACCAATTGTGTCGAAATTCCGAAAGTTGATTTGAGGCGTTGTTTGTAACTGACGATGACGTTCCCTTCGCCAGTAACCGTCCTCCATTAAATGGCTTCATAAACCTTTCCTTTCAGCCTAATAATTGGATACCACAGCTTCATTTGATCGGCCCTTCGATATCTCAAACATTCTCCCACATAGCCCTGTAAACCGACTCAAGAAAAACCTCCGTCGGAACTTAGAAATTCCGGCTAACCATCGCTCTTCCAACCACTGTGAGACCGTCGTTGTGACAACCATGCACTACTGAGTAGTCTGGAAGCATTAGACTCGCGATTGGAGCATCAACCGAAGGTCCGGGTCGAGTTTTTTGGTTTCGGGTTTCATCGTTTTCGGCATCAAAACGCATAAATCTTCCATCTTCGACATGAGGTAACACCATCTCCATGTTAGTCGCACACTTCTCATACCTCGTTTTGTGTTTTTACGATTTTCCGGTGACCGGAAATAACTCCAGCGAGTTTGGGGTTTATGGGGAAGAAGAAGGGGGCGCGACGGGTATTAATATAAGAATTGTTTTCAGTTTTGGTTTACAAAATCTCAGCTAGCCCAGTGGCTAAGGCTTACGATTTCTGTACCAGGGGACCCAAGTTCGAGACTCTCAAGCCTCGATCTTTTTCTGTATTTTTATAAAATCTGATTTCGGCATTTGTTGGTGGTTAAAATTATTTATGTTCGAAAATAAAACCAATGATAACCCTTGCCACAACGGTTAGGGCGCTGCTCGAAGACCTAGAGGTCGCGTGTTCGAATCCTGGCCTCGTCCTTTTTTTTATTACTGATTTTTCCTAAACCTAATTTTGACCCCTGTTGATGTATGAAGTCGCCCCGTTTGAATCTGTTAACCATCGAGGACGTGCCCTAGTGGTTAGTGCCTTGGTGGTGAACCTAGAGGTCATGGGTTTGAACCTGATGACCCCTATATTTTTTCTATTTTGCTCATTTTTGTGATTTAGTCATTTGATTTGGTTAAAAACTTGCATGCAATGATTTTTGGTAAATAATAAAAACCCGTAAACTATTGAAATGGTTTAAATAATTATAAAGTGTCATTTTTACATAAAGTAAACAGTTTGTGGACACTTGATTTAATATAAATTTTGGTTTCCTTTAAATAATTATTCGTGTCATCGTGATTTAGCATGTTTATATATATTCAGCCTATTGAGAGTCGTTGGGCTGTTTTATGGGTTATATATATATATTGTATATATTTATTTTGGATCTTTGAAATTAGAAAATATATTATTGATATATTATATTTTGTATTATTTCGATAATTGTTGATACACGAAATGGCAATGAGCTGGATCTGACGAAGACACGAAGTTTTGGTATTTTGGTCTGGTGGCCGAACTCCGGCCGAACCTTGGCCGAGCCTTGGCCGAACCTGAGGTTCGGACAGGCAGAGGAGTTCGGACATCCGTAGTTTATATATAAGTGTTTGTGTCTTTGTAATTCAGTAGTTTTGGAGAGAGAGCGAATTTTGTACGTGAGATTTTCTCTGTGTCTCTGTGTAACTCTGATTCTCTGATTAATACGAGATTGAGTTTTATTTACTTACGTGTGTTGATTTCTCACTTGTTTACGTTTGTATTCGATCAATTCGTCCAAACCGATCCACGATCAGTCAGTTTCAAGTGGTATCAGAGCAATCTGGTGCTGTTTGGTTCGAATTGTTGCAAATCGTTTACTCAAAGTTCGTTTTTCGTGTTTCTCTCTGGAATTTTACGCGAAAAACACCATGTTTTGCGTCAAAATTCATTGTTTCTGAGTGTTTTTAGTCCTTTGAGTGTTTAGAGATCAGCTCTGAGTGTTTTTGGTGAGATCCAAAAATTTTCCGAATTTTACGTTCGGCCGAACTCCAAATTCGGTGAAACCGCTCCGAAGCTAGAATTCGGAGTGAAGTTCGGTCGGTTTTCCTGATTCGGTGAGAGTTCGGAGTTCTATCGGAGAGAGTTCGGTGAGAATCTTGTCTCGAAGGGAGTTCGGACTAGGATCGGAGATAGATCGGCGTTTCTGAGTTCGGTGATACGTTCGTTGAGAGTTCGGATTTTTTGTTTTCAGTTCGGTGAAAGTTCGGAGCTAGTTCGGAGCGTGTGACAAGTTCGGAGCTAGTATTGAGTTCGGACCAAGTTCGGCGAGATCAGAATTCAAAATTTTCAATTATGTCGGATTATAACGCGTTTGCTGCTATTCAAACGCAGATGCAAACGTTACTTAATTACGACAATGAAATCGGAACAACACAGAAAGTTCCAAAGTTGCTTAAATTTGAAGACTATGCCAACTGGAAGAAACAGTTTGAAGCCTATATCGGAACAACGGATCCAGATCTATGGATCGCTATGGATGCACCATATGTGTATCCTGTTGGCGTTAACAATGTTCCTATTATGTAACGGAATCTGGATCTTACACAGAAAGCTGATTTTGTTCGTGAACAGAAAGCATATGGTTTAATCACTCAAGCTTTGCCAAAGGAATTATTACACCAATTCAAAAGTTGCAAACACTCTCATGAGTTATGGACAACACTGAAAGAGAGGTGTGAGGGCAACGAACAATATAAGAAAGGTAAGAAGAAGGTGCTAAACAAGGAATTTGACAACTTCAAACATTTTGATGGCGAGGGCGTTCCTGAGCTAATTTCAAGATATTGTCATTTATTGTCTGAAATGGATAATGTCCAAATTAAGAAAGATGACGAAGAGCTGAAGGAAAAATTGTTGGAAGGTCTGCCATCGAAATGGGAATCTTATGTTTTGATGATCATGAATGATAAAGACTATGCCGAGTTAACATTTGTGAAACTTTTGGGTAAACTGCAAGCTCGTGATTTAGAAATGAAGAATGTTAACACTACTCCGGCAGCAGTTCAGAATCCAGATGTTTATTATGGGTCAAATGCAGCAACTATTTCTGGAAAATCAGCAGAGATAACAAGTACTGCACCTGCTACAGCATTTTTGGCTGGAAACTTACATTGATATGTGTCAAGTTCAGGAACTGGAACTAGTTCACAAAGTGCTGATTACAATTATAGTTCTGGAATAAGTGGCACGCCAATCCCAGCAAGTAATCTGGTGAACACGGGAAAGATGGCTATGTCAGTATCTACCACTGAAGATTATATGGCTCTTGTTTCTGCATTAGTGTCATCATATTATGGATTGATAACTGGAAATATCAGTAATGTTGAATTGACTGAAGAAGACTATGATCAGGTGGATCCTGATGATTTGGAGTTGATGGACATAAACTGGCAGTTTGCTATGCTGGCGAGAAGAGTGAAAAGATTTTTGAAGAAGACTGGTAGAAAGGATTTGAACTCTGGTGGCAGAATCGGATTTGATAAATCCAAAGTCAGATGCTACAATTGTTCCAACTTTGGTCATTTTGCTCGTGAATGTCAGCAGCCGAAAAAGCAAGAATATCAGAAGTTCACTCTAAAAACAAATGTTTCTGGATCTAACAATTCTTCGAGTTCAGGGAGTACTTCTAGTTTAAAATCTGATTCCACAAAAGCTCTTGTTTCTCAAGTTGACAAAACTTATAATTGGGGTAATCAGTTCGCTGATTCATCTGCTTTAATTGTTACTCATGTGCAGGATGAAGAAACGATGACTGAATCCATTGACAATGAAGAAGAAGTGCATGGTGAAGCGACTGATGAAACTTTTGATGGAATTAATGCTGAAGATGAAGTCTTAAATTCAAGGAGTGGTCATAAGTCTGTGATTGAAGAAAAATTTGCATTTATGGCTGATGTGTCTGAAAAGATCGAGTCCGATGCAATTCTGTTGTTCGAAAAGTAAATTAAACTTCTGACTGAGGAGAAAGAGGCATTGATTCGAGAATGTGATGCAGCGAAAGCCGAAGCAGTTGATGCAGCAAACGATTTTGAAAATCTTTATCAGAAGAGTCTTCCGCTGAAAGAGAGATATGAGAAAGCACAACAAAATTTTGTTGAGATTGCTGATAAGATGCTTGCATTGCAGAAGGATATGCAGAAAATTACTGATGAAAATACAAGTCTGAAACAAGAAATCGGTTCATTGAAAAGGAGCAATCTTACTGAAACAGTTGCTCTGATGGCCGATTCTTCAAAGGTAGTTTCATATCCTTTGATGTGTAAATCGTGTGATGACTTTGCTACTGCTAAGTCTGTGCTCTTAGATGAGAAGACAAAATTAAATGATCTTCTGGCAGTAGAAAAAGCTGATAAAAACATTTATAAGGAAAGATGGGAGGGGACAACCCAGGAATTACTGTCAGTACATGAGCAATTGCGTTTGCAAAAACTTGATTTTTCGAATCAGTCTGAATTGCTCGTGTCTGTACAGAAGAATTTGGCTGCTAGTCAGAAACTTGTCGCTGATTTGAAAATTGAGGTTTTTGAATTAAAACAAAAATTGGATTCTGTTCAAATGTCATCTTCTTTCACGAATTTTCTTCATAAAACTGAAAAAGAAGATGTTTCTGGCAAGCTGAGTCAAGTTCCACCTCCGGTGAACATCACACTTGGTCCTTCCTCTGAGGAAAAAGTAAATGTTTTTAATCAAGCTGAACAAAACACATTTGATAAAGTTTTAACTGAAAAATCCATCTTGGATTCAACAGTTGATGAGCTTTTCTATGATGTTTCAGATTTTGACAAAGTTGATGACTTAGTGTCTGAAACTGATGTTGAAAATTCGGTGCACACTCAGTCTAAAGTTTGCAAGCCAGATCATAAATATTTAATTTCTAAACATGATTTTCCAACGATTAAATCTGAGCTTTCAAAACTGAGTGCATACGAACAAAAGAAGATTGCTCGAAGCAAATCTGTGGACGGTAAAAAGGTCAAGTACCGTGGAGTCGGATTTGAGTCCTCAGCTAAATCTAAAACTGTTGAAAAAGGTTCTTCTTCGAAAATTTTGAAACCTACAAATGCTAAGGCTCGAATTCCTACTTTGGACACCGACTGTGACAAGGGTGAACCATGGGTGACTTATCGGTTAAAGGGTTCCAATCGGATTTATAGTGACAAAGAATTTCCTTTGGATATGGTGAACCCGAATTTAATCGATCACATTTTTTCATGTAAATATGATCCAGCATATGATCCCAAAGTGCGAAATGTGCCCATTAGGAGGGGAAATAGCAGAAGTGCTAATGGAATGGACACATTTCAGTCTGAATCTGAGTCTGGGTTGGTAAACAGAGTGAAAATTTCTGTTGGCAAATCGTCAAATAAGAAAACATTAAAACCAACTGTTCAAACACCACCGAAAGGTTTTAATGATAAAAAACAACCGAATTTCAAAAAATCCAGTCCATTTTTCAAAAGATCTCAATTTTATAATGATGAAGGATTTTTATGATGAGTTTGGTTGTGGACCAAATCAATCTGGGTTTAGGAAAGGTCCAAAATGGGTTGATTTTGAAGGTCAAAATGAATATGCTTCAAGGTTTGGTGGGTATAGAAACAGATATCAGAATTTTAGGGATCATCGTTCTTCTGAAAATCCTTATGCTAGAAATCAGGCTGGGTTTTATGATGATTTTCAGGAAACGTGTCTGGTTATGAGTCAGGACGTAACGATGAGTTTTGTTATGTGTCCAAAAAGCAGAGTGTAAAACCCAAGTTCCAAAAACGGGTTGTTGAGTCCGAAATGGATGACGACGTGAGTGAAAAAGTCATAATTGATAAAAGAAAGTGTTTTAAATGGAAAACTCGTGGTCATACATATCGGACGTGCCCGTTGAAGAAAACAAAATCTGTTAAATCTGACACAGAAAAGTCTGATGATATGTCGGAAGGCTATCAGACTGATACAAAGAAAAAGGTCAGATTTATGGATGAGCAAGGCAGAGTTCACTCTAATCTTAAATCGACAGAATGTCATAAAAATGACAAGAAATCTGAAAGTGAATTTTCAAAGGTTAAATCAATTTTGAAAAACTCTGCAACTTGCTCCGCAGATTCTTCAACAAATGGACAGAAACCTAAGGGTTTGTCCATGGTAGGTAAAGATTTTGTTGAAGATGACGGTCGACCCAAAGCGTCAAGCTTGGGTTCGTCCCGAAACTAATCTTCTGTTGTAATTTATGCAAGGATCTTCGCGACAATTGATGAATAACATCTGGGTTGTTGATAGCGGAGCATCTAGGCACATGACCGGAGACATTTCTTTGTTGCATGATGTGAAATACTTTGATGGCGGTAAAGTAACAATTGCTGGAAACAAAGGCGGTCAGGTCACTAGTATTGGGAAACTTTCAAATGGTGCTGTTACATTCGACAAGGTTGAATTTGTTCAAGAATTGGAGTACAATCTTTTAAGTGTCTCCCAGATTTGTGATAAGCGTTTCACGACTGCTTTCACTGGGAGTGAATGTTTAATACTGAAACCTGAATTCAAGATTCCTGATGAGTATGTGATAATGTGAGCACCGAGATTTTCAAATTTGTATATGCTCGACATGATTTTAGCAAAAGCAACGGTCGCCGGTCAATGTTTCTTGTCAAAGGCATCCGAAAGAGATTCCATTCTATGGCATCGCCGCATGGGACACATCCACTACAGGAAAATTAATGAACTGGTGTGGAGGAATCTTGTCGAAGGGGTTCCAAAGCAACAATTTGTTTTTAATGATGTCTGTGTGAGCTGCAAGAAGGGAAAACAGAAAAGAAAATCCCATCCACTGAAGAAATATCACTCTATTGAGGTCCCGTTAGAGTTGCTTCATATGGATTTGTTTGGTCCGGTGAATCGAGCAAGTATTTCGGGAAATTGGTATTGTCTGGTGGTCACTGATGAATTTTCAAGATTTTCGTGGGTTGATTTTCTGGTCTCCAAGGATGAAACGTCAAGAATTCTCATCAATTTGATTACAACACTTGAACCTTTGTATAAACTTAAAGTACGAAGAATTCGTAGTGATAATGGCACGGAGTTTAAGAATTTAGCCGTGAGGACATTTTGTTTGGAAAAAGGAATTGTGCATGCATTTAGCACTCCTTACACACCTCAGCAAAACGGCGTGGCAGAAAGAAAGAACCGCACAATCATAGAAACAACACGAACAATGTTGGCTGATGCTCAATTACCTGTTCCTTTTTGGACAGAAGCTGTCAACACTGTGTGTTACGTGCTTAATCGAGTGCTTACTGTGAAGCGTCTTGGAAAGACATGCTATGAATTGTTAAAGAATCTTAAGCCGAATCTCGATTATTTAGAGTCGTTTGGGTGTCCCTGTACCATATTAGCTTCTGCAGGAAAATTTGATGACAAGGCCTTTGAGGGGTTGTTTGTCGGATACTCAAATCAAAAGAAGCGAGTATTTAATAAGCAGCATGGTACAGTGGGTGAATATTTGCATGTGGATTTCCAATCCTATACTTTACCACCCAAGGGTGTTGGCCCAGACTGGTTGTTCGATTATAAAGCTCTTTTTGAAAATTGTGAATCGAAGCTAGAGATGTCTGATGAACAACTTACTAGAGTTGTCATTGAGTTACTAGATGATACTCCGGTTCTAAACATACAAACTCTGCCAACTCCGATAGTGCCTATTGCTGATGAGTACATGACCGAGACTTCAAATGATTCGACAATTGCTGCTGATGATATGTCTTCAGATGATGATAATGAATTTCATGAAGCCGTAACACATCAGGTGGATATTCCTACTCAACAACAAGATTCACATGTTGATGCTCCTTCAAATGAAGTTGAGGCTGATTCAATGGATAATGTGGTCGATCCACAAGTTGATACGCTTTCAAATGATGTTGATATCAATACAACTGATAGTGTGGTGGTTGAGGATGATCCTGTTCCTGATATGGGTGAGACGGTGGTTGTTCCTATTCATCAAACGCTTCGGATAAACACCATACATCCACAAGACAATATTATTGGTGATTTAAATGAAGGAGTTCGTACGAGACATCAAATTGAGAGTAGTGCTTTACTATCTGTTCTGGAATCTGGTGTTCAAGAGGAAGTATTTCATTCATGCTTTATATCCCAGATCGAACCGACAAATGTTCACGAAGCTTTATTAGACGGTTCGTGGGTTGAAGCAATGCAAGAAGAATTACTGCAATTTCAAAAGTTGGGTGTGTGGCATTTGGAAGATTTACCTGAAGGTAGCAAAGAGCCGTGTGGTACACGGTGGGTCTACAAATGTAAACGGGATGATCATGGAGTCATTGTACGAAATAAAGCCCGTTTGGTTGTTCAAGGTTTTTCTCAAGAAGAAGGGATAGACTTTAACGAAGTGTATGCTCCTGTTGCCAGAATTGAAGCAATCAGAATTTTCTTGGCATTTGCTGCACATCGTGGGTTTAAAGTCTTTCAGATGGATGTAAAGAGTGCGTTTCTCTACAGCAAGGTTAAAGAAGAAGTGTATGTCAAACAACCTCCGGGATTCTTCGATCCTGATTATCCGGAGAAGGTTTATAAGTTAGACAAAGCTTTATATGGTCTCCATCAGGCTCCTCGAGCTTGGTATGAGACGTTGTCTACTTATTTACTTGACAACGGGTTCAAGCGTGGGTTGGTTGATCCTACTCTAGTCTGCCGGAAAACGGGGGAGGATTTGCTTCTGGTACAGATTTATGTCGACGATATTATCTTTGGCTGTTCAAACGAGAAGTTATCAAAGGATTTTGAGACTTTAATGCAAACAAGGTTCGAGATGAGTTCGATGGGCGAAATGTCTTTCTTCTTAGGATTGCAAGTTGAACAATCTGATAAGGGTATCTTCATACATCAGACGAAGTATGTGAGAGATGTCCTGTATCGATTCAAGGTGGAAGACGTTCGAATTCCTGGAACTCCTATTCAGCTGTTGCATGGCCTATGTCCTGATGAGAACGGTGAAGAAGTTGAAGTCACTCGTTATCGGGCTATTATAGGTTCACTGATGTATTTAATAGCTAGTCGACCTGATATAATGTTTGCTGTTTGTTTGTGTGCCAGGTACCAGGCGGCTCCTTGTGTTTCTCATATGAATGCGGTTTTGCGAATTCTTGCTTATCTGAAGGGTAATTCAGATCTCGGGATCTGGTACCCTCATGATGATAAGTTCGACTTATCAGCGTATACAGATTCGGACTACGGCGGTTGCAAGATTAATTTCAAGTCAACCACGGCTGGATGTCAGTTTCTCGGTGATAGGTTGGTATCTTGGCAGTGTAAGAAGCAGACTTCTGTTGCCACATCCACGGCTGAAGCTGAATACATCACAGCTGCTAGTTGTTGTTCTCAGGTCTTATGGATTCAACAGCAGATGCGGCATTACGGTTTGAAGTTTCTTACTACTCCAATTTACATAGATAATTCGGCCGCTATTTGCATTACAAAAAACCCTGTCCACCACTCTAAAACGAAACACATTGATATTCGTTATCATTTCATCCGGGACTGCTTTGAGAAACACCTAATTGATCTGCAAAAGATCCATACTTATTTTCAAAAAGCGGATCTTTTTACGAAAGCTTTTGACAAAACCCGCTTTCGTTATCTTTTGCAGATCAACGGCATACAAAAGTTACCGGTCGAGTAACTTTCGGTTGATCATTTTTCCTTATTGTTTTCTTTTGCTTCTTATACAAAAATCTAAAAATAGTGTTTTGTATTTTAGGGGGAGAAATATCAGAAAATATAAAAAAATGGAAAAATGCAAAAAGTAAAAAAAATGGAAAAATAAAATTTGAGAAATTGATCCGACCAAGCGAGAAATGATATTACATCGGCGTGTGTTATCAACCACGGATAAAGTAAAAAAGAAAAGCTGTAGGTTCTTGTTTGGTTAGTTAAATGCGTAAGGGTAAATCTGATATATGCTAGTATGATATAAACATAAAAATGGTGCTTGATAAATTGTGAGACACATCATGATGATTACTGTGTGATCTTGGCATCAAATAAGATGAAAAAGCAAAAACAGAATAAGAGATGTTCTGGTGTACGCATGTTTTCATTTTGCAAATATTTAAACTTGTTTGATTTTCTTTATTTTGTCAAACGATCGAACTTTCTCTGCGTATTGAAAGATCGACCTGATTGTTGTTCGTTTGACGTTCTGCTTTATTTTCTTTGGTGTTTCGTATAATCCATCGGACTTTCTCTGCGTGTACGTGAGTACCGACCTGATTGTTGTTGGATTATACAACTTCTGCTTTATTTTACATTTCTTATTTTCCTAAACAATCGGACTTTCTCTGCGTGCCTACCAGCCGACCTGATTGTTGTTTGTTTAGGGTTCTGCGTTATTTTTGCATGAAACACCATGAACGATAAATCTCTGTGAGAATCAAATTCTGTGAAAAGTACAAAAATAGTAAGAATAAGCCAGATTACCGGTATTTCTGATTGTGTGGGTTTTCACATTATCAATGCTTGCTAAATATATCTTAACATATCAGAAAGCTATAAAAATTGATCTACCCAAGCTGAAATAAATTGAAAAATTGTATTTGCTGTCAACTTGACTTGCATGCTGATTAAAAATGAAATTGAAGTGTGTCTGATACATATTGGCCGATATGATCTCGCGTCTGGATCTTTCTCACAAAAATACTTAAGTTATATCAACTCTTAGTAATTTTGTTTCAATTTTGTTTGGTTTGTTATGTGAATGTCTGAAAAATCATAAAAAGATTTTAGGTATGTTTTAGCATAATCTTGTAAAAATTCAAAAAGATTTTTGGTGTGTTTGAAAATTTACAAAAATAAAAAAGATTTTGATTCTGCTTTATTTTCGATCAATCGGTAAATTGAACGAAGTTTGAGATATATTGATAAATTTTAAAACTTTGGAGGTTCAATTTGAAAAATTCATCAAAATCAAGGGTTATGTTTGAAAATTTTGCAAATCTCCAAACTTGAAGTTCGGAGGTCCGAAGGTGAGAAGTTGTGAAGTTCGGAGGTCCGAACCTCGCCATCGGACAGAGTTTGGAGTTGGGCGATTGGGGAGTTCGGTGTTACTGTTCGGCCGAACTTGGAGTTCGGAGGTCCGAATGTGCTTGGCTATATATGCGCCAAACTTGACGTTCGGAGATCATTGTTACTGTTTTTCTCCGAACGTGCACCGAACCTCTGCCCAAATTTTGAATTTTCGTTTTGACGTGTTTTTGGCGATTTAACGACTGATTCTAGGTAGATCTTGATATTCCGAATGTACTGGTTGTCTTAGATTAGGTTTTTACTCATGTTTTGTGAGGTTTTGACTGGAAAAACTCGTTCGGATATAACCCAGTTCTAGATCTGAAAATACGCTATGAAAACCATGTTTTTATCAATTAAAATTGGTTCCTATGAGTTGCTTATCAGATTCCGACTATAGGTGTTGCTTGACAGTGTCAATTTGGTCGTTTTCATCAAGTTTGAGATTCAAACCTGTCGGAGTTCTTCAAGCTCCGAACTTGGGGATCGGAGACTCTGAACGTGCGGTTCGGAGGGGGCTCGGACAGAGTTCGGCGGGTCTCAGATTTTTGTTCAAATGTTGTTCGTTTATGCAAACGACAATGATTTGACAAAATCGATGATGATATCTGTTAATCACATTGAATTTAATGAATGTTTTCTTTTATGTGTTTTCAGATATGGCAAACGATTTAAAGATTGGCGACACGCATAACATTTGTGCACACATCGGGGTTGCAAGGGCCAAACTTGATAAATTTGGAGGTTCTGGAATATTTGAATTTCTGAGACGTTCAAGAATACATCACGCTATTACTCACCAGTGTGATGTATACAGAGATATTATTTTGGAATTCTGGAGTACAGCACATACAATTTCTGATCCACCGATTAGAATTATTGCTACTGTTCAAGGCCGACCAGTTCAAGTCACAGAAGCTGATATTCGCAGGGTTTTACAGTTAGAGTCTGATTCACCAAATGCAAGGATTGAATTTCCTCATGAAGATAACGTGGCATTCTTAAAGCGGATTTGGTATACAGACGATCCAAGCAAGGAGTGGGTATACAAGTCGTCGCTGAGTGTCCCGTATAAGTATTTGGCTCATGTGTTATTGGTCTGTTTAGGGCATAGAATTTCAGGGCATGATGAAGTTCAGCAGATCATTCTGTCCTTGATGAATGCTTTGGTGATGAATCGACCTTACAACGTGTCTAGGATGATATTCCATTATATGAGAGACAATTTGACACAACGTCAGAAGAAGGCTGCTATCTACCCCAGATTCCTCCAACTGGTGCTGAATGACTTATATCCGAATTTGACAAAGAATGCAGCACATCGAATGGAATTAAAGCATATGATTGAGGCAAGTGTTGGGGCTTTGGCGTCTTATCAAAAGAAGGCACCAGAGTTTCAGCCAAAACTGAAGAGATTGATTGGCCATCTAGCCAATGTCAATTATGTGGCGCCAGTCACAGGTGCGCCTCGTCATGATGACGGAAGCGACTCAGAAGAACTGGATTATAGTTGGATTGAAGAGCAGAATCAGATACCTCAGCAGGGAAGGGTAAAAAGGCTTAAGAGGCAGGTTCCAATCGTTCGGGGAACAAGTTAATCAAGATCCACAACCAGAACCAGTAGTTACTCTACCGCTAATATCTGAACCGGTGGTCTCAGTTCCTGCTACTGTGACTGAGACACCAGCTGTCAATACCCTGATTGATGAATCCGAATCTGATGATGATTTTCTGGATACTGGAGTTGACTCTGAGGACTTATCGGAACCCAACGATTCGTTTGTCCGTGTCCTGATTAATTCCAAGTATGTGAAGTTGAGGAAGGGAAGTGATGAGCACATTGCATACAGAATCGGCCAGAACAAGAGTGTCGATAGATACAAAGATCGAGTATATGATGTAGTGGCCTCATCCGAATCAGATAAAGATTATAATCCTGAAGCCGAGGTGGTTTCTGGTAAAGGAAAACAGCCAGTGACTGGTTCATCTGTTACTCCATCTAAAGGAAGAAAGAAATCAGTGGTTGGGGGCAGAACGAAGAAGAGAAAGGGCGTAGGTGTTCAGCAATTTGTTTTGCAGCCTCGTTCCAGTGTCTCTGCATCTACTGAAGCTACAACAACAGTTCAGACTTCAGTGTCTGATACTCAAGCTGCTTTCTTACATAACTTGATGAATGCAAGTCGTTCGACAATTGCTGGCACAACACCTTCAGCAAGTGCTGGTGTGCAGTTTATTAATCAGCCAACAGGATCTACAACACCGGTTTTCACTATTGCTACTGCAACTGCGTCTACACATTCTACACCAGATGTGACTTTTAATTTTGAAGAAGGTTCGGTTTCTTTTTCACAAGCTAGTATCTTGCAGAGTGCTTTATCAGATCATCAATCTCAGATTGACGCTTTGAAAGCTAAGTCTGAAGCACATGAAAAGACCATTACTGTGCTGAAGTTGGATAAAGAAGATTTTATTCGACAAGTTGTAACTCTTCAGAGTCGTGATAGAACCAAAGATCAGGAAATTCTGAGATTACAAAGGGCTAGTCAGACTCAATCAAAAATGCTTCTTGAGATGGGTGAGCAGATTAAATTCTTGATGGAAAAATTTAAAGCTCAGGGGGAGATAGGAGACGGTTCGGGGTGTAATGAGGACCCAATGCGTTTTCTAAAAGATGATCCCGACCAAGATGACCCTGAAGGGAATGTTGGTGGCGGACCAGGCCCATCTGGAACTACTTCGGGTTCGGGTGCTGGTGCATCATCTTCCCAGGGGGAGAAAGACTCGAGATTAGAGGTACCGATTTCTTCAATTCCTTCTAATCAAGCGGCAAAAAGTTTGAATGAATTTGCTGAGATGTTACAAACACTTGAAGAAGGGCAATTTGTTGGAAATTTGACGGTTGAAGAGTTACAACGGGTGTTCGATTTAAATGACGAAGAGCTAAGAAAGGCATCTGAAAAAGAACCTGAGAAATACAAAGAACCTGAGCCAGAGTCTGATGAAGACGTGGAAGGTATATTTGAAGAAGAAATTGAAGTGGAGGATATTACAGAGGAGGAATATCCAGATCTGTACTCCAACTTCAATAACAATCAAACTGGTGATGAGTTTGAAGTATTTCCGAAAGAAAAAGATGCTGAAGCTGAAGAAGTGTTGAGAAAGAAAGAATCTGAGAAACCAGAAGACCCAGTGGTGAAGGAGGCAATGACTCAGAAACAGAATCAGGCATTTAAAGAATTTATGAAGGCTTTTCATGCAAATTATATTCCGCCTCCGAAACCTATCAAGCAAAGATCATCTTTCAAGTTCAAGGGTCGGGTATCGGGAGAAATTATTAGTTGGATGTATGCTTCGAGCTTGAGGTGCTATGGAATTAAACGTGAAAATGGGATCCAGTACTTCAAGTGTGCCAAGGATTTCAGCAGTCTGCCTGTTTGGGATGTTCATGAACTGACAAGGAAACCTTTTTGTTGTTATGGCGATGATGCGTTGGGTATGCATTTTAAGAAGATTATCGAGAAAGAATGTCGTGAAGGATTTCAGTTTCTGGATCCTCAAAGGCCAAAGCGTCGTCGATCTACAACAAGAGTTCATGAACTAACTGGCAAGAAGCTGATAATTTTGGTGTTTAAGAAGAAGCCTAATGTAATGAAGAAGATACCACTGATGACGATGCAACAAGATTTCATCAAAGATCTGAGGTGGTGGTATTATAATGAGAAGACAGGTGAAGCGGTTATTGTATTGAAGGAAGATAATCGGGTTGTGAAGATATATGATCCTATGTGGCTGATCAATTTGTCGAAGGCGGATATTGACGAGTTGTATCACAATCCAATTTTGTATCATCCAGATTATATGGATCAAGCGCTGAAGTTCCAGAGGGTGATAAGAGTTTGTTTTGCGTTCAACATTTTTGCTAGAAATAACCACGACTTGGTTTGGAAAGGTGATGGATCTGCTACAGATGCTCAAGGCTGATGAAGAACGGTCCAGCTATTGCCAAGGGGGAGTTTGTTGATACACGAAATGGCAATGAGCTGGATCTGACGAAGACACGAAGTTTTGGTATTTTGGTCTGGTGGCCGAACTCCTGCCGAACCTTGGCCGAGCCTTGGCCGAACCTGAGTTTCGGACAGGCAGAGGAGTTCGGACATCCGTAGTTTATATATAAGTGTTTGTGTCTTTGTAATTCAGTAGTTTTGGAGAGAGAGCGAATTTTGTACGTGAGATTTTCTCTGTGTCTCTGTGTAACTATGATTCTCTGATTAATACGAGATTGAGTTTTATTTACTTACGTGTGTTGATTTCTCACTTGTTTACGTTTGCATTCGATCAATTCGTCCAAACCGATCCACGATCAGTCACTTTCAGTAATCGCTCGGATTTGGCAAACATGCCATCGTCGACTTGCTATGAATCTCACAATCACTCGTTTTTGTCGCATGCGTTAGACTTAGTCATTTTCAATTGAACACACACTTATATTATCATGCTCGTTAGGTGTTTGGTAGAACAAGCTGCTATTTGCTACTTTTTGATGTGATTACTATCTGGATTTTTGCTATGCACCCTAAGGTGAGTTTCACGGCCCCACTTTACTCTTTTCTTTTGGGGGAGAGAACATGCAAACTTACTTACTGTTTTTAGACAGCTTTTATATTTCCAACATATCACATGTACTAGATTTGCTTAACACCAAAACTAAGTCCTTACATATCGAACCGTTAATTGTGAAAAGCGAGGTAATGTTGAGTAGTACTACTGGGGTTTGAAAAACCCCTCTCAGCGGGCACGTGATGCACCACCCGACTGGTAGTCGGACTGAGAGCAATATTAGCCTAAACGTACCGTTGTTTCTGGTGGGACACGGGGAAGGCAAAACACGTAAGGATTATTCCTACAACTAATTAGTCAGCTTCGGTTGCGAACTATCTAGTGACATGAACTTTAGGCTAGCTACCTACGATATGGAAATATAGCAAAACTTTACAATTTATCTATGGACTTTAAATTGTTGTGTCCATAGGCGAAAAACTTGACTGCGAATATCAAAACCTGTGAACTCACCAAACTTTGGTTGACACTTTCTTTTAAACATGATTCTCTCAGGTTGCAGATGTTCGAGTATCACGAGTACGAATGCATGAGTCTTTGAAACACTTTTAGTGTAGATGGACGAGTCACGTCACCTTGGGTGACAATGTTTTTACTTGGATTTTTATTTTTATTTACGCTTCCGCATTTGTAAAACTCTGAGTTTATATTTTAATGAAATATGAAATGTTTTTTATTAATTACTGGTCGTTTGGTGTAACTAATGGACTGCGATCCTGGTTTGTCACGCTCCCTGCGGGGTATTCCGCGCGTGGATTTTTGGGGGGGTGTGACATTAGATGACAATCTTTGGAGTTCTTGCAACTCATAGAAATAAATTGATCTTATTTAAGTTTTAGCTTCTGCAAGGTTCTAAAGATGTATATAAAACCATCTACGATTGTGTTGTCAACCCCCTTCCCCCGTTCCTCCGCCACCTCACCCATCAGACCTCCTACGTCGTGTAAGTTCATTTTTATTACGTGTCCATGTTTATGCAATTTAAATGTTAATTTACCTATGGTTGTATCCGGTGGGAAGAAAATGTACCACCGGAGTGTAAAGGCCTTTTAGTTGCATCCGATGGGAAGAAAATGTACCACCGGAGGCTCTCTCCCTATGCTTACTTCCGGTGGGAAAAAAATGTACCACCGGATACTCGCAAAATACCAAGTTCATTACATATGATTCGAATATTACATTTTTTATTACATGTTTACCTATTGATTTTCTTCCTTTTCTGTCTTCTGCCCAGGTTCTTTCGTTGCTTGTAGCTGGCCAATATGGGTTTGATTATCGTACGCTTCAAGTTGCGACGGGTGCATTGGTATGTCTTCGTTTTTGCCAACGGGTCCACTGCATGGATCCTCACTGTTGCGGTTACTTTGGTTCGAACCCCTTCTCTGGTGACTAGAGTTGTTGCATGTTTTTTCCCGGCTTCCAATGTAATGCATAGTGCTCGGGCATAACAATGAAGAGAAAGAAACAATGAATAAATTGGTTAAATAAGACACCGGTTATAATTATGACATTTGAATTGAATCGTTATATTATTATTATGCTATTGTTTGAAGAGATGGAAAAACACTAAACGGCTTAATTAAAAGGTTTGGACCACAAGTGAAAATAAATTATACGCGGATCATGAATGACCCGACCCATTGAATGTATTTACTTTATCATCGGGTTGGGCTATTCTGACGTCATGAGAGGTTCGTTGTACATCAGGAATTATATTATGACCCGGTGTATATCAGGAATTGCATTATAACCCGCTTACTAATTTTCCTTTATCATCCGTTTGGAATAAACATAAAATTATGTCTTTAAATTGATGCTTGAAGTTACTTAAAAATATATAAACGGTTTAACTCACATTTCACAGCCAGAAAATCGATAGATTTGAAAAGGCATAAATAGTATCGAGAAAATCTATCTGTTAATTATATTGAGAATGGCTCGTTCACGTAAATAGTCTCCATCATCCTGCCGTTCTATAAATGCGGGGAAGGTTGCTGAGATTATTTCCTCATTAGGGGAGTTAGTATATTTCACAATATGATGATCCAGGATCTTGATCCATGTCGGTTCATGATCTCCTTCCTTAATTTTTGTCGGAACAACACCGTCACCAATGTCCAAAACCCTTCTATTAAACTGTTGCTTCGCGACGTCAACTGCACTCCCTGATGTGTAATCCTTTACACACATGCTCTTTGTTAGCCTATGCAGCTGGCAAGAATTCCACAAAACGGATTTATTGATACAAGATTGGACAACGTCTTCTCCCTTACCTTTAGGAATGACCGGTAAAATCTGACTGAAGTCACCACCTAGCAAGACAGTCAAGCCGCCGAAGATACGCCCCGTATTGTATGGTTGTTCATAGACAATTATATCTCTAAGAGTTTTATCAAGGGCTTCAAAACAATGTTTCTTTGTCATGGGTGCCTCATCCCATATTATTAGGCGCGATTGTTGCACCAACTGTGCAAGCTGGGTATTTTGTTTTATACCACATGTACTGTTTTGTGACGCCCACTCCCAGTCTTGGCTCCAGGAGGGGTCACGTGTCGGATTTACTCATGAACACATGGTACAACAGAGATAACTAAGCAGCGGAAATTAAAAACTTTTCATTTATTTATTTGCCAAGTACAACAGTAAGGAAGATAACAACATAATCTAATAACTAGATCTTATCTATTACTATGCCAGTCTACTACCGAGTCTTTCTTGATAGCTTGCCCATCTAATCTGCCCTTGCTAGAGCCCTTCCCTTTCTACTTTAAACATCACCGATACCTGACATACATGCTTTTAAAGGTCAGCTTACGCTGGTGAGTTCTAAGTATTTAAAACTTTTACCTTTCCTTGAAAGGTTGACTTCAAACATTTGGGCCTAACGACCCTTATTTATCAGGTATAAAACATAACAGAGTTATACCAAAACATTTAAACATTCGGTATTAAAATCATTTAATACTCTAAAACATACCTCAAACATTTGGGCCTAACGGCCCCTTCTTTATAAACATTTAACAGGTATAAAGCATAACAGGATTATACCAAAACGTTTAACTCGTCAGTATTAAAAATCATTTAATACTCAAAAATACCTTGGGCCTCCGGGACCCATCCTCTGTGCAAATAATCATTACGTATAATAAAGTCATACGAAATATTATAAGCAAAACCTCTTTTTACTAAGCATTGTGTATCCTCTGGGACTACTTTAGCCCCTTTCGGTTGGCCGTCGCCTCCCGACCTCTTGAGTAACCGTCGTTACTCCAGTGGCTTCATTTCCACTGCTTGGATTGTACAACCCCCCTCTTACCAGACAATCTGTGCTTAGATTTAAAACTTCTTTAAAATAACCCCAAGGGTCATTTCCTTTATCCTAAAAAAAACTCATTTTCCTCTTTTTAAACTTTACTTTAAAAGTTTAACTTCTTTATTACCCGTTCATTATAACCTTCCCGAAAAGAGTAATAATAGGTAATAATAACTTTAAAACAGTTATAAGTATTATAACTTTTTCACGTATGTGTATTAACACAAAACAAGTAAAGGCATCTCAAATACTTTTCAAGTAAACAGTTGAATATGTATCATTGCATGTATATCAGGCTCGAAAATATTAAAACATTTAAAACATTTAAAAGTGGGCTCATAGAACTCACCTTATTCTCTTAGGTAGTATTTTCGGACAGAACCTCCGTTATCTCTTCCGATTAAACCTAATTGCGTATTGTATGGCGTTAACGCAGGTTTTAATGTAATAAACACTTTCGATGTTTATTTTAATAATTCATTATCTTAATAATATTAAATTATTAAGTTCATTCCTTTTATAGGTCAAAATGACCAAAATGCCCTTGGAGGCATATTACCTTCTTTTTATTAATAATTATGAGGACGCGCATTCCTATAAGTAGACATTCACTCCGGGATCGCCCAGTGTTGGGATGCCATTGCCCAGATGGGATGGCGACACCCCCGCTTTTGCCAGAAACCCCAGTGTACAGGTGTCTACCCTTCCGGTCCGCGCGAACCTCTAATATCCGATTAACTCGGTATTTTAAATACTTGATTATATGACCAATTTACTTTCATATATTCTTATATTATATGAAAACATGTTAGCATACCAAAGTTCAAGCCCCCATACCCTTCGGATTATTTTATATTAAATAATCATATTTAGAAACCCTAATTTCATGAATTTCTCGTTTTATTATCAAAACTCATTTTTAATTCAAACCAACTTAGGGTATTACCCATTATAACATTTTATAACATCCTTTAAAAGCTCAAAGCTTAATTCAAAACCGTTTACTCAATTTGGGCAGAACAACGTTACGAAAACCCTAATTTTGACCCGTTAACAAAACCTTTACCAAACCTTTTCCAATTGTGAAATAAACTTAGGGCTTTCTTAAAACACATTAATTTATGATTACCTACAAAAATTCAGACCCTAATTCCCAACCGATCACCCGATTTTGGCAAAACAAGCTCAAGAACCCTAATTTTTATACATTTTTAGAAATCATACTTAGAGACAATATTATCAAAAACTAAAATAGGTTATTTTAGATCATACCATATAAAGATTGACTGCAGAAATTCGGCTCTTGATTCCTCATGGTTTGCTCGAATTCGATGGATGAAGTTCTGGGTTCGTATAAGGGTTTTTGAGGTGGATTTCAAGTAAATTGGTGATGAATCTATGATGTTTAGGCCGCTATTTATATGCATTAGAGGCGCAGGAGGTTAGGGCAGGTGTCCATGGTGACAAACCAGTTGATTTTGACGCGTAGGAGGCGAATTCGTGCGAAGAAAGCTAACAAACGTGGCCAAAAAACGAACCAAGATCAAAGCTGCTGATCTGTGGGCTTCCTAGCGTATCGCGAGCCAGGTTGGGTGGGGCTGCGCGATACGCGAGCCACCCTGGTTCCGGCCAGATTTTGCAATTTTTCATTTTTAGCCCTTTTAGTTAGGTTTTGTGCATTTCTAGCCCCTAAACTTCTAACCTTTTATTATTTTATGTACCAAAACATCATGGGACATATTTCTCATATTTTTAGGGCTCGGGATACATTCGATAACGTATATATACACATACGTATATACTTATATATTTTTACTTATATTCCATTAACTTGCGTTTTAGCCCCTCATACTTTTGTATACTTATCATTTCATGTTCCAAAACACCTTAGGATACATTTTTAATATTCTCTAAGCCTCGGGTTCATATAAATACATATAAATACGTACAATACTCGTATACGTTATGTAATGATACGTTCTTATTTATTTTTCACATGCTTAACTATTCTAACATGTATTCCTCCGTATATATTCATCAAATGAATATTTCTCATGCATTTAAGTCATTCGAATATATATATATATATATATATATATATATATATATATATATATATATGTATATACTTACACATATTTTTAATATAACGAAATCGCGTTGCTTCAGAATGGCCATCTACACCACGCAGTGCTTCAGCTGCGAAGTTTTCTGCTTTCAAAGCTTCTCGTTGGCAGTCGCGGATCCGATCCGGTAATCCTGAATGTATTGTAAGTTGAAGCGCTCGTACCCGTCGAGGCTTTTCGTACTCTTTTCTGCTTAGGGCATCTGCCACCACATTTGCTTTTCCCGGATGATATTTAATTGCCAAATCATAATCGTTCAGTAATTCAACCCACCTCCTTTGCCGCATGTTGAGGTCTTTCTGATCAAAGATGTGCTGTAAGCTTTTATGATCGGTGAATATTGTGCATTTTGTTCCGTATAGGTAATGTCTCCAAATCTTGAGTGCATGAACAACGGCTCCCAATTCCAAATCATGCGTTGTATAATTCTTCTCAGTATCCTTTAGTTGCCTGGACCCATAGGCAATCACTTTGTCTCGTTGCATCAACACGCAACCGAGTCCTTGGATTGATGCATCACAGTAAACCACAAAGTCGTCAACTCCATCGGGTAATGCAAGAATTGGAGCTGAACATAACATATCCTTAAGCGTTTGGAACGCGCGTTCTTCTTTCTCACCCCATTTGGTATTGCACTCCTTTGTGCGTTAAGGCTGTTAAGGGTTGAGCCAATTGAGAGAAACCCTTGATGAATCTTCGATAGTATCCGGCAAGTCCCAAAAATTGTCGGATTTCTGTTGGCGCTCTTGGAGTAGACCAATTCTTTATAGCTTCCACTTTGGCTGGGTCGACATGGGTTCCTTCCTCATTAACAATGTGTCCCAGAAACTGGACTTCGCGGATCCAAAAATCGCACTTTGAAAACTTGGCGTAGAGCTGTTCCTTGCGAAGCAATTCCAAAATAAGTCGCAAGTGATTCTCGTGTTCTTCCTTTGTCTTGGAGTAGATCAAAATATCATCGATGAAAACTATCACAAACTTATCGAGGTACGGCTTGCACACTCGATTCATCAGATCCATGAATACGGCAGGTGCATTGGTTAGCCCAAACGGCATAACCAGGAACTCGTAGTGACCATACCGAGTTCTGAAGGCAGTTTTGGGTACATCCTCATCACGAACACGAAGCTGGTGATATCCGGACCGTAGGTCAATCTTTGAAAAGTAGCTTGAACCCTGTAGTTGATCGAAGAGATCGTCGATTCGAGGAAGAGGATACCGATTCTTGATCGTAACCTTGTTGAGTTCTCGGTAGTCGATACACATGCGGAACGTTCCATCCTTCTTTTTAACAAATAATACCGGAGCTCCCCACGGGGACGAACTTGGACGGATAAATCCCTTGTCGAGTAACTCTTGAAGTTGTGCGGAAAGTTCGTTGAGTTCACTTACCGCCAAACGGTAAGGTGCGCGCGCTATCGGAGCGGCGCCAGGAGCTAAGTCGATTCCAAACTCTACTTGTCGAAATGGAGGCAAACCCGGCAGATCTTCAGGGAATACATCTTGGAAGTCGCGAATTATCGGGTAGTCGTTGATTTTATGCTCGGGAAGTGTCGAATCGGTGACGTTTGCAAGAATCGCGAAGTGACCTTTACGAAGGCACTTTTGAGCTTTGAGAAACGAGATAATTCCAGTGACTGTCCCACCTTTCTCACCTTGAACTGTTAATACTTCACCTCCTTCGAGTGGAATACGAACCACTTTTTCTTGACACAAAATTTCGGCTCGATTTTCAGATAACCAATCCATTCCTACTATAACGTCAAAACTACCAATCGGGAAAGGCATAAGATCGATCCCTAATGTATGGCCAGCTAGTTCTAACTTACAGTCCTTAACTATCTGAGTCGTATCATGAAGTTTACCGTTTGCTAGTTCTACCACATACTTAGCATCTAAGTTAACTGGTTTAGCATTAATTAGTCTAGCAAACTTAGTGGAAATAAAGCTTCTTTCAGCACCAGAATCAAATAATACGGTAGCAAAGAAACCATTAAGAATAAATTTACCGTTGATCACGTTGGCATCATTGCGAGCTTCTCCTTGGCCCATCACGAAAGCTCGGCCTCTACCGTTTCCACCATTTCCACCATTGCCATTGCCATTCCCATTACCATTACCATGGCCACCGTTGTTTCCCTGGTTGCCATTTCCTTGTCTTCCCAGTTGAGGGCAATCTCTTTTCATGTGGCCTTGGGCACCACATTCATAGCAACCATTGCCATTTCTTCTTGGGACTTCATTGTTACGGTTCTGCCCATTGTTATTCCCGTTTCCCCGATTGTTACCATTGTTGTTGTTGTTCTGCCTCATCCGATTTTGTTGTTCAGGAATGACTGCCCAACAGTCGTTCGCCACGTGGTTTTTCTTACCACACCTTCCACAAGTTAAACTTTTTTCTACAGACTCCCGAGTGATGCTTGCCGCAGGTGTTACACGTGGGCAAGTTCTGACCATTTCCGCCCTGGCGGTTGTTGCTGCTATTGTTACCAGATCGCTTACTTTGACCTTGGGTGTGATAGGATTTCCCAGAGCTGTTGGCCACACTCTGCTGATTCATTGACACCTCAGGAACCTCATTTTCGGCCTTTCTTTTGCCACTCAAGGCTGTCTTCTCAGAAGCTTTCGCAGGAAGGGTTCCCTTCTCCATTTCTTGGTCAGTCAACTTATGAGCTAGACGAATAGCTTGCTGCACAGTTGCTGGGTTACTAGCAGTCACCATTCCTTTAATTTGAGGCGCGAGGCCTTCTAGATAACGCTTGATGCGTTTAAACTCAGCATCCACCATTGTGGGGCATAGTACCGCGTACTCGTGGTAACGCGCAGTATACTGCTCGATTTCAGACCCAACCATCTTCAGATTCAAGAATTCACCCTCTAGCTTCTTCACTTGATCACGGGGACATTATTCCTCCATAATTAGTTCCTTAAATGCTCCCCATTCCATGTTATTGGCAGCATCTAACCCAATCATCTGGATTTCAGCATTCCACCAGGTAAGAGCAGCTCCTTCAAAGGTACCAGTCGCAAATTTCACCTTGTTCTCAGCAGGGCAGTTACACATGGAGAAGACCTTCTCAGACTTCTCGATCCACCTGAGGAGTCCTACCGCTCCTTCCTCGCCGGAAAACGTCATCGGCTTGCAGTCCATGAAAGTCTTAAAGGTACAGTGATGGATGTTTCCTGATGCAATTAATAGTTCGGGTTCAAATTTAAACATGTCAAAATATATATCGCCTTGTGCCTTAACCGGCGTAATAATTACCATGGGCGGCAATTGTAGCTTGGACGGCAGCTACGGCGGCTTGCACATGCTCGTTGATCATCGCTTGCAGTTGTGCAGGCGTCAGATTAATGTTGTTCCTTCCGGCTCTTCCAGACATTTTCTGGACAGTTTAAAGTAGGCAGTGTTCAGTCACAGTTATATTCTATACATATCCCATAATATGTATATTATCCATTTCCCGTTATCCCACTATTAGTCCAGAAAAATTTTCGTGCGAAATCGAGGCGTCGTCGGAGAACGTCGGAAGTCGTAAGCGCTATCGTCGAAAGTCGGCTTTCCCATAAAAGTCACCGTCGGCGTAGTCATCGTAGTAGAAATCAGGACGTAGCGTGTAGCATCGTTCGTTGTCGCTTTCCCCAGAATAGTGCGCGTATTATCGTTTGCGTTTCGTATTCGTGTGTGACATTTTCCTAAGGTTTTTCCGTTAGACTACTTAGACACGGTCTATATATATCTATATATATATATATATATATATATATATATATATACGAAGCGTTTACTTACACAGCAGAGCGAGTATCCCAGGTTGGCACGTAAAAATTTTGTTTTGGGAATTTGTTTGTTCGTTTGTAACTGAGGTTTCAAGTTGCAATTTCCAAATCGTTTTAGAAAATGATTCCAGTTCTCTGCAACCTATGGCTCTGATACCAATCTGTCACACCCCCAAATTAACCACTAACGGAGTTTATACCGTTAAGGGGTGCGACTAGACCAGGATCCACAACCATTAGTTACAAATACTAAACGAATCAGAGTAAAGTCCAAATGTTCATAAATAAAACAGTTTCAAAAGTTACGCAGCGGAATGTAAACATAAATATCTTAGCACTAACCGCGTGCTTTAATTACAAAACATGAATTGTTATATAAATTCCCAAGTTAGTTCAAATAAAAGTAAACATTTTCCTGTGCCATGTCAACCTGCTCCGGATACTCCTCAGCGATCTGCAAAAGTTAAAACCACGTAAGTGTCAACCAAATGGCTGGTGAGTTCACAGTGGGCTTGTCATGCATTGGCCCGGTCTCATAATCATTTTCTTTGTCAACATATACATACGTAATATTTGTTTTATGAAAAACGATGCTTTTAAACGTCGATTACCGATTATTTAATATGCGCTTAGTCTTGTAAGAATTAAAGTGCTCAACCGATATCGCGGGTAGCTAATCCGTCGTTTCATGCACTAAGGAAGATTGTACCAAGCTGACTATTTATTTTGCGGCGTTCCACCGTCATTTATTTTTATTTGCGGACTTTCGTCGCTGCTCTTTTTGCCTCCCCCGTGTCCTCCTGTTGGGGATCACGGTGTCAAATAGGCTGATATTGTTCCCCGTGCACCTCCAGTGCCCCGGAGCGGAGTTTGTCAAACTCCAGTAGATCTACCCAACATCCCCTCGCTTCCACGAATTAATGGCACAATTAATTATGAGGACTTTTTATTTAACCAAAACATTCCTTAGAAATCATGTGATATCATTTGGTTTAAAGCCTTTAACCTATGCTAGCCATATTAAAACATTTTACTTAGGGTTTCCTTCGAACCCAAAAATCATTTATCAGTTTTATTTTTCGTAAACAGCGACTTGAATCCCCCCCCCCCCCCAAGTGTTCCCATAAACACTTTGGTGAAAAACAGTCGACTTTTATTCGTCCGGTGCCCAGCACTCGTAAGTTTTGTCAGCATTGTTTTTAAGTTGTTCTTTCCGTCCCTAACGGGATCGTATCTTGCTGGTTAGTGACACTCACCTTTGGTTGCTCGGCTAGACTTGCTTAATTATCCTTGAATTGATTTCTTAATGAAGACCTATAATTCATTTAGGTCTTATATATTAGTCTTGTGTCTAATTTATTTCAAACAACGTTCACTATGGCCCATAACATAGCACGTTAAACTAAGACACGACATATCGACACACGACACCGATGGTTGATCATAAACAAGGGTTCATATACATCAGAAATCAAACATGTATCATCATAGCATAATCATGTAAGTCATGGCATAATATTCAAGTAAATTGCACAAGTTTAGATTCTGGTCACAGTTTCGCTAGCAGTTTCGCTAGGCAGTTTCGCTGTGTACACGGGCAGCACTTTCGCTAGGCAATACCCGATGACACAGTTTCGCTAGGCTAGTTTCGCTCGAAACTGTTGGCACAGTTTCGCTAGCCTAGTTTCGCCCGAAACTGATTTGAACTTTCGTTCAGGGAATTTCGCTCGGTAGATTCGCTCGAGCTGGTCTGGTTGGTTTACCCGGCGACACTGCAGTTTCGCTGCATAGTGTCGCTGGAAGGAGATATACATAGTTTCGCTGGACAGTTTCGCCCAGAGAACACGACAGTTTCGCTGGTCGCGAAAAACACATAAATCAGCCTAAAAATCAATCTAACAGCTTCCATATTACATGCAATTCATTATCTAGCATACATAACCATTTACCAACATAAATCAGTAAGCTTTAACACCTTAAACATGCATTCTCATCATCAAATTACCAAAATACGTTCATAACCCTAAAATGACCTAAATAGCATAAATCTTTATCATGGATCAGTTTTACACGTAAAGTTATCAACTATATGGTAGATCTAGCATTCCTAAGCATTCCTACAGAAGATCTAATGATAATACAGAGATTTAGGCATGCTTTATGAAGAAACACATAGAAAAGCATAAAAATGGTGGTTTTGGGACTCACGGTTGATCTAGGATCGATGGATGATCTTCACAACTCGAGGTGATGGCTGATTCTTGATGGTTCTTGGTTGGAATCAGCTGGTCCAGAAGTTTCAGGAGAGTGTGTGTGTTTTTGTGTGAAATGAGGCAAATAGGTAAGCTAGGGTTTATTAAGATTATTTATATCAGAGGCTAGTTTCGCTGGCAGTTTCGCTGGCCAGGCGAAACTAGCTCTGGTCACGTTTTAACTGATTAACTTAGCTGGCTACCGGGCGACACTACAGTTTCGCCCGGTAGTTTCGCTGGCTGCACAACTTAGGCAAATTTTCACATAATCAAGGAATTACAATTTGTCATGCTATTCATAATATTAAATCATGCGTTTAAATCACATTGCACATAATGACATTAATAAATGAACACATAGCACATATGGGCGGGTTCGGTGATCAACCAAAGGTCGTGGACGTATTCGACCTAGTTATGCATTAGTTACTAAGTTAACACTTATAACGTAACTAACGGAATTGTCTAACGGAAGTAAACCTTGAAATTCTCGGATGTCACAGTTACAATTGATGAGATTGATGAGACTGAGACTGAGTCAGGTGCTACACCACACCACACAGAAGGCCCCAGTGACCCAAGGAGAAGAAGACTGAATTCTTATGTGCCACCAGTCACAAGTTCCAGTGCTGGTCCGTCTTCTTCTCAGCCCACAGCCCAAGATAAGGGGAAGGCAGTAGAAACCCCGGAGTTCAGATTAGAGAAGGAACTCAGAGCTGAGATAGCAGAGTTGAAAGCCCAAAATGAAACTCAAAGTGAGATTATTGTTGATTTGATTGATATTCAGAAGGTTCACAATACTGAGTTGGAGAATCAAAAGAAGGTAAACAGGGAATTCTCAAGGCAATTTAGAGAACTTCACAAGCTGATCAGGCAGCTGAATTCAGAAAAATCAAGACAAGGAGATAGAGTTGAAAGAGGATCAGGTGCAGGTGATTCCTCACAATCACCAGTATTTGATTTTGAAGCTGAAATTCCTGAAGACACACAACCAGTATTGCCAGAAGTCTCAAGTGAAGAAAAAGATACCAGAGATAGAGATTATATGACTGTTCCCGCTTCTGACTTTGATGGAGGTTGGGAGTCACAAACATTTGCCTATCCACCTGAGAGGTATCTAATCCAGCTGGGAGAACACTACCATGATAAACAAGGCATCACTGCACCAGTGAAGACATGGATGTTTGATGGTGAAAAGAACATGTTTGTAGTAAGAAGAAGGGGTCAGTATCCATTAGAGTATTACAAAAGCTGGACTCAATTCTACTCCTGGACGAATGTGGATTTGACTATGTTATATCAGGCTCCATTTTCAAATCCATCCAACAATGATCAAACTACATACTTCTATAAGAAACTGGAAAAGGCTGTGAGGAGCAAGTTCAAGAGGTTTGAGGAGTTTCCTCACAAAAAATCATATGTGAAGAAATACAGGAGTGTGTTCAAGTGGGATGGTAAGAAAAGTATCCCAGGGAAGGAGGATGAAAGGCTCAAGAAATTCACCAATGTCTTGTATCCACCTACAGACAAGACAAAGACAATACCTCTTCGTATGAGACATCTTGAAGACTGCCTGCATGATTTCCAGACCTGGGCATATAGTGATTATTCTGGTGAAGCAAAGATTCTCTACAGGTCACAGACCATTAATGTTATGGAAGTTCATGATCTGATGCGGTTCCACAAGAAAGACATCCTGGTCTTAGCTAAACATCAGATTGAGTGTAACCCAGACACTGAAGAATATGCAAAGTGTTACACTCGGGCAGTAGCTGAGATTGTAGCCAAGGAGCTATGGTATGATCCAGCAACTGTGAATTTGTCAAAGAAGTTCAGGATGTGAAGTCAGTCTAATGCTAAAGCCTAGGGGAAGATTGTAGAGACCTGAAAATTGAGGCTTTTGCATTAGATAGTTTTGGGCTTGTTTAGTATTTTTGGGCTAGCTTGTAAATGTAATTGGGTTAACTTGGGTAGACTAAAATAGGTTTAAGTCCGATTCTGGTTAGTGGGCCTAGGGGATTTACGAAAATTGTAAAGAGATTGACTTGTTTACCAAGTCAATCTCAACTATATATAGAACCTCATATCAACTAGTTAGGGTTGCTAGTCTTTTGGTGAAGTGTGGTGTAATCGAAATTCTCCCTAGAGAATTTCGATCCAAGGTGTAGCAAGCAATCAGTGTTCAATCTAAGTTTGTTCTTCAATCGGTTTGTTACTTCTTGTGCTTATACTTTTCAATTATCATCTTTTATTGTTTGTCTTGAATCACCTAGTTAAACCGGATTCCGCACGGTTTCACTAGACTAGATATCGCGTGAGGGTTAGTTTGATCCTTACAGAGGTTCGGCCAAGGTTCGGACGAGCTCTGATGCATTTTTAATGAAGCAATGTTGTCCAATAAAAAAAAATTCGCGTTGACCTGGCAGCACGGCCCCAGCCAGGGCTCTGCCCCTTGGACCCCGCTTCTCAGGTGAGCTGCCCCCGAACCCCCGTTAGGTGGGAATTTCAAAGAAACGGATCAGTTATCGGGTTTACCCTTGATTCGGTAGCTGTGGGGTGTTATGTTTGAAGAAAATCCAGATCATGGTATTTGTTATGAGTTAGTGATCGAATTTCAAGAAATGAGTTTGTGGGTAGTCATTGTTTTTGATGAGGGACAGAGATTCAGAGACATTGATATGATTACTTTGAGGTGATTGTTGGAATTCTGAGAAATTACGTCTTTGTGATTGCGTTTATCAGAGTTTATTTGTCTATACAAACTGAAGAATATTGAAGATTTGAATACGTCACTTATTTAGGGGGAAATGGGTACCCTAAAACTTTCAAAGTTTCATAATTGAAAAAGTGAATATTCAAAAGCAATCAAGTCAGGGATGATGGTAATTTTTTATCTTCATGGAAAGGTGGTGTATTCTGATGTTTGTGCGAACTGATATGTCAAAGTTTTCAGTTATGGTTTGGAACTCTCTGTTATATCCCCGATACTTTCTTGAGTTGTGAAGACTTGGTTAGGTTTCAGTCTGCAACGAGATATACGTTTACCAGAGTTATATATTGGGATGGATTTGATGCTGAGGGGGAATTTCCATGATTGAAGATGCTGATCGTGTCTATTTTCATAAAGATCAGAATGTATTACTGTTGGTACCGGATTTCAGGATAGGCCGAGCAGCTCGCGAGCACTTCACTGTAAGGATCCTGAAACTTATTTCTAACTAACAATTATATCCTCTTTGTTTATTTTTGCAGATTATCTCCGATATAATTCACGTGTCCTAAAGACCCGGTCAACTAACAAGAAACGTGGACCAGATGGACCTTAACGGCTAGTGGGAAGACGTGGAGTTAGTTGCTAGTTTTTAGGAAGATTTGTTGCGATGTAATCTTTATATATTGAGCTCTAGGCTTACACACTACACACGATACTTGCTATCAGGATTCTCTGTAACACATAGAACTCGAGCTCACTTTATTTGTACTGGAAAACTTTCTGTTTATATAAAAGTTTCAAGCAGCAGGCACTTTAAGCCGGCTCCCGAGGTTTTTCGCTAGGCTCCTTGAGGATACTCAAGGATTCCTGGATTTTTCCCTCGTTACATCCTCGTGTCAATCTCAAAATTTACATTTTCATCTCTATTTCCATCAAACACTCTACCTCACTTACAAAGTTTGATCAACTAATTGCTTAAGCAGTTTTTGACCAAAACAATTTGGCGCCCACCGTGGGGCACACGATGTTTGAGTTCAATTAAGAGCCTTTATCTTCTTCCTACAACCGATTCTTGAAAATGTCTAGCCAACCGAAGAGTACTTCGACTTCTATTTCATCCACTAAACCACTTGTTAGCACCGGTCTTCCCCCAATGCCGAAGAAAACGGTTTACGCCGATGCTAAGAAAATGGAATATCCCACTTTTACTGGGTCACAAGGTATGTCTACTGACCCTGCTATTTCTAATAACGATTTGTATGTTTTGATCAGGCAAATGAAGACTCACGTGGATGAGCAAGCCAAAACCAACGAGAAAATGATGAAGGAGATCACGAAATTATAGAAATCAAAGAGACCAGTGGAGGAAATCATTCCCTTAATGCCCAAAGCATTCGTCTTTGACTCTCCTGAAATATCGGAGCAGCCAAAACAGAATCCAAGGTCCTATGCCCCCTCAAAGTCTGGTCTTGTGACGGCTACTGCTTCAGGTTTTTCAGGCTCTCAGCATCAAAACACTTCCGGATTGATAGATGTGGAATATTCCAGATTCTACTCCAAAGAGCCACCAAAATCCTACTTCAGAGACTTCAACAGCCAGCAACCACCCAGATTCTCAGATCAGCAGCCGCTGAGACTCTCATCACAGCTACCCCCCAGATCTCAGTCTCAGCAGTTCGCAACACATAACTCTCAAGATCCTTGGGGTCAACAGCCAGGAGCACGCATTACTCACGCAGGCCAAGGATCTTCGACTCAGACGTTTCCAGATTTTTCAAGCCGCTACCGAGCCGCTCGGGATCCCCAAGGATCCTTAATTTCTAATCCGTCTATCTCTGCAGGTGTATTTCCAAATCCATCTCAAGAGATGCACGAAGGAGACTTCATCCCTATGCAAGTGGAGACCACAACTGAGCCGACTATCCTTAGAAACGCTAGATATGGACCCCGGATCCATCCTCAAAACCTCCATACTGGTAACAACTTTGACAGTTCATATGCTAACCCTAACCATGAAGCTATGCAGCATGCAGGTATCGACCCAACTATAGCCAGGGAACTCCAAAAACTAAAAGACATGATATCAAGTGTCCCTGGTGTTATCCGTCCAATTCCTGAAGTGCCTGCAGGCAGCCACAAAGTTTCAAGATTTGCATGGCCATTTGTGACGTGGAAATCCCAAAAAGATTCCAGACTCCCAACATGAAACTCTACGATGGAACCACAGATCCTGAGGAGCACGTAGCACAGTATAGGGAGCGGATGGAAATCAACCCTATTCCAGTCAACATCAAGGAAGCTTGCCTTTGCAAAGGATTCGGCTCAACCCTAACAGGACCAGCCTTAAAATGGTTGCTCAGTATTCCCCCTAATACTATCACTTCATTTCCACATTTAGTTAACATGTTTAATAATCAGTTTTCTTGCAGCAGAAGCTATGAGAATCTCACAGGTGACTTATACAGAATAGTCCAGAAGCCTGACGAATCCCTGAGGGATTATGTGGCCAGATTTGGTCGAGAAGCCCTAGATATCCCCAACTTAGATATGGCAGCTTCCGTAGAGGCTTTCAAGATGGGACTTAGAAGAGACTCTCGCTTTTATGATGACCTTGTTATGACCCCATGCAAGAATCTAGACGAAGTCAGAACAAGAGCATTGAGATTCATCAGACTAGAAGATGATAAGAAAATTCAAAAAAGAAATGAAGTGCCAAGATCTGAATCCTCGAGCAAAAGAACAGAATCTCCTAGAAAAAACAACGGTCTAAACCATATTATCGAAATGATAACCAAAGAATCAATGATATTGAAGATGAAGAAGACGAAGAAGATCTCCCAAAGGTATCTGATTATTGTTTTTCGGTTGACGTAAGTGGCTTGTTATGTGCCTTGCAGGATCTAGGTGATAAAGCCAGATGGCCAAGGACGTCTGAGAAGTAAGGATCCTGGAAAGATAAGTCTAAATGGTGTGCCTACCATGAAGACTTTTGGCACTTAACGGATGACTGCATAGCTCTTCGCAAAGAAATCAGTTACCTGCTCAGCAAGGGGCACCTCAAAGAGCTATTTGGCAGAAAGAAAAGCAAGACTCAAGATGCTGCTGAGCTGCCCAAAAGAGCGCCATCACCACCAGCAGATGCCAAAGTGATAAACTTCATATCGGGAGGATCTGACATATGTGGAGCCTCTTTCTCATCAGCAAAGAGACATGCTAGAGAGGCCAAGATGGATCAAGGCAGTCGGCCAAAGAAGAACGCGATATTGACTGAAGACAAAGTCATCTCTTTCGATGAAACTGATAAGCTGGACATCCAGGATCCTCATCACGACAGCATGGTAATAACATTATGTATTGCTAACCATTATGTTCGCAGGATCCTGATAGACAATGGCAGTTCGGTTAACATCATCCAATTAGACGTGCTTAAAAAGATGAGCATTCCAGAAGAAGAAATCATTCCAAGATCCTCGGTGTTAGTAGGATTCAGCGGAGAAACCAAGCATACGGTTGGAGACATCAGACTTCCTGTTTACATTGAAGGAGTCAACTCCATGCAGAAATTCTGCGTAATTGACTCCCTTCCTTGTTGCAATGTGATCTTGGGAAGGCCATGGATCCATGATATGAAAGCGGTTCCATCTACCTATCATCAATGTGTGAAGCTTCCCACACCCTGGGGAGTTGTAAGAATACTGAGTGATCAACAAGAAGCCAAAGACTGCTACACTTTGGCTATGAAGAACACCATCAAACCCAAGCCGGCATAGCAATTAAAGAAACCGGCACGAAGAATTCAGATGACAAAGGAATCGGAAATCAAATAAGTTCAACTAAATCCTGAAGATCCTGAAATCAAAGTGCTGGTAGGAACTAATATCCCTGAAGATATCGAGGAGCAGCTCGTGAGCCTCTTGAAATCCAGAATCACAACGTTTGCATGGAAACATGAAGACATGACAGGTATATCTAAAGATATTATTACTCATAAACTTGGTATAGATGAATCTTTCAGGCCCATACATCAGAAAAGAAGGAAGTTCGCTCCTGAGAGAAACATCATAATCCAAGAAGAAGTTGACAGGCTGCTCAAGTAAAAATGATTAGAGAAGTTAAATATCCTCGATGGCTAGCTAATGTGGTGGTAGTCCAGAAGAAAAATGGTAAGTGGAGAGTATGTGTGGATTACACAGACCTAAACAAGGTCTGCCCAAAAGATCCATTTCCTCTACCACATATCGATTCTATGGTGGACGCAACTGCTGGACATGAGATGCTAACTTTCATGGACGCATCTTCGGGCTTTCAACAAATTCAAATGGAACCATCAGATCAGGAAGATACGGCCTTCATGACGCCCACATGTATTTATTGTTATATTGCAATGCCTTTTGGTTTACGAAATGCAGGTGCCACATACCAAAGGCTAGTCAACATGATGTTTAAAGACAAACTGGGGGACACCATGGAGGTGTACATAGATGATATGGTAGTAAAGTCGAAGAAAGCAAAGGACCATCCTAGAGATCTTGAAGCTGCTTTCGATATCTTGGATCAGTTCAACATGAAATTGAATCCTTCCAAGTGCCATTTTGGAGTAAGAGCCGGCAAGTTCTTGGGCTTCATGGTTACTGAAAGAGGGATAGAGGCCAGCCCCGAACAGATCCAAGCAATCATAAACTTGAAGTCTCCAACAAATGTTAAGGAAGTTCAAAGATTAACCGGAAGAGTAGCAGCACTTAACAGATTCATATCAAGATCATCCGAGAAGAGCAAAGAGTTCTATGACATATTGAAGAAGAACAAAAAGTTCGAATGAGATGAGAAGCATGAAGCAGCTCTGAGCTCCCTGAAAGAATATTTATCATCTGCTCCACTTCTAATGCAACCAGTTAAAGGCGAACCACTATCTCTCTACCTAGCAGTTTCAGGCAGCTCGGTAAGTGTCGTGCTTGTGAAAGATCATGAAGGACAACAGCATCCGGTATACTACGTAAGCAAAACATTATTAGATGCTGAAACCAGGTATTCTTATTTAGAAAAATTGATTTTAGCTCTCGTCATGGCTTCTCAAAAGTTAAGGCATTACTTCGAAACTCATGTTATTTATGTAAAAACTAACTATCCTATTAAGTGTGTCTTAAGAAAACCAGAAATGTCAGGAAGAATGGCGAAATGGGCAGTTAAATTAAGTGCCTATGACATCATATATGAGCCAAGAACAGCGATCAAGTCACAAGCCCTTGCAGACTTTGTGGCTGATTTCAGCAGCGACATACTGCCGGAAGTCGAACTAGAGGTCAAGCAGCTTGAAGAAGCTTCAGGCAGCTGGATATTGTACACAGATGGAGCATCTAACTTTAGAGGAACAGGATTGGGTGTGCTACTGAAATCGCCACAGGGGGACATTATTCCTCTATCTATTCATTGTGAATTCAAGGCTACTAATAATGAAGCCGAATATGAGGCTTTAATTGCAGGATTACAACTCGCTAAAGATATGGGTATCCAACACATTCAAGTTTTTATTGATTCCTTGTTATTAACTAACCAGTTCAATGGATCCTATGCAGCGAAAGGCTAACCAAATATCTAGATCTTGTAAAACAATTAGCATTATCTTTTGAAAATTGCAGCATATCACAGGTACCTAGAGAGGAGAACGCAGAAGCTGATGCTTTGGCAAACTTAGCATCGTCTCTGAGGATCCCAGAAGGTGTCAAGATTCCCATAACTCACATCCTGACCCCAGCAATTGAAGAACAGGAGGTTAATGACATCACAGCAGATAAAGATCAAGAAATGGTGGATTCACAGGATCCTCAAGGATCCTGGACATATCCTATCAAGAAGTTCATCCTAGAAGGAGAAATTCCCAAAAACGAGAACCCCAGAATTTTCCAAACAAAGGTAATCCCGTATTCAATAATAAATGGCATCTTATACAAGAAATCTCTTGCAGGTCCGTACTTGAGATGCTTGGAGCAACCCGAAGCACAAGCAGTACTTCAGGATATTCATGAAGGAGATTGTGGCAATCACACTGGGGGCAGGTCATTATTTTCCAAAGTATTAAGGACAGGATACTACTGGCCTACTATGAAGAAGGATGCGATGGCTTTTGTTCAGAAGTGTGATGCATGTCAGCGGCACGGCAATATCCTCCATCAGCCCGCTGAGCCACTCCATTCAATATCATCTCCATGGCCGTTCATGAAATGGGGGATGGACATAGTTGGTAAGCTGCCTGTAGCACCTGGAGGAAAGGTCTTCATGTTGGCTATGACGGACTATTTCTCTAAGTGGATTGAAGCTGAAGCATTTGTTCAAGTTAGAGAAAAGGAGGTGATCTCCTTCATTAAAAGGAATATCCTAACAAGATTTGGAATCCCATCAGAAATAGTATGCGACAATGGGTCTCAGTTTATCGGCAGGAGAACAACTGGTTTTTGTGAAGCATGGGGCATCAAGATGGTAACTTCAACTCCTGTACATCCACAAGCTAATGGTCAAGCAGAATCAAGTAATAAGATCATCATCAATAATCTTAAGAAGAAGCTAGGAGCCAAAAAGGGGAAATGGGCTGAAGAGCTACCTTTCGTATTGTGGGCTGACAGAACAACTTCCAAGAATGCTACTGGTCGAACACCATTCTCCTTGGTGGTTGGTTTAGAAGCTGTGATTCCCACTGAAATGGTAATGACGACTGCTAGAACAAGCTGCCGGGATTTTGAATCCAATAAGCAGGAGCTATTTGAAGATCTTGAAACAATCGGTGAAATCAGAGACCTTGCGAAATTTAGAATGGCAGCATACCAACAAAGGATAGCTAAGTCTTATAATAGGAATCTCAGAATCAGAAGGTTTCAAGTAGGAGACTTGGTACTAAGAAAAGCTTTTCAAAATACTACCAATCCGGCTGATGGGAAACTTGCACCTAAGTGGGAGGGTCCTTACTTGATTGATTCAGAAGCTGGAAAAGGGGCATATAGATTGGCTACTATGGAAGGTGAGCTGCTCCCAAGAGCCTGGAACACAATTCATCTAAAAGCATATTTTATGTAAGTGCCCTCTGGATCCTCTAAGCATCTCCAAGAATCCTTGTTTAAGCTTCGAAAACCTCAGGTATGACTTTGGTTCTTATTTCGATTTCATATTATTATTTTTGTGGAATGATTACTGACTTAGGCATCGGAGGGGTGTTAGCCAAGCTAACACCCACCCCTCACCAAGCCTTGAGTGTTTTGCAGAAGTTCCAAGCATCCTGTCATAAGCTAGAGGCTGATCACCTCTTCTAAGTCTAAAGCATTCTGAATGCGATCAAAGGTTTAGGAGGTTTTCACCTTCTCGTTCACTAATGGGAATCGCCTGGAGCGCAAGACCCTCGCCAGGAGCGCACGGTGGTCGCCTATGGTTCAAGGTGGTGCGACCAGTACATCCACGGGTGGCTGATAATTTCATCACTGTTGGCCATAGAGTGCATCTCAAAGATGGGTGGCAGACGTGTCATCCCAAAAAGATCCTAAGGTTTTTGGCATTTTCATGTCAACTAAGGTTTAGGCACTTTCGTGTCTCTCAAGTTTATGGGCTTGACCCCAGTTGGCTTAGTCCCAAGTATTTTTTGAGCTTGACCTCAGTTTAACAAAGGTTTTTAATGTTTCCACATTAACTAAGGTTTAGGCACTTTCGTGTCTCTCAAGTTTTAAGGACTTGACCCCAGTTGGCTTAGACCCAAGACTTATCAGGCATTTTATACCTCAAAGGACTAAGATGGGCTTGACCCCTGTTTAATTCGTTCCTAAGTACACGAGATTTATTCTCAGTTTTATCAGGATTTCACCAAGTCTATCTTAAGGATTCTTAAAGGATCCTCAAGGATCTTGACTATCTCAACGGTTGGAATATTCTAAAACAGGTGACATTGGTAATGCGTATATTATATGTTTTTATTACTAAATGAGTATTAACTAGCATCATGGTTTGATAATTTTGGCAAATTTTATAAAACTTTTAAGTTTTTAAACTAAGTTATGCTATTAAGCATCCTACAGGATCCTCATTAAAATATTTTTTGGAATTTACTACAAGACCAAAATACGCACAACACACCATGATGATCAAAATACTGCTAGATTATATATATGCAGGTAATTAAAGAAGTTGACCCCAGGCTTCGTCTTGGAACCCAAGATCCCTCCACCTGAGGCCAACCATATTGTCTAAGGAGCTTGGACTTCGCCTTGAAACTCAAGGTCCCTCCATCCAAGCTCCCAAAAGTTAAAGTATCATTGTTTCACCACGACCATTGTCTTAAAAACATCAACCACCAAACAGAATAACCAAAAAATGTGGGCTCCGACCTAGTCAAAATTGCCTTCATCGCCCACTTCCTTCTCACCAGCTGCCACCTCCTTGCCCTTGCCCTTGTCCTTCTCGCCACCAGCTTCCCTATCCGCCACCATGACCGGCTCAGTCTCCTTAACCACCTTCCCAGCAGCTTCATCCTTCTCAGCCATCAGCCTTTTAAGGCTCACCTCCCAATCTTTGACTGGCCAGCTCTCTGGGGTGAAACCTTCAGCCTGCGCACTTTTGGCCATCTCGATCATGCACTCAAGCACGCTGATGGCAGCTGAGGACTTGGCATTTTGATCGGCCAGGATTCAGGGCTTCGGCAGCAGCAGCCTCTTGTTCCTTGAGCTGCTTCTCATGGTAGCGATTCTTGCTGGCAGTTATGTTACCCATCTGCTCGATGCGGAGCAAGGCTTCATCAAGTTTAAGCTCAAAGGACTCAAGCTTCTGCTCAGCTGCTTCCAGTTTGCCTTCGAGTTTGATGACTTCATGGCTCAGCTTGTCAATACCCTGCATCAAATCAAAGTGGATCAGAACTAATCAGGGGAGTATATTATCTTTTCTAACATACTTCTCTGTTATTTGTATGCACTTACAATGTTCACCACAGCTTGCAGTGAGAGCAGCTTGTTGGCCGCTGCAACAGGAGGAAGGCCATCGAAACTGTCCACATTGATGGTGGTGTCCGAAGCCTTGCGCTTCTTGGCAGAAGAAGTCTTGGATCGAGTACTGGGAGGCCGGAATTTGGGAGCTGAAACGTCTTGAGGGGCTTTGCTACTGGTTTCCTCAGTCTTTTCCTTCTTGGTAATGAGGAGCTTAAGGTCCTGGAAAGAGAAGTTGGAAGCTGAACCTGGAGCTTCATCAGAGATAATAAGAGATCAGTTTCCAGAGATAACAAGATATAGCCAGAAACAAAATAGAAACAAGTTCCTACAAGTACCTGCAGACATGGTCCTGGATGGGCTTAGGGATTGCTGAGAAGTGGTCCGAGCACTTGCCACGCCTTCAGGAAGGTAGCTTCTTTCAGAGGCTGGGATGCTGTAAAGATCTTTGAGCTTCTTGGTGGAATCCTGGGAAGGTTTGATCAATGCTTCAAACTTGGGAGTTGCAGATACATGAAATACAAAAATTAGTGAAACAAGTAAAAGAAATCACAGAGTTGAAATAGTTCAGAAAACTCTTCCTACCCCTGACAACCCATTGGGTAGGAAGGTTCTTGCAACCGGATAGACTTTCCCTTTTGACAAAGAAGAACTGGCGTCTCCAATCATGATCGTTGTGAAAAGCCCTGGGAATCATCTGGGCTTCTCCGGTTCTGGTTTTCAGAACAAACCGACTGTTGCCATGGGTGCCAAGCCGATACACCTTGCAGATTTCAGCGACCCCGATGTTCAAATCACGGGTTTGGTTCAAGTGGTGAAGAGAGAAAAGAATTCGCCAAATCATTGGCATGACTTGAGAATAAGCTAATCAAGTGACTGAAAAGAACTCATTCACCAAAGGAGGAAAAGGGAATGTCATGCCGATGAGGAAAGGGTAGTAAAGGAAACAAACCCAGTCGGAAGAGATATGATCGGCTTTCAGACGAGCATCGTAAGGATGGAATTCAGTTCCGTCAGGGAAGCACGAGGATCGCTGCAACATCTCGATACATCGATCATCGAAGTTGCAGGTCTCCTCCTCCGTTGCCGGAAGAAGGCCCTGATCAGTGAAACCCTGCGCCACATTGTTGGAGATAGTGGCGCTGGAGCGAAGGTTTTTCTTGCTCATCGTTAAAGTAAAACTCAAAAAGTAGGGAGGAGAAACTGACCTGTGGAAGATCGGAGGAGCTCTAGGGTTTCCGAAAAAGAGTTGTGCGAAAATATGAAGAAGAGAGGGGGTTTTAAGGCTGAATATGCTGACGAGAACTTCACCTCGGAAGTTGGGCCGAACTAACTTCTCTCAGATTATGATTACTTAGCGATAAGATCAAAATTCAAATTCTTGACAGCTGGCTTGCATGCGCCATCCGTAAAAAATTTGGGGGCAATTGTTGGTACCGGATTTCAGGATAGGCCGAGCAGCTCACAAGCACTTCACTATAAGGATCCTGAAACTTATTTCTAACTAACAATTATATCCTCTTTGTTTATTTTTGCAGATTATCTCCGATATAATTCACGTGTCCTAAAGACCCGGTCAACTAACAAGAAACGTGGACCAGATGGACCTTAACGGCTAGTGGGAAGACGTGGAGTTAGTTGCTAGTTTTTAGGAAGATTAGTTGCGATGTAATTTTTATATATTGAGCTCTAGGCTTACACACTACACACGATACTTGCTATCAGGATTCTCTGTAACACATAGAACTCGAGCTCACTTTATTTGTACTGGAACACTTTCTGTTTATATAAACGTTTCAGGCAGCAGGCACTTTAAGCCGGCTCCCGAGGTTTTTTGCTAGGCTCCTTGAGGATACTCAAGGATTCCTGGATTTTTCCCTCGTTACATCCTCGTGCCAATCTCCAAATTTACATTTTCGTCTCTATTTCCATCAAACACTCTACCTTACTTACAAAGTTTGATCAACTAATTGCTTAGGCAGTTTTTGACCAAAACAATTACAATTCGGCGAAGATTGAAGATTTATGTCCAATGCAGTGATGTTTGTGGATTTTCTTTTTTTTATTCATGACAATTAAATGAAGTGATCCTGCATCTTGATGTCATATCCGGTGGTTTGAAGTATCTGTCTATGTGATTGAAATGTTCTTGTCATGGAAGTGCTTGAAGAAAGAGGGAATTTTATTGATTGTCATGATTGTACAATATTGCAAGCTGTTTTCTGCATACCTGATGATTCGGTCAAGGGGAGTTTGATAAAGATAGAGGCGTCTGCAGTAAGCTAACTGAAGATTGCTATAAGATCAAAGTCTGGATTCGACAGTAACGTCCAAGGGGGAATTTGTTGATACCTGAATCTTGTAGGGTCGTTACCGTTCGAATTGTCAAACAGACTGAGTTGACTGAGACATGAACTGGGGTCCGAACCCCAGCCGAACTCCAGGTTCGGAGTCATCCGAACCTTAGACGGACGAACTCCAAGTTCGGAGGGAGTTCGGACAGGGTTTCGAGTGTCCAGGTTCAGACAGAATTACACGAGTATAAATAGTTTAGTCTTTGTAATTCTTTGTAAATTTCTGTCCAGAGTCTGTCCAGATCAATGTGTTGAGAGGGGAGGTTCTGTCCAACCTCCCCTAGACCTTAATCGTTGTATACTCCTTCGGTTTATGTAATCATTCAACAAAATATATAACAAAACTTCTGTCTCAATATTATCTACACTTTTACTAGCCTAACGGCCAGTACCTTCAGTTTTGGTACCCAAAATCCACTTGGAAGACCTTCATTTTCAAGTTTGAAGTTTTGATATCGAATTTCACAATCTCCATAATGTATGAAATTGAGGTGTTCATTGAGCGTCATCTTCAGCATGTACCAAAGTTGATAACTCTTGAGGATTATCATGGTTGGGCAACAAATTTTAGAGCTTATATTATTGATTTGGATAAAAATTTGTGGATACCGGTTACGAATGAATTTCAGTATCCAACTCATTATGGTGGTGAATTTAAGGAGATGCATAATTGGTCAAGTGAAGAAAGAAAATCGTATGATCAAAATGAAAAGGTTGTTGTACTGCTTCTGTTAGCTTCGCCTATGATTCTTAGAAGTCAAGTAAGAAAGTGTCGAAAAGCAAAACTGATATGGGAGATTGTAAAGACACATTGTGAGGAACATATGTCCAAAATTTCTCAGAAAACAATTGATCAAGATTTGAAGTTTAAAGGTGAAATTTAAGAGTTAGAGAATAAGGTGGGAAAGTTAACTGAAGAGAATATTTTTCTGACAAAAGAAGTGGAAAAATGGAAAACTAAAGTTTGTGATGGTTTAGCTGCTGAAATTCAAAAGGATGTGTCTGCTTCATGTGTAAATTTCTTGGAATTTGCTAGTGTTAAAGAAGAATGGTTGAAAGAGAAGAATATGTTGATTGAAGAAAGCAATAAGGAAAAAGCTAATGGAAAGGAAGATGTTGAAGATTTTGATGCGTTATTTGCAAAATGTTATCCTCTTCAACAAAAATATGAAAATGTTAATAAAATTGTTGTCGAAGCTGCTGATAGAATAATTCAACTTCAGGAGGAACTCACAAAGTCGCGTGATGACAATGGTGAGGTTCAAAGTCAAAATAACATTTTGAAACAAGATGGTATTTACTATAAGAAACAGGTAGAGAAAGTTACTGCAAAAGTTCTGGAAGAGTGTCACTTGAGAGAATGTCATATAAGTGATTATTTCAAATTGTCTGACAAGTACATTGCTTCGCAGAAAGAGTTGTCTGAAATTAATATGAAAAAAGTTGAACAAAGGTTTGAGATTTTTGATCTGCAAAGGAAATTGAAAAATTGCAACAATTCACCGACTTTCCTGGATTATTTGTATAAGTTGGAGAAGAGTCAGGAGAATGGTTAAGATGCAAGTTTTCATCAAGTTCCTGCTCCAGTGGATATTGAACTGTCTGTTCCAGCTATACCATGTATTAAACAACATGATTATTCAAAATTTGCTGATACCAGTTCAGGAAAGAAAACAAAGTCCAAATCAAAGAAGAATAAAAATGAGGTTGATTATCGCAAAAGGGTTTAAGTTTGATTCCAAATCTACATTTCTTAAAAAAGAAAAGGTGTTTTATGGAAATCCAGGAAATGTGAAAGTGCCAAAGTTTTATGAGATCGTGATAGATGATTCTTTGATTTCTGGGAAGAATGATTTGAAAGATATCAAGTCTAAATTTACAAAGCTTGCCAAACAAGGTCATGAGATACCAAATTCTGTTCAACATAAATTTAAGCATAAGAATGGTGGTTTGGGATTTGAAGAAAAAGAAATGCAGATTAAGGATTTCAACAAGAAGGAAGTCAAAGCAAAGAAGATAAAGAAGCAGAAGGCGTTTTCAGATAAGACGTCACAATGTTGGAAGAAGAAGATATCTTCACCCGATGAAAAGTTTTCTTTTGAAGAGTCTTCTTGTATATCTGATACTACACCACAAGGCGGTAACCATTTAGATTCATTTTATTCTGCTAAATCGAATAGGTTTTATCATAAAGATAAATTCTTTAGTTATGGAAAGATCGACATTCACAGATTATGCAAGTACCTACAGCCTTGAATTTTCAGATTAGTCATGCACATTCACAGATATCAGATTAGTCATGGCAGATAAACGTATATGCTGATGTACTATCATTTCTCGCTTTTGTCGGATCAATTTCTCAATTTTTTATTTTTTTTATATTTTCCAAATTTCTCCCCCTAAAATTCAAACAAACACTATTTTTTGAATTTTCAAATTTTCTCCCCCTAAAAATATAAACGAAAGAAAATGAAAAATAAAAAATGAAAATGATCAATTTAGCGGAATGCATGTTTTTATTTTGAAAGATATAAACTTGTTTGATTTTCTTTATTTTGTCAAACGATCGGACTTTCTCTGTGTATCGAAAGATCGACCTGATCGTTGTTCGTTTGACACTCTGCTTTATTTTCTTTGGTGTTCTCGTATAATTCACCGGACTTTCTCTGCGTATACGGAAGTATTGACCTGATCGTTGTTGAATTATACAACTTCAACTTGTTTTACTTTCTTATTTTCTCAAATACTTGGGTTTTCTCTCCATGTCCACAAGACCGAACTGATTGCTAGGTATTTGAGGTTCTACTTTATTTTTGCATGACTCATCAAGGATCATTAAATCTCTAAGAAAATTTGCTTCTAGATGATAAACATGATGATTTGCCAGTATTTCTGATAGAGTGGAGGCCGAGTTATCAGTGCATGATAATATTACCTTAAGCATATATGAAAACGATAAAAATGATTGGTGCATGCTGAAATAAACATAAATGTTGTATTTTCGATTATCTTGGCTTGCATGCTGATTAAGACCAAAATTGAAATGTGCTAGATGCGTTATGTCTGATATGATCTTGCGTCGTGATCTTTCTCGCAAAAGACAAAAATAGTGTTTGTTTCTGTATTGCATTTACAGTTCATTACAGAAAATATCAAAAATATTTTTGGTGTGTTTTAGTATAAAATTCATAAAAGCCAAAAAGATTTTATTTCTTGTTTATTTTCGATTGATTGACACAAGATACGAAAAACATTTTTACAAAATATATCTTGGATTCTCAAAGAGAAGTTTTGCGCCAAGATTATTTATGTTGGCCAGGTACTCAAAGGAAAAGAGTTGATCACAACTTCAAGTCTTCTGAAGTTGTTGATAAGGAAGAAAGAAACTGTGTATCGTCAAATATTCAAGATCAAGCTATCATCAAGTTGAGGGGCAGTTTGTTCGAAGAATATGTTTTAACTGGTGAACAGATACTGCACATGACGAGGGGGAGTTTATTGATACCTAATCTGTGCATCATGTGAAGTATCTGAATGAGACGATGTGAAGATTCAAGACAAGTTCAAGCTGCTCGTCGAACCTTGTCCGAACCTGAGGTTCGAACCAGGAAAACTTGGAGTTCGGCGAAGGTTCGGCCCAGATGTATATATAGGAACTTTTGTCTTGTAATCAGCAACTGTGAGAGAATACTAAGGGAGACCAGATCTTAACTATGTGTTTTGAAGAGTGTTTCTCTATAGAGATTCATTGAGAGTTTGTAATTGAGTCTTTGTTGATTTCAATAAAATAAACTATTATTTACATCTCGTTTTCACTTTACGATCAAACAAACCTCTAGTAAGATCAGTCTTACGGTTTTTCAATTTACATACTTCGTTATTTTATGATTTTATTATCATGATGTTGATATTCAGTTACAAAGAAGTTTGATTTTTCCATGATTTCATATGAATTCGATAATTCATTATATACAAGCTTGATTATTTGGTGAGCATTATTACATGTAGCATGGTTACATGGGAATTCAATATCCAGTACTTGAGAATTTGGTGTTCCACTACTTGCGAACTTAATATTCGTTTATTTGTGAATTTAAATATTTCGCTGCATGTGAAATTTACATTTCATCACATGTGAACTTGATTTATTTCATGAACATGATTGCATGAAATCTTGCCTTCCTTAAGCATGTTTATACAAGAGTTATAATCTGTGAGTATTGGCTATTTGATTATTAATGTCCTATGGACATTATTTATGCATGAAACAACTATGTTTAGGTGTTTTGAGTTTTATTTTGTCCCACACACAACAAGGCAAGCTATGTGGACTATGCAACGAATTAAGTGATTACGGGTGCACACGTAATTATAAGATTCAGTGCGTGAGAATCATAGTAAGTCCTGCTGTGTGTTATAGCATAGAACCTAGAGTGGTATTGGATAACGAGATGAATGTGATATGATAAGGGCATGGTGGATACGCTGATGGTACTTCCTATATATAAGTGCCCCTGTCATGTTGTCAAGAGTCGTGTTATTCAGGTCAATTGAAGTTATGTGTTATTGACCTGGGCCAATATTAGAGGAACATAATGTCTAATGAGATATATTGTGCATGCTTGACACAATTTCAAGTATATGTAACACATCTCATCTTTGGGATCCCAAACTTAGCATTGGTATATTGTTATAATCTCATCATCAAGTCAATTCTTTGTTTCGGTTACCCTTAGCTTAGATATTCACATTAATTTTATGTGTGTATGGTCATCACTTGAGACATCAAAGTCCATTATTCACACCTCTCGAACCCTTTTTGACCCAATACAGTGAACCCTAGCAGTCATGTTCCAACACTCCTAAGCAATCACGGTTATATCCCCACTTTCCCCTGAAGATGTTTTGTAATCAATTTCGGGGACGAAATTCCCTAAAGTGGGGGATACTGTGACAACCGACAAATATCCGTATCAGTAACCCGACCCGTTTTGATTAATTTGGGTAATTTTTTTTAGCAAAATCGTTTTAATAATGATGGAAATAAATTACTAAACTTTTAATGTGTAATAAGTGTGACTAAATGATTTTCAATTATTGTTTTCGTCATATATTAAATGCTTGTGATATATAAAAAAAATATTCAAAATAAAGGGTTGTTTTATAAATTATGAGCGACCTTAACGGTATTTTATAAAACTTATATCTTATGAATACATGCTGTCATACGTCTATAAAAATGGTATTTTATGAAAGTAAGTGTGGACTAAATATTCTGTAATGAGTTTGGTTACTAGATATTAGGTTGGGGCTTAGTATAAATCAAAACTTAAACTCGAGGGATTAGTATGAAATTTCTCCAAACTTAAGGGTTTATGTGGTCATTTGACCAAACTTAATTAACAAAGGAAAAAAATATATTATAGGCCGCTGGGTTTGAACCCGCGACCTACAGGTTTTAAGTGAGGGCACAGACGAGTGGGATAATTCCTTATTGGTGTTACTTATTCTAAATAGCAAGTTTATAACCCGATCGGAACGCGCCTGATTTTCTTCTTCCTCCTCTTCCAAGCGATGTTTGCTCTCTCTCTCTCTCTCTCTCTCTCTCTCTCTCTCTCCTATTCTTCTTTCTTCGACTGTGACTCCCTTTCACACATTGTTCGGCTGTTTTGGTCGACTAGAATTGAAGGAAAAATCAGTTTTATGTTCCAACCATCAACACGAGTTTAATAACATACTAATCACTCAAAACCGTTGCCTAATGATGATTATTCAACAAAACCCCCAAACCCTCTTCAACTCCATTATACCGAACCTCAAACGTAAAACTAAAGCACCCCTGATCTTTCTTGCTTTAAATTTAGGTTGGATTTTTTTTTCTTAACCTCCTCACGAATTACAACCCTCTTCCAATTTCATATATCATCCACCGAATTTAAAACTCCCAATTTCTAGGGTTCTTATCTCGTTCGTTCAATTTTGAGTCCAATTATTATCCGAATTCATCAAGTAAGTTGTCTATTCCACTTGGTTTTTCATTATCTACAAAACCCCTCTGTCAATTTTGGGTTCTGTTGATTATTTCAATTAGGTGATTTTAGGGTTCTTCATAATTTGTGGAAATTTTTCATACAACTTAATGTTTAACCTAATCAGTCTATTCCATACAGCCTACTACAATTATAATTTTATCAAAAGTCATAATTCATCATCGCTCATAAATTCGAAACATCTTTACTTGAGTAATCTATATTATTTCATAGCATTTGGTTATTTTATTTCACTAATAATTGTTATATTTACTACTATATTTATGACGATACATTATTATAGTCAAATGACCTTATTATTAAAAAAATACAATCAAGTTGTAACAACTTCATGAATGTATTCTTATACATTGTATATTATTTTTATAAATATATTTTATGTCTTTATATAGGTAATAAGTTATATCTTATACAAAACAAATAATTACTATAATGTTATATGTATACGTGCTCATCGTAATATTTCTATATATTTAACCTGTCATTTTATAGATTAAATTAATTGGTTTCACTAATAAAGATTATGTTAATTACTAAATTTAGGATGGCGCAATTATTAAATAAAAACTTTAGTAACGTATAATTAAATAGTGTCAACTTTATAAATGTAAAATTTATATTTTATTATTTTTATCCTATTATAAATATTCATAATCTCCTATGTCGTAATGCAACACTAATAACTGTTTTGACTACTATGTATGCAAACTTATTATACATAATATTTCACTAAAACTTTATGGTTTTAAACAATATGATGTTGTTATCGAAATTTCTTAAACTATATTTATTACCAAATTTCCCAAATTCGTATGAACCTATATAAATCCCTAAATTCAATCAAGCTTGTTTATCCTTGTATTCACACTTACTCAAATATTAGGATTATACCTTGGAAACTCTTGACCATATTCTTTTTCATCATCTTGCGGATTCTACTTCATCAATCTAAGCAAGTGAGTCATATCCCCTTTTCTATAAATTGCCAAACCATTTTGGGGTGGAAAACACGCATAAACTAAACTGATCATTGCTACTTTATTTTTCAAGCAAACCATACATTTTATCATGCTTCATAATGAAACTTTATTTATTCAATCAACTCATTATCATTATGCAAAGTCAAATAAAGTTAAATAGAATTTACTTGTATTTATCTATGTTATACCTACCGTATTATCGTATACTTTGTCATGCTTATCATTGTATGCTATTGTGAGACTTTATGCTACTTAATTTCCATGCTTATCATTATATGCTATTGTGAAACTTTTATGCTATTTGGTCCCTACGCTGAGATTCCTTTGAGAGGAATTAAACACCCGGACACACTTGTTTGCTACTTGGTCCCAACGCTGAGATTCCTTTGAGAGGATTGAACACGTGGCACACTTGTATGCTTTTTGGTCCCAACGCTGAGATTCCTTTGGGAGGAATTGAACACGCGGATAATCTTTTGTGCTATACGGTCCCTAACACACAGAGAAACATTCATGTTAATTGTTGGTTTCATGCTTTTGCTGGTTTGCGAGTCTTCAGACAAACACATACATTTTAAGTGATGAATACAAGTAATTAGATTTATACTTGTTTATTCGTTTAACGGTATGACTTGGCAAAACCTTATCAAATGTTTTTCTTGAACTGTTTTCTATTAAACCTATGACTCACAAACTATGTAGATAGTTGACCTTTTTGCGTGTTTTTCACGTTGCTGAGAATCAAGCTTTCATGATTGGTGTCATATATAGGATGTTATTGGTGTCATGTCCTTATGGACAATCATCATGCCCCGACGTATTCGGTTGGGGTGTCACAAATGGTAAATTGGGGGATGTTCACTTGTTTCAGTATATGAAGACCTTATCATTGTTTACTAATAACCCTAAGTCACTTGGGTATTTAACTATGGGCGGGTAGTGGTACTAGGGGAGTTGGAATTCTTATAGAAATGTAGATATCTGCTTATAGCGGATGGAAGATAGATCTCTGCTTATAGCGGATGGAAGGTAGATCTCTGCTTATAGCGGATGGAAGATAGATCTCTGCTTATAAAATAGCAGATGGAAGATAGGTCTCTGCTGATATAACGTTGGATGGAAGTTAGTAGGGAGAGTATAGCTTAGTCTCTGCTTATAAAAATAGCAGATGGAAGTAAATATACAGACCGAGAAGCAATCGAAATGTTAGTATAGTGGGGTAGATACCTTCTATTGAAAACTATACCTAGTTATAAATGACTGTTATGGTTTTTATAATTCTGTTATGTATTATACTTAATAAATGTTTGTAAAAAGGGATCTTGCAAGTCCAAAGGTTTTAAACCTCACGCCGAGGTAATGTTCCAAAAATATAGAACTCAACAGCGTAAGCTGACCTTTTCCAAAATGTATGTTTGTCAGGTTAGGGTGAGGCTTCGACTAGTTATTAGAAGGCCCTTGTGATAAGGGATTAGACGGGCAAGCTACCAGACGGAAGGAGGGTTTTGCAAGCTGGCATAGATATATAAATAAACGTAGTTTTAGTTAGTATTGCCTTATGTAAATTATCTCACTTACTTTGTAGTACTTGGCTTATAAATAAAAGTTTGAAATTTCCGCTGCTTAGTTATCTCTGTTAATACCTTGTGTTCATGAGGAAATCCAATGTGTGACCCCTCCTAGAGCCAAGTCTGGGAGTGGGCATCACAAGTTGGTATCAAAGCCTTGGTTTAAAATATTTAGGTACTAATGTAGTATCTAGACTTAAACTAAGACTCTGGGAAGACAAAAGTAGGATGAGATAAGGAATGTAGATGCCAGCCAGGATAGCTTGTGCCCGTAGGAACAAGGTTGCATTAAGGACATAATATGTAGCACCTAGAGTATTGCAATTAGCTACTGCAATTTGGTATTAGCCACATAAACATACCCTAAGTCCTAACTATTACCCAAGTACGGAGAAAGTTATGTAATGGTGGAGTGTTTGATTAATGAGGGAGATGATTTAAGGACCGGTTTAACTTAGAGTTGCCGGTAAAAGATAAGAAAAGAGAAGAGTGGACACTTAGAAGGAATGTGATGAAAATAACTGGGTTTTTGATCACATCATAACTATATAATTGCTTTGGTACCGGTACTTATCTGGTTATCATGTATTCAAAGTTTCGGGGACTCTACGTCAAATAAATTCTAAAATGTCACTCACCTAGAATGTAGGATGGTGATAAGAGGCGAACGTGGTAGAGGTTGGCGTGCCGGCAGAGCAACCGGTGCTGGAAGGCGTGCACGTGCGAATCTCGAACGAGAGAATAACATGAGAGCTAACGTCTTTATGAATGAGCAACGAGCAGTTATGGCGGCAGAGGTGAATCAAACGTTTCAGGCGGCCTTGCCTAATCTAATCGCTCAACTACATGGAGCTGCTGGTGGAGGTGCCAATGGAGCCGGAAGTGACAATGGTGCCGGAGTAGCCGCTGGAGGTGTGGGAAACGCCGATCGTGGATGTTCTTTCAAATCGTTTAGTGAATGTAGGCCTCCGACGTTTGAAGGGAAGAGAGATGCAGGTTTAACTGTTCGTTGGATTCGAGAGATGGAAGCTGTGATAGGTATTAGTGAGTGTCGTCTAGATCAAGCGGTAAAGTATGCAGCCCATTCCTTCAAAGGAGAAGCATTATTCTGGTGGGACTCTATTCTATAATCCGGAGGCGAGTAAGTCGTTGCTTCTATGAGATGGAATGATCCGAAGATGCTAGTGATGAGCATGTTTTGTCCAAGAAACGAGTTGGAGAGGATCGAGATTAACTTTCTAAAGTTGGAAGCGGGTAATATGACCCATCAGGAGTTTACGAGCAAGTTTGACAAGATGGCAAGGTTAGTACCGAGATGGGTAACACCCAAGGAAGAGAAGGTAAAGAGGTATGTTCAGGCCCTTCCTGTTGCCGTAAGGAAGATAGTTAGGCCTCATGTTCCGAAAACCTACAAGGAAGCAATTGACATTAGTGCTATGGTTTACGAAGAAGAATATGGTGATGAAGGAAGACTGAGAGAAGCTAAGAGGAAGTTATCTGAGAATGAAGAAAGTTCGAAGAAGAGTAACATGGATCATCACAAGAAACTCAAGAGTAATTCAAGAGGTGGTTCGTCTAGGTGCCGCAAATGTGATAAGAATCATTTGGGAGAGTGCGGGTCAGGAACAACTGGTTGTTATAAGTGTGTTAAGGAAGGCCACTTTTCCAACAACTGTCCAGAGCAGAAGAAGTGCTTCGAGTGTGGAGAGCCACGACATATTCGACCAAATTGTCCTAAGATAGTGAGAAACCTGATACCAATAAGGGCGGTTGCAGCTTCAGGAGCCAAGGGTAGAGTTTATACCCAAATTTCTATCGACGGACCTGATATGACCTCAGGTACATTTCTCAATAAATAGTATGCCTGATCCTATGTTATATGGCTTTGATGTTCGTATGAGCTATATCAAATAGTTTTGTGAATTGCTTGGTAGACCGTTAGTTAGGGTTAGGAATCCTTTAGATTATGAATGCCTTAGAAGAATGAACGTTAAACGTCAGAAATCGTTCAAAGATTTGGAGATTGCAGCAGTAGTGTTTAAACTCAGGAAATGGAAGCATTAATCGAGATTATACACAGGATGTCCAACTAGTTTATTGAAAGTAAGTGATAAATAGTCATAAATTATACTGATTTCTTGTGGTTAGAATAGTAATGTCATCCTACACTGGAGTAGGACTAGTACACCTCTGGTTGTATCAAGGGTGTGGTAGATACACCACTGATACATCTTATATATATACACCTGAGATACAACGAGAATTGGACTAGAGTTAGTCTCGTGTGAGTAGATAGTATGGGCCACTGTGGAAAACAAATCTGCAGCATTTATGGATATAGATCACTTATTAGTAAGCAAGTGAGGGACTGTTGGAATTCAAGAATGAAGATCAATCCGTGCAAAGTGTAAATAGACGTTCGACGTACATAAAAGGGTGAAATGGAGCATTAGAAGTCTCACGGAGATGTGTTCTTCAAGGAGTTAGCTAAAAATGTCGTCTGAAAGATCGTTGCAGTTTTGAAGCGAACAAGTCAAAAATGATATATTTCGATAAATCGTGTTAAAGGTCGGGTTATCGTATAGAAAAGCGTGTGGAGATTCTAAATCACAAATAGGGGAAGGCTTAGGAGCAGGATAGTTCCTTTAGTTCAAATGTTATGAATGCCTAGGTAAGATTCTGAATCAACCTAGGAAAGAAAGGGGTGAAATGAGAATATCTTTACGTGATTACATTATATTTAATACATGTGTAAATGTATGTTTGAATAGTATAAATGTATGTGATATAATCACTTGATGAATACATGCGTGGAAATACGTGTTTAAATAGTTAAACATGTGAAAAATAGATAAGAACGTATCCTTACGTTAAAAGAATTGTTAAAAATAAATAATATGTAACGTATATGAGTATTATACGTGTTTATAATTATTATATGAATCTTGAACCTTAGAAAATATTATAAATATATCCTAATATGTTTCGGAACATAAAATGATAAGGTATGTAAAGTTAGAGGGGCTAAAACGTAAGTTTGTGGAAAATATATATAAATATATAAAAATATATATGTATGTATATATATGATCGAACGTATCCCGAACCTTAGAAAGTGTTATAAATATGTCCCATAATATTTTGGAGCATAAAATAATAAAAGAATAAAAGTCTGAGATGAGTTATTCTACATTCATCAAAAACTCTACATCCACTACATCCACCATTTTTTTCACAAAAAACACCAAAAAACACTTTTTAACAAATTTTTTTTTGAAAACACTACACCTCTAATCGCTATGTTAGCTTTCTAGGACACTTTTTTTTAAATTTTTGTGGTGTTTTTTTTTCGGTTTACTTTTCTTTCAAAAAAAAACACCAAAAAACACTTTTTTTAATTAATTTTTTTTCTAAAATCACCAGTCTTCTAGACGCATCAAAACACACATTTTTTTGAAAAAAAAAACTTTTTAATTTTTTTTGTATTTTTTGGCAGTTTTTTTTGAAAAAAATTATAAAAACGCCATAAAAATTAAAAAAAAAAGGTGTTCCAGAAAGAATATATAGCAATTTGACATATGATGTTTTTTTTAAAAGAAAGTGTTTTTTGGTGTTTTTTTTTTGAAAAAAAGTAGTGGATGTAGAGGATGTAGAGAATTTGGTGGATGTATTTTACCCCAATTCTAAAAGTCTAGGGGGGTAAAAAGTGTATTTAAATAGAAGATAAGGGCTAAATATGTAAAAGACAGAAAAATCTGGCTAGAGTAGGATGTTTACGCATATCGCGCCAAAGACCCTTAGGTTAAGGCGATAGGCGTAAAGTGCCCTTGCAGTAGAAATTTTCCTGGTTGCGACTTTGGCCACGTTTCGGAACTTGCAGAGCAAGATTGGCTCGATTCGTGGCAGATTTCGATGGTTAGTCACTTAGGGACGTTGTAGGACCTTAAGACGCCTCTAATGGCTATAAATAGCACCTTTAATTCGACAGAAATCTGCACCAATTCACGAATTCTTTCTCTAAAAACCCTATTCTTGGCTGGAATCTTCATCGGAGTAATACGAGCAAACCAGGAGGAGTTAAGAGTTGAAATTCCGTAATCACCCTTTATTTGGTTAAATCTTCTATGACCCCACTCTTAAATGTTTTAAATATTATCGGGCTGATATACATATAAATGTTATAAAATGCATTCAAATGATTTATAACCGAAATGTTACCCATTTTAACTATTAACATGTTAAACTATTAGACTGCCTTTGAGTGGATGTATATATTAACTGTTAAGGTATTAATTGTTAAATGGATATATATTAAAGTGTTAAATTATTGCTGGATTGATATATATACGTGAACTGTTATAGAAATGCATTAAAATGCATATACGTTGTTGAGGGTGTATTTTCAGGATGCTCACAGGAAGCTCAGACAGTTCAAGAATCCTATTGTCATCTGGGAATCTCGTAAACTCAGGTATCCTGACTTTATTATTTTTACTAACCCTCATATTTGCCACATGTTTATTTGACCAGGTAGCACCAGAATCGTCAACTACCTCCGAAACTTATGCTCCAGCTGAAGAAGATCGTGGACCAACTGAACGGAGAGGCCACTAACGGTCGAATTAGTTGGGCGATAGGATCCCGGGAATCCCGGAAAGTTTGTTATTATTGTATTTGTTATATATCGAGGATTCGATCAGTAGGAACACACAACACACTTTCATTAGCTTACTTACGAAAACGAATCATCGTATCACATAGCTCTGATCGATCAAACCTCCAACCCGTTGTAACGATTCGCTTGATCATTAATAATATTGACTTGGTGGCGGTTTTTCAGCCGGCACCCGAGGTTTTTATCCAGGATTCCTAGGGGCAACTCGAAGGATTCTGGAGTTTTCCTCGCTAAAATCCTTGTGTTATCATCCCTACTTGGATTATTTGCTCACTTGATAGTTAAGCACACTACCTCACAATCTAAGTTCGGAATACAGGATTCCCAAGTGAATTTTTGACCAAAACAGTTTGGCGCCCACCGTGGGGCAACTGGTGCTTAATCCTACCAAAATCCCATATATCATTCACTTCATTTGATCTCCAATCCCAAAAATGTCAAACCCGCAAAAAACTGTCTCGGCCTCTACATCATCTTCCATTCCTCCTCTTCCTTCCATCCCAGGAAGCCAGAAGAAGACCAATGACCGTCAGAAGAAAGTGGACGAGCAGCCGAGAAAAACTGATTATCCTGTCTTCACAGGATCCCAGGTCCAATCTGTTGATCCTATTATTACTAACAGTGATTTGTTTTCCTTGATTAAGCAGGTAAAGAATCAAATGGATCAGCAAGAAAAAACCAACTTAACAGTGATGAAGGAGATTGAAGAGCTAAAGAAATCTAGGAAGCCCATGGAAGAACAAAGCCCTCTGTTTCCTAGGCATCTTGATTTCAATGCTTCAGGATCCTCAGATCCGTCTCGCTACAATTACAAATCAGCATCAGGCTTCACTACAGCTCCTACAATAACTTCTCAAGCCGCTGGAAACGTGGAGAGTACCGCTGGATTCTCAGGAGCTTTCCCACCAGAATCCTCACAGTCACGCTACAAGAGTCCTTGGATTCCATAATTGTTGGGATCCTCAGCCTTGCCGTCTCAAGGATATCCTTTTTCTGTTGGAAATCCAAGCCAGAACCCTCAAGGATATCAATACTCTAACCCTTCTGTTTCTGCAGGAATCTTTAAGACTAGCTCCTCAGAAGTGCATGACGGAGACGTTATCCCCATGCAAACAGCGACCACCACAGAGCCGAGCTTCCCAGCGGGCTATAGATATGGTTCCGGGATTCCAGTCCAGATTCCTGACCCAGGTAACATGTCCAATTCAATCCCTATTGTTTCTAACCAGGGTGCTCCTTATGATGCAGGTATTCATCCAAGTATCGCTAGGGAGCTCGAGAAGTTGAAAGAAATGATATCAAATGTTCCAGGGATCCTGAAACCTATCCCTGAAGTTCCTTTGGAAAGCCACAAGATCTCCAGATTTGCCTGGCCAATATCTCAGGTGGAGATCCCGAAGCGTTTCCAGACTCCAATCATGAAGCTCTATGATGGAACCACAGATCCTGAAGAACACGTGGCACATTACCGGGAGCGTATGGAGATCAATCCCATTCCGGCAGGAATTAAAGAAGCCTGTCTATGCAAAGGCTTTGGTTCAACCTTAACAGGACCAGCCATGAAATGGCTACTGAGCATTCCTCCTAACACTATTACATCATTTTCTCACTTAGTTAACTTGTTTAACAATCAATTTTCTTGCAGCAGGACGTTTCAGAAGCTCACAGGTGACCTGTACCGAATAATTCAGAAGCCAGATGAGCCTCTCAGGGATTACATTGCCAGATTTGGACGAGAATCTCTTAAGATTCCTAATCTGGATATGGCAGCAGCCGTGGAAGCCTTTAAAATGGGGCTCTCCAAAGATTCACGATTTTATGATGACCTTGTCATGGCTCCTTGCAGGAACCTTGATGAAGTACGCAGTAGAGCTTTGAGATTTATCCGTTTGGAAGATGACAAAAGGATCCACCAAAGATTGGAGGTTCCTAAATATGACCCTAACAGCAAGAAGGCGGAATCCCCCGGGAAGCCATATAGATCTCGTCCATACTCCAAACCGGAAAATCACAAAGTCAATGCCGTCGACCAAGATGATGATGAGGAGGAGTATCCTAAGGTATCTGAATACTGTTTTTCCGTTGACATTGGTGGTTTGATGTGTGCTATGCAGGATCTAGGCGAAAAAGCAAGATGGCCCAGGAAGGATACCAAGCAAGGATCCTGGAAAGACAAGACCAAGTGATGTGCCTTCCTTGAAGATTTTGGCCACCTAACAGATGAATGTATAGCACTCCGAAAGGAAATCAGCTATCTACTCAGCAAGGGGCATCTTAAAGAATTGATTGGCAGAAAGAAGAGAAAGACTCACAAAGCCGACAAGGTGCCTCAGAGGGCAGCTTCTCCACCCCAGGATGCCCAGATAATCAACTTCATCTCAGGAGGCTCAGACATCTGCGGCACTTCGTATTCCTCAGCCAAGAAGCACGCTAAGGAATCCAAATCTGAACAGGGTGACAAACCTGTCCGGACGTCCACCCTAACTCAGGACAAGCTTATATCCTTTGATGAGAGTGACCGTTCTCATGTTCAGGATCCTCATCATGATAGTCTTGTGGTTACTTTATATATTGCTAACCATTTTGTTCGTAGAATCCTGATTGATAATGGAAGCTCAGTAAATATAATCCGTCCTGATGTACTAAAAAAGATGGGGATCCCGAAAATTGAAATAGTTGCAAGATCCTCAGTCTTAGTTGGCTTCAGCGGTGAAACTAAAAGCACCGTTGGGGATATCAGGCTGCCGGTATATATAGAGGGGGTAAACTCTATGCAAAAATTATGTGTTATAGATTCTCTCTCTTGTTGCAATATTATTCTTGGCAGGCCATGGATTCACGAGATGAAGGCAGTCCCTTCAACTTATCACCAATGTATCAAGCTTCCTACACCCTGGGGAGTTGTGAGAATTGAAAGCGACCAGCAGGAAGCTAAGAACTGTTATTCAACTTCAATGAAGAACACCACTAAGGTGACGAAGGGATAGCAATTACAGAAAAAGGCACCTGAATTGCAGGAGGACAGGGAGCTGGAAGTCAAAGAAGTGCCTCTAGACCCTGGGAATCCGGAAATCAAGGTGCTCGTGGGAACAAGCATCCCAGCAAATGTTGAGCAGGAATTACTCCAGCTTATTAAAGCCAGAACTTCAACTTTCGCATGGAAGCATGAAGATATGACAGGTATCCCTAAACATGTAATTACTCATAGACTTGGTTTAGATCCTTCTTTCAGGCCTATACAGCAAAAAAGGAGGAAGTTTGCTCCAGAGAAGAATATAATCATCCAGGAGGAAGTCGACAAGCTTCTCAAAACAAAGATGATTAGAGAAGTCAAGTACCCTAGATGGCTAGCAAACGTGGTGGTGGTCCAGAAGAAGAATGGAAAGTGGAGAGTTTGTGTCGACTACACAGACTTGAACAAAGCCTGTCCTAAGGATTCGTTTCCACTTCCCCATATTGATGCTATGGTGGATGCCACGGCTGGTCACGAGATGCTCACCTTTATGGATGCCTCATCAGGATTCCAACAAATTCAGATGGAACCATGCGATCAGGAGCATACGACATTTATGACTCCAACAGGTATATATTGTTATACTGCTATGCCCTTTGGTTTGAGAAATGCAGGTGCCATCTACCAGAGGCTCGTTAATATGATGTTTAAAGAGCAACTGGGGGACACGATGGAAGTCTACATAGATGACATGGTAGTGAAATCCAAAAAGGCTGAAGATCATGTCAGGGATCTCCAAACAGCCTTCGATATCATTGATCAGTATAACATGAAGCTCCACCCCTCTAAGTGCCACTTTGGGGTGCGAGCTGGAAAATTCCTAGGCTACATGGTTACTGAAAGAGGGATAGAAGCAAGTCCATAGCAGATCAAAGCAATCCTAAATTTGAAGTCCCCATCGAATGTTATAGAAGTACAAAGGTTGACAGGGAGAATCGCAGCGCTCAACAGGTTCATTTCAAGATCCTCAGAAAAAAGTAAGGATTTCTATGATATCCTGAAGAAAAACAAGAAGTTCGAATGGACTCAGAAGCATGAAGAAGCCCTGAGATGCCTGAAAGACTACCTGTCAGCATCCCCGTTATTGATGAAACCAGATGATGGGGAGCTGTTATATTTATATCTCGTTGTTTCCGGAAGCTCAATCAGTGCAGTCCTGGTAAAAAACCATCAAGGTCAGCAGCATCCGGTATATTATGTAAGTAAAACTCTGCTAGACGCAGAATCCAGGTATTCTCACCTTGAAAAGTTAATTTTATCTCTTATAATGGCTTCCACTAAACTTAGACATTATTTTGAAACCCATACTATAATTGTGATGTCTAACTATCCTATCAAGGCAGTTCTCAGGAAGCCGGAAATGTCAGGAAGGATGGCTAAGTGGGCAGTCAAACTGAGTGCCTACGACATCAAGTATGAACCAAGAACAGCAATCAAATCCCAAGCATTAGCTGACTTTGTGGCGGATTTCAGCAGTGGCATTGAACCAGAGGTTGAAAAGGAAGTCCAGCAACTTGAGAAGCTCAAAGAAGACTGGATCCTCTATACCGACGGCTCCTCGAATGTCAGAGGAACAGGGCTGGGAATCCAGCTAAAATCGCCACAGGGGGACATAATACCTCTATCCATATCCTGTGAATTCCAGGCTACCAATAATGAAGCTGAATATGAGGCTTTAATTGCTGGATTGCAGCTGGCTAAGGATATGGGAATCCTATCTATACAAGTGTTTGTTGATTCTCTCTTATTAACTAACCAATTTAATGGCTCTTATGCAGTGAGAGGGGAGAATCTGATCAAATATCTTGAAATTGTTAAAAAATTATCTCTATTTTTCGAAAATTTTAGCATTTCGCAGGTACCAAGAGAAGATAATGCAGAAGCCGACGCCTTGGCAAACTTGGCTTCATCACTCAGGATCCCTGAGAATGTCAAAATTCCAATAACTCACATCTTGACGCCAGCGATAGCTCTACAGGAAGCTCAGGCTGTTGACGATGATACAGGTGCAGATGTTGAGAATCCTGAAGATGCTCAGGAATCCTGGAGCAACCCGATCCGGAAATATCTCAAAGGTGGGGAAATTCGAAAGGGCGAAAACCCCAGAGCTTTTCGCACAAAGGTAGTACCCTATACTATAATTGATAATATTCTATATAAAAGATCTCTTGCAGGTGTCTACTTAAGGTGCTTAGAGAAGTCAGAAGCTCTAGAGGTGCTTGAAGATATCCATAGTGGAGATTGTGGAAACCATACCGGGGGCAGGGCACTGTTCTCTAAGGTTCTCAGGTTCGGATACTATTGGCCAACCATGAAGAAGGATACCGCGAGCTTCTCACAAAAATGCGATGCTTGTCAAAGGCATGGCAATATCCTCCACCAACCTGCTGAGCATCTGCATCCTATAATATCCTCATGGCCCTTCATGAAATGGGGGATGGATATTGTGGGTAAGCTGCCAAAGGCTCCCGGAGGAAAAATGTTTATGCTTGCCATGACGGATTACTTCTCCAAGTGGATTGAAGCAGAAGCCTATGTTCAAGTGAGAGAAAAGGAAGTGATATCCTTCATCAAGAGGAACATCCTCACTAGATTTGGGATTCCGGCAGAGATCATATGCGATAATGGCTCCCAGTTTATAGGCAAGAGAACAACAAGCTTTTGTGAAAGCTAGGGCATCAAGATGATCACTTCAACACCTGTCCACCCTCAAGCTAATGGGCAGGCAGAATCCAGTAATAAGATCATAATCAACAATCTCAAAAAGAAGTTGGGCTCCAAGAAAGGTAAATGGGCTGAGGAGCTGCCATTTGTCCTTTGGGCAGACAGAACTACACCTAAAAATGCTACTGGCCAAACACCATTTTCGTTAGTGTTTGGGGCAGAAGTTGTGATCCCTACAGAAATGGTACTCCCGACAGCCAGAGTCAACTGCCAGGATCCTGAAACCAATAGCCAGAATCTCCTTCAGGATCTCAAAACAATTGAGAAGCTCAGAGATATGGCCAAAATCCGGATGGCTTCTTATCAACAACGGATAGCAAAATCTTATAACAAGAACACCAGGCTAAGAAGATTCCAAGTAGGTGACTTGGTTTTGAGGAAAGCTTTTCAGAATACTACCAATCCTGCTGATGGGAAGTTGGCACCCAAGTGGGAGGGCCCTTACCTTATTGATTCTGAAGAGGGTAAGGGGGCATACCGTTTGGTGAATATGGAAGGAGAACCTCTGCCAAGAGCCTGGAATGCCATACACCTCAAAGCTTATTTTATGTGAGAATCCCGTTGAGAATCTCAGGCAGAATCCCAAGGATCCTCAATATATAAATCCAAGGTACGTATGCTAATCCTATTTCAATTAATTCTTATTATTTTTGTAATAAGTTACTGACTTAAGCATCGGAGTGGTGTTAGCTAGGCTAACACCCACCCCTCACCAAGCGTTGAGTTTTTTGCAGATTTTGAGAATCCTAGAGAATTTTGGGTATATCCCCAGTTAAAAGTTGGCCACCTCTCCTACGTTTAAGGTGTCCCGCATACCTTCTAAGGTTTGAGAGGCTGACTCCTCTCCTAAGTTTGGGTAATCGCCAGTAGCGCACGACCCTCGCCAGTAGCGCACGTTGTGTTGATACATGGTTCCTGATCGTCATGTGAAGTATCGAGAACAAGACGGATCGTGCAAGTTTAGGTATGGCCGAACCTTGGCCGAACTCCAGGTTCGGAGCCGCCGAAGCTTGGCCGAACCTGAGGTTCGGCCAGTCGTGTTCTCAGCCTATAAATATGTTCGTCTTGTATAGTTTAGAGAGCTTCCGTGTTATAACTTTCTCTAAGTGTACTCTATGGTCTCTGTGGTTAATACAAGTCTCAGTTGTATTTACTCTCTGTGTTTCCATTCGTATTACATTGATTTCTATACGACTAAGTAGAAGATCCGTACGCTCACGAACTTTCAAGTGGTATCAGAGCTATAGGTTTACTCTACTAGTCGGAGATCAGTGTTTTTCGTGTTTTCGAGTTCAAATTCACGTTTTTGACTTTTAAAACTCGTTTTTTCATCTTCATTTTTCGAAATTATCGTTCAAAACATCATGATTCACGACCAAAATGTTTGTGTTTGTTCGTTTTCAGTTGATTGAGTGTTTACAGCTCGAGAGGTGTCGATTTCAGTGAGTTTTTCCAAGTTTTTCCGAAATTTCGCGTTCGGCCGAACTCCTCGTTCGGCGTAACTGCTCCGCACTTCAGGTTCGGAGTACGCTCGGCATAACCGCTCCGAACACCAGGTTCGGAGTACGTTCGGAGTTTGTTTCGTAGTTCGGTGAAGGTTCGGAGCTCGTTCGGAGGGTTTCGGAGTTAACGGGGTTTGGTGAGAGATCGGAGAGAGTCCGGACTGTGTTTCTGAGTTCGGACCACGTTTGGAGGAAGTTCGGAGGGTATATTAGGTTCGGACGAGGTTCGGAGTGAACAGTAACCTGTGTTTCGAAAATGTCCGATTTTCAAGCATTTGCGGCTATTCAAAACTCAGTTCAAGCGACTATGCAAACGATGATGAATTATGATAATGAAATTGGAACAAGTCAGAAAGTTCCCAAATTGCTAAAGTTGGAAGATTATCATAGTTGGATTAAACGGTTTGAAGCATATGTCGATACAAATGATATTGATATGTGGTTAGCGTTCACTGAGCAATATATTTACCCTAAAGATGAAACTGGTGAACCTATACTTCAAAGAAAAATGTCTTCGGAACAAAAGAAAGCTTATCAAGCTGAGAAAAAGGCTTATGGTACTTTAACGATGGCATTGCCTAAAGAGTTACTTCATCAATTTTGCTGGTAATTACACATCAAAAAGTCTATGGGATGCTTTGGAGAAACGATGTGAAGGAAATGACCAATACAAGAAAAGTCGACAAAAGGTTTTGAAGAAAGAGTTTGATAGTTTCAAAGATTATCAGAATGAAACGATTCCCAATCTGAGAATACTCTCTATCGTGATAAAAATGAAGTCTTGACAAAGGATGTTGAGATTTACAAGAAAAAGAGAGAAAGTGTTCTTGAAGAGTTATTTGCTGAATGTGAGATCCGAAAGTTACAAAGTTATGAATATGATGATCTCAATGCAAAGTTCATCAAGTCACAGAAAGAAGTGTTTGACGCTCAACAACAGATCAATGATTTAAAATTGGAGATTTTGGAGTTGAAGCGGCAAGTGAAGAATTGCAATTTATCACCCACAATGCTAAATTTCCTATACAAGCAGGATCAGAGTTCAGATAGTTCTCAGAAGGCTGATGTTCACTTGGTTCCTCAAACAGTGGATTTAACTGAAGTTACTGCTGCTCAGATTGATCCAAAAGATGAATTGCATGATTATTCCAAGTTTGCTACTCCACCTAAGAAGAATAAATCTAAGTCCAAAAAGAAGGAAAAGTCTTTGGGTGAAGCTCCAAAATTTGTGTCAAAGTCTGTTTTGTTGGAGAATGAGAAGGTTTTTGATAAGGTTGTGTCAAGTTCTTCATCTGCAACTGAAGAAGACAAAGTTTTGGTTGAAAAGAACAAGTTAAAGGACATTAAAGCCAAATTCACAAGTGAAGCTAAGGCGAGAGAAGCTTCGGGTTCTTCCTCAAGTACTTCAAAGGTTTCAGGCTCCAAACACAAAGGTGTGGGGTTTGTTGTGAAGGAAGAATTGATTCACACAAAGAAACCGGTGCAATTTGCCAAGGCTTCTAAAGCAAAGAATACAAAGAAATCACCATCCTAGAAGGAATTCACTTACTATTCTGGAAGATCGTCATCTTCAAGGAGTCCGTCTCCTAGGTATGATTCCTCTGATGATTTCTTTGACAATTTGGATTCTGAGCATTTATCTGGTTTTTCAAAATCAAAATCATTTTCAAACAATTTTCGGGAAAGACTTTGTTATGTATGTCGTCAACCTGGACATCTTGCTGCTGATTGTCCGACGACTGCATATATCCACAACACTACTAAATATGTGGATAACAAAGGTCAAATTTTTGATGAACCATGGTCTCCACAAGTTAAATCAACGTGTAAATCATCTTGGTCTAAACCAAGTACGTCGGTTGAGTCTGATTCAGGTTCTGATCACAAATTGAAACTTTTACAAATTTGGAAACCAAAAGTTGTTTCCAAGGCCAACAATGACTTTGTGGAAGACACCGGGCGACCCGACGATATTACATCGGGTCGATTCCAGAGCGATTAATGATTTATTTGGTGTCAACAGGTGTTTCAAGAAGACCTTTTAGTGATTGGATAATTGCTGATTGTGAAATATCTGTTCTAATTAATCTGATTTTCAAAATTAATTGTGTTTTCAAAACGACTTAATCTGCAAGTATTCGTGTTGGTTGATCACTTTTTCGTTTGTTTTTCACTCCATCTCATTCTGAGGGGGAGTTTGTTTTTGCAAAAATACAAAAATAGTGTGTTGTTTTTCAAATCGTAAAAATGAAAATCTATAAATAGAGTTGTCATTTTTAGGGGGAGAAATTTGAAAAAGTCAAAAACATTGAAAAATGCAAAAAGCCAAAATCATTGAAAAATGAGAAATTGTATCTGACATGATTGGGAAATGATGGTACATTGGCTGACATCGTCTGACTCATGGATAAAATAGATGAAAAAGCCATAAGACCATTTGATCGATGTGTAAGGTAGGCTCGGCAAATCAGAAAGTATACAAATGTGATATACACTAAATCTGATGCTTGACCTAGTGGACAACATCTTGATGCATATCTTATGATATATCAAGAAAAAGATATGTGAAGAGTAAAATGAGAAGTCACTGTGTATACATGTGTTCATTTTGCAAAGATTTAAACTTGTTTGATTTTCTTTATTTTGTCAAACGATCGGACTTTCTTTGCGTGTCGAAAGACCGACCTGATCGTTGTTCGTTTGACGTTCTGCTTTATTTTCTTTGGTGTTTCGTATAACTCATCGGACTTTCTCTGCGTGTACGGGAGTACCGACCTGATTGTTGTTGAGTTATACAATTTCAACTTGTTTTATTTTCTTTTTTTGTTAAATCCGAGGCCTTATCTGCGTATCGAAAGATCGACCTTAAGGTAGACGATTTAACGTTCTCATTTCTTTTTGCATGGAACACAGTTGACTATATCATGAATACAATCATTATGTGATCAAAATCACAAATGAAATCACAAAATGTGATTAGCAAAGCATATCTGAGTATGTCTGATAGTGTGGGGTACACTGGTCAATGCAAATCTAATAAATACCTTAACATATCCAGATGTTATGAGTATGATTGTGCCAGAGTTTAAAATTGGACAAATTATATCTGCAATCGACATGGCTTATGTGCTACAATAATTGAAATTGAAGTGTAGTTCAGCATGTTATGACCAATATGATCCCTAGTTGTGATCTTTCTCACAAAAGATAAAAATAGTGTCTGATTCTGTATGGCATTTACTTTCTTATCAGAAAATACCAAAAAGATTTTAGGTGTGTTTTGATATAAAGTTTCTAAAAGTCAAAAAGATTTTGTTTCTGATTTGTTTTCGATTGATCGACACGGAGTACAACATCATTTTCAAAATCATGATATCTTGGAGTCTCGAATAGACGTTTTGCGCCAGGATTATTTATATTGGCAGGTTTCTAAGTGGAAAGAGATCATCACAACTTCAAGTCTTATGAAGATTGTTGATAAAGAGACTACACACGTTGCAATATCAAGTATTCAAGATTGAACTCATCGTCTAAATCGAGGAGGAGTTTGATTGAAGATACAAGATACAAGTTTTATTAAGAGGAGATGATACTGCACATGCCGAGGGGGAGTTTGTTGATACATGGTTCCTGATCGTCATGTGAAGTATCGAGAACAAGACGGATCGTGCAAGTTTAGGTATGGCCGAACCTTGGCCGAACTCCAGGTTCGGAGCCGCCGAAGCTTGGCCGAACCTGAGGTTCGGCCAGTCGTGTTCTCAGCCTATAAATATGTTCGTCTTGTATAGTTTAGAGAGCTTCCGTGTTATAACTTTCTCTAAGTGTACTCTGTGGTCTCTGTGGTTAATACAAGTCTCAGTTGTATTTACTCTCTGTGTTTCCATTCGTATTACATTGATTTCTATACGACTAAGTAGAAGATCCGTACGCTCACGAACTTTCACGTTGTCCCCCGGTACGCTAAAGGTGGCCGGACCAGTCCACTCCAGGGGTGGCTGACAATCTTGTCACTGGAGGCTGCTGGGCGGATTCTCAAGGTTTATAACACTAACGTGTTATCTAAGGTTTTGGCATTTTCGTGTCACATACGTATGGGCTTGTCCCCAGTTTTGGCTTAGTCCCAAGTTTATCGGGCTTGTCCCTAGTTTTGGCTTACTCCCAAGAATCCCGGGTTTAACCCCAGTTTATTTTTAACTTGTTTATTCTTGGAGATATCGGCTTCGGCCGGAGGCCAAGAAGCCTCTCAAAAATGTTTCAGGTTTTCGAAGAAACTGTGACGAATGCTGAGAAAGGTGCATTCAGGATTCCCGTAAGAATCCCAAATCAGGTAGAAGGAGATATAGTTATTTTGAATTAAAAAATCGACTAAGGAAAAATTCCAAGGTCAGTTTTTACTATTTAGGCTAACCTAACGTGTTATTCAAATTTCGAATGGTTTTCCAACATACAAGCCATTTTTTAGATGTTTGATAAGTTTTTATAAACTAATTCTACCAACCAAAAATTTCAATACAAAAGACAATTTGAGAAGCCAAAGGATACTGATATTATTAATAACTACGGAAGATTATGAGCTTCTCAAGCTTCGTCCTGAAAACCGCAGGATCCCTCCACTTGAGAAGCTCGAAGGTCAAAATATTGTTTTTGGGAATCCTGGTTTCGTCTTGTAAACACAAGATCCCTCCACCAGGATCCCTACCATTGTTGTTTGTTGCTTGTTCATTACAGGAAAAGGGAAATTGTTTCAACCACAAAGACAACCAAAAGAACCACCAAAAAAACATAAAAAAAGTGGGCTCAGACCGTTGCATTGTCCTCATCGCCCACTGTCTTCTCCTCCTCCACCGGCTTCACCACGTCCTCCAGCTTCTGGCCCGCTCCCAGCTCGATCATATAAGCCCTTGTCATCGCTACCGGAGAATCCGGAATCACCTTTGAGGAGCCACCATCGGTCCCATCCTTTCCTTCCCCATCACCATCTCCTCCCAGCGATTCCAAGACCAGCCTCCAGCCTGTGATATCCCAACCTGGCACCTGAAAGCCAGCCGCTTCAGCCTCTTCTGCCATTTGAATTTTGCATTCCAGGACGCTCCGGGCAGCCGAGAGTTGGCCAATTTCAGCATCAGCAGCCATTTTGGCTTCCAGGGCTTGACGCTGCTCAGTGAGCTTATGCTCATAGAGAAGGGTCTTACCCTTGGCAGTTTCAGCTTGGGCCTGAATCTTCTCGTTGGCTTCGGCGAGCTTCTTCTCCATGTCCATAGCCTGGAAGCTCAGCTTCTCGATACCCTGCACAAGTAGGAATCCTGATCAGCGGCAGTAACAGGTATGATACTAATATAATTATTGCTTGAGCTTCTTACCAGGTTGATCATGGTCTGCATAGAGAGGATCTTGTTGCTGACCTCAGACGGGGCAAGATCTTCAAAAGATTCCAGGTACACGATGGGAGCTGCTGAAGTTTCAGGGGCCTTCCTCTTCTTGGAACCCGAGGCCTTTGGCCGGCTGACAGGCGGCTTGGAGACAGTGGGATGCTCGAGTTGCTCCTTCTTAACCTTCAGAAGGCTGTCAAGATCCTTCAAGGAAAACGACGCGCTGGATTTGGAAGCTGCAGACAAAAACAGGTTATTAATATCCAGGATGCTCGAATAAGTAAACGATTCAGAATCCTGCAAAGACTTACCAGACATGGCGGGAGTGTGGTCGGCCGAGTAGCTGTTTTCACTAGCTGTTGCTTCAAGAACCAAAGCTCTCTCGCTGGCAGGGATCTGGTAAATAGCTTCAAGCTTCTTGAAATCAGGCTGCTTCTTGATGAGATTCTCAAATTTGGGTGCTGCAAAGAAGAAAACGACAGAAAAGTTAGACACATGTTGGAAAATCAGCAACAACAAAAAACATCAATATCCTACCCTTCTCAACCCACTTCAACGGCAACTCCATCCCCCCAGGAATCGAGTCTCGCTTGACAAAGAAAAAACGCTTCTTCCAGTCATGGTCATTGTGGGAAGCTCGGGGAATCAACTGGGAGTTAGAAGTACGAGCCTGAAGAACAAATCGGCTACAACCATGGGTCCTTAACTTGTAAGCTTCACAGATCTCAGGAATCCCGATGTTGAGATTCCTGGTTTGGTTCAACTGGTCCAGAGAATACAAGATTCTCCAGACCATCGGCATGGTTTGGGAGTAAGAAAGTCGGGTAGTTTTGAAGAACTGGGTGATAAGCTCCGGAAAAGGAAATGTCATCCCGAGCAAAAAAGGGTAGTACATGAAACAGACCCAAGTTGTAGACATGAAATCAGACTTGACGAGAGAACTATAGGGTCGGAAAACAGTTCCCGGTGGGAAAATGCCGGAGTTCTTGAGTTCGAGGATATCGCGATCGTCGAAGGAACAAGCTTCTTCCTCACAGGGGATGATATACCCCTGATCATGGAAATCTTCGACAGTCGGAGAGATCAACGACAAAGACGCACGTGTGATTTTCTTGGCCATGGCCGAAAAACGCGAAGGAAAACGAGAAAGAAAGAACGGGACTGACCTGGAATACCGGAGAAGCTCGAGAGGTTTTTTGCGAAGAAGACGGTGAAGATCTCGTGGATTTACCTCCTATTTAAAGCAAAACGTCCCATCTCTTGGAGGCCGAGAAATCAGTCATTTCCTAACTGCTTTTACCGTCTACACGCCGTTAAAAAGGCATCTTTTTGAATTTTAACAGCTGTCAAACTTATCCACAGCTGTTGAAATTCAAGGGGCAATTGTTGAGGGTGTATTTTCAGGATGCTCACAGGAAGCTCAGACAGTTCAAGAATCCTATTGTCATCTGGGAATCTCGTAAACTCAGGTATCCTGACTTTATTATTTTTACTAACCCTCATATTTGCCACATGTTTATTTGACCAGGTAGCACCAGAATCGTCAACTACCTCCGAAACTTATGCTCCAGCTGAAGAAGATCGTGGACCAAGTGAACGGAGAGGCCACTAACGGTCGAATTAGTTGGGCGATAGGATCCCGGGAATCCCGGAAAGTTTGTTATTATTGTATTTGTTATATATCGAGGATTCGATCAGTAGGAACACACAACACACTTTCATTAGCTTACTTACGAAAACGAATCATCGTATCACATAGCTCTGATCGATCAAACCTCCAACCCGTTATAACGATTCGCTTGATCATTAATAATATTGACTTGGTGGCGGTTTTTCAGCCGGCACCCGAGGTTTTTATCCAGGATTCCTAGGGGCAACTCGAAGGATTCTGGAGTTTTCCTCGCTAAAATCCTTGTGTTATCATCCCTAGCTTGGATTATTTGCTCACTTGATAGTTAAGCACACTACCTCACAATCTAAGTTTGGAATACAGGATTCCCAAGTGAATTTTTGACCAAAACATACGTGAAATATCTTGAATTGATAAACTGTTAGAAAGGCTTTTGGGATAATATATATATATATATATATATATATATATATATATATATATATATATATACTAGGATAGAACCCGTATGTTGTACGGGTTAAATCATTAAAAATATACATATAATTGATAATTGTAATTAATTATTAGAGTAGGAAGATATATATATGATATGTTATGAAAATGATGTTAAATCATTTATACATGTTATAACGTTATTATAATGACTGTGATATGATATGTGCTATGCTTGCTTTGAACTTAAATAATCAAGTGATAAATGAATTATTAGTAAACGTTATAGTGAATATGTATGATTATATGAGAACAGATGATGCACTTGCTTTATTATTATGTGGTGGATACGCCGCCGGTACTTCCTATATATATACGTAATAATATTAGTTACCCGGTATATCAGAAGTATGGAGGATATGCCGCTGGTACATCCTGTATACATACACCAATGGTAAATTGGGGGATGTTCACTTGTTACAGTATATGAAGACCTTATATTGTTTACTAATAACCCTAAGTCACTTAGGTATTTAACTAGGGGCGGGTAGTAGTACTACGGGAGTTGGAATTATTATAGAAAAGTATATCTCTGCTTATAGCGGATGGAAGATAGATCTCTGCTTATAGCGGATGGAAGGTAGATCTCTGCTTATAAAATAGCTGATGAAAGATAGGTCTCTGCTGATATAATGACGGATGGAAGTTAGTAGGGAGAGTATAGCTTAGTCTTTTCTTATAAAAATAGCAGATGGAAGTAAAGATATAGACCGAGAAGCAATCGAAAGGTTAGTATAGTGGGGTAGATACCTTCTATTGAAAACTATGCCTAGTTATAAATGATTGTTATGTGTGACAACCCGTAAGTTTCCTAAGTCTAAAATCTCGTTTAATTACATGCTTATCTTTTAATTGTGTATATGATCTAGGTTTGTTAACTTAGATTACATATTATGCCAACCTCTGAATAGACTCGAGGTGACCCTACGGCAAAACGATAACCAAACCACCATAAAACGGTAAATTAATATAGTTGTTATCGATGGTACTTCAATAATAAAAATAAAATAAAATTTATATTTTATTTATTATTTCCGTCACCCTTGTAGTATATTTGATATACATATCAACTTATAAACTCGGACCTCTAATATTTACGTTAAAAACCAACACGTAGAAAATATTAACCATTTTGTCTAAAACCTTAACCGTTTTCGTTAAATAACCATTTAATGTGTCGTACGACGTTTTTAATAAAAATAAATATTTTCATCAAGACTTTACTATAGATCATCATCCGTGTCAAAATCTTGAGACCAAAGCTCACCGAAAGTTTTCACTCGTTAATCGAATTCGTTCGCGGTTAAAAACCGAGCCAAACTGTTTCGTTTATTAATAAACCGACCCCCCCCCCCCACCTTTGCATGTTTGCATGAGACTCGACCCGGCCAACCACCGAGCACCACCGGCCACCCTCACCACCGCCGCCACCTTGCATGTCGGCCCCACCCCCATGCACACCATCCCCTTACACCACCATCCCTCATCATTTCACTCCCTCGCTCACCCAAGATTACACTCCATCACCACCATACTTTGACCAACCACCATCACCTCACCCTCTCCCTTTTGTCTCGTCACCCACCAACCCGTAACCCCCCTCCCTCTTTTTCTCGGTCACGCTAACCCACACACACACACACCACACTTTGTTCTTTTCTTGATCAACTAGAAACACACAAACACTTAGTCTTTTCCCTCTCTTAACCCAAACCGTAACGCCCCCCCCCCCCTCTCCCACAACCCCTTCGGAAATCCGTCAATTCCTTGGTCTCGCTGGCTATTACCGCAGATTTATTGAGAACTTCTCTAAGATAGCCTAGCCACTGACTGCATTGACTCAGAAAGATAAGAAGTTTGTTTGGGATGACAAAGCTGAAGCCGCCTTCCAGAAGCTGAAACTGATGTTGTGCAATGCACCCATTCTGGCCCTACCCGAAGGAACTGATAATTTCGTCGTCTACTGCGACGCATCTCATCAAGGCCTAGGATGTGTGCTAATGCAGCTTGAGAAAGTTATAGCCTACGCTTCTCGTCAATTGAAGACCCATGAAAAAAACTACATGACCCATGACTTAGAACTCGGTGCCGTTATGTTCGCTCTCAAGATATGGAGACACTATTTGTATGGGACGAAGTGTACTATCTTTGCGGACCATATGAGCCTCCAGCATATTCTTAATCAGAAGGACCTGAACATGAGACAACGAAGATGGATAGAACTACTCAGTGATTACGACTGTGAGATCCGTTATCACCCTGGAAATGCTAACGTTGTAGCAGATGCCTTGAGTAGGAAAAAAAGTGTGAAGCCTCTCCGAGTCCGATCACTTGCTTTGATTATTCATGCTGGTCTCCCAGATCGGATTCATGAAGCCCAACTAGAAGCCCAGAAGGAAGAGAACCTCAAAGCCGAAAACCTGCGTGGTATGGACCACCAGTTGGAAACGAAACCGGATGGAGCCTTTTATTTCGTGAATAGACTTTGGGTACCCGTGTACGGAGGATTGAAGAAACTAGTCATAGACGAGGCCCACAAGTCTAGATATTCCATTCACCCGGGAGCTGATAAGATGTATCAAGACTTACGAACATGAAGACTGAAATTGCTACCTACGTTGGGAAGTGTCTGACATGCGCAAAGGTTAAAGCCGAATATCAGAAGTCATCAGGTCTACTAGTAGAACCGGTCATTCCCAAGTGGAAATGGGAGCGTATCGCAATGGATTTCATCACTAAGCTGCCAAAGAGTCGTAGCTGAAACGATACCATCTAGGTTATCATCGACCGTCTCACGAAGTCTGCTCACTTTCTAGCGATGAAGGAAAGTGACTCGATGGAACTGCTTACGGAGCGCTATTTGAAAGAAATCTTCTCCTGCCATGGAACCCCTATTTCCATCATCTCCGACCGTGACATCCGAGTCACCTCTAGGTTCTGGAAATCTCTAAATGACGCTCTGGGTACTCAACTTGACATGAGTACAGCCTATCATCCTCAGACCGATGGATAGATCGAAATAACCATCCAAACCCTCGAGGATATGTTACGTGCCTGCGTAATCGATTTCGACAAGAACTGGGATGAGCACTTGCCCCTCTGCGAGTTCTCCTATAACAATAGATACCATACCAGTATTCAAGCCGCTAATTTTGAGGCACTTTACGGTAGAAAGTGCCAATCCCCCATCTGTTGGGTTGAAGTTGGAGACAGCCAGTTAACCGGACCCGAGATTGTCATCGAGGCTATCGAGAAAGTCTCCCAGATTCAAAGCCGTTTGAAAGCCGCGCGTGATCGTCAGAAGAGTTACGCCGATACAATACGCAAACCTTTGTCGTTCAAAGTTGGAGACAGAGTCATGCTTAAATTATCCCCGTGGAAAGGCGTGATCCATTTTGGAAAATGCGGAAAGCTAAGCCCCGTTACATTGGTCCGTTCGAGATTCTTGAGGAAGTCGGACCTGTCGCTTATAGACTTCAGTTGCCGCCAGAACTCAGCAGTGTTCACAGTACCTTCCACATCAGCAACCTGAAGAAGTGTCTCGCAGATGAATCGCTCATCATCCCCCTAGACGAGATCCAAGTTGATGAGACACTGCATTTTGTGGAAGAACCTGTTGAGATCGTTGATCGTGAAGTCAAGAAGCTGAAACGAAGTCGGATCCCAACCATCAAAGTTCGTTGGAATTCCCGTCGAGGACCCGAGTTCACTTGGGGACGTGAAAACTAGTTCCGGTCTACGTATCTTGATCTCTTTCCTATCGAAGCTCCAATAACTGGCCCTGCCTGAGTTTCGTGATGAAATTCTTTTAACTAGGGGAGAATGTGACCTATCTGTTAATTGTGCATATCTGTTAGTTGTGCATATAATCTAAAAAGTCTAAAATCTCGTTTAATTAAGTGCTTATCTGTTAATTGTGCATAAATCTAGGTTTGTTAACTTAGATAACGTATTATGGCAACCTCTGGATAGTCTTGACATGATCCTACGGCATAACATAACCAAACCACCATAAAACGGTAAATTAATATAGTTGTTATTGATGGAACTTCAATAATAAAAATAAAATAAAATTAAGATTTTATTTATTATTTATGTCACCCTTGTATGTTTGCATGAGACTCGACCCGACCAACCACCGAGCACCACAACCCTCACCACCGGCCACCACCACCTCTGGCCACCCTTACCACCGCCGCCACCTTGCATGCCGGCCCCACCCCCATGCACACCATCCCCTTACACCACCATACCTCACCATTTCACTTCCTCACTCACCCAAGATTACACTCCATCACCACCATACTTTGATCAACCACCATCACCTCACCCTCTCCCTCTTGTCTCGTCACCCACCAACCCGTAACCCCCATCCCTCTCTTTCTCAGTCACGCTAACCCACCCACACACCACACTTTGTTCTTTTTTTGATCAACTAGAAACAAACAAACACTTGGTCTCTCCCCTCTCTTAACCCAAACCGTAACCCCCCCCCCCCCTTCCCCTTGTCGGTTTCGAAACAAGCACCCAAACACACCCCTTGGCTCTTTTCTCTCCCCACATATATATACATCATAACACCACATTCTCTCATTTATAAAACCCTAAACAAGAGAACACCTCCCACCACCTCTCCTCTCCCTCCCCAACCTCATGGCTCTCTCTCTCTACTCTCTCTCTAGATTTTCGGCCAAGATCAAGCAAGGAGAAGGAGTCCCAAGTCACCATCAAGCATCATCTTCACCATTTCATCCCTTTTTCTTGATAATCTTTCAAGATCAAGTAAGTTCTATGGATTTCTTTCATATTCATCTTGCTAGATCATGTTTGTATGTTCATTTCTATGATCCATTCACTCCCCATGACAAGTCTTGATGATTTTTATGATCTATGGTTGATAAAAGTCTAGAAAACACTTAATCTTTGTTAATCTTTGTTAATGATGTTAGTTTACTAACTATTTTTACATGAGAACTTTTTTCCCACGATTTGATGATGTTCTATGCCTTATATTATGTTTTTAGATGTTAAAATGCCTAAACATTAAGATCCATGGACTTAGAAATGCTAAACACCCCTTAAACCATGTTTAAAGTGCTTAACTTCACTAGGTTTTTGACCAAAAACTCAAGATCCGTTTTGGACATATCCGAAACCTTAGGGACTGATTTTGACACTTTTTAAACAACTTTTGTAAATGCACTTTTCTTGGAAATGACCCTAAGTACCCCTAAATTGCAAAACATAAGCCGGAAAACCCTAAAAACGATCCCTCGGGCCAACTCCGAATTTTTCAGAATCTTTAGACTTTATAAAAGTATACTTAGACCTATTAATGACTGGTAAAAGTTGGCTAAAGAGATCCCTTTTGATTTTAGCTAAAACTAGGTCAAAACCCGCTTTAAAATAAACTTTTAACGGACCCGGAAACCTCGTTTTTGTAAAGTTATGCCAAATATTGTTTGAACTGATTTGGAACACTTATTAGGACCTATCATGAATTAGGTTATATTTACAAAGTGTTTGGATAATTTATCGGGCCTTAAAACTAGTCACAGGGACAAAACTATCAAAACCGGGCGCGTACTGGCAAAACCGACACTTTAAGGTTTCAAATCCTAAAACTATATTTTCTGGAAATTCATTAATAAAAATAGAAATATTTTTATTATTATAATTCTATTTTCTAGTAATATTGGAAAATAACGCGAATTGATAATTACCGGTGGAAACCCGGGTATTTCGGGCTTTCTACCGCAAACAGCTTTTGTGAACAAAATTAAGCCCATGTTTCAAAACTAATATTTATTAAAATAAATATTGGCCTAAATCATTTATAACATAGGAAAACCTTTATATATTTTGTGAATATATATAACTTTATTTTTCTGGAACATTATCGATATTAAATTATTTATTGAGAATAAATAATTCCAAAAGCCTGTATGTTAACGGACTGCTAGGTTGCCTGTTATCTTCCGTTACATCATTCAGACACTGCCTGATTTATGTGAGTCTTCACGGCCCCTCTTTTAAATTGTTTTAAATGCTTTTGGGGGAGAATTCTTATAACTCATATCATGCCTGATAATTAGATAATTTGTTACCATTATTGATTACATGAACTAATCGTCCACTTTGTCGTATTCATGTTTATTCATGTTATGATCAAAATCCCCACTATTAATTGAATCCGATTAATTTCAATGAAACGATGACACATGAATAGATCTATTGGGTTAACGCCCCTGTCCTGATTGGTAGCTCCAATCCTGACTCCCGTTTCAGTCAATAGGGTACATAATGTTATAATCACTGTTCGGTAATCCTGGACAGAATACCATGAGTGGGTAATCAGTTAGTTTTGGAATTCAAGGTTCGTGGTAATAATAACTTACAACATCTTAACATATTATCAAATGGGTGATAAGACTAATATCAAACTTTGTTGTCAATCACAGTTCTATTTTTACTTAAACCTGTGAACTCACCAACTTTATGTTGGCAGTTTTAGTATATGAATTCTCAGGTACTTGATCGGCCGCTTGCTTGTATAGAATACCTCTTTTGTGCATTATCATTAGGATCCATCATACTATCTGGAGTCATGGTCACACTAGCCTTTTGGAGATTTCACTACATAACACCTAACGGTGTTATGCCTTTTGGATACTCCTTAAAATAGTTCTAGTTGTTTAACCATCCAGAGATCGTTTTGTGTAACCTTGATTGTGATTCCATCTCGTTCACGCCCAACACAGAAATTACAGGGTGTGACAGATTGGTATCAGAGCCAAGGTTATAGGGAACTAGGTTGCATTAGTAGGACTTAGACTATAGACTAAGCTCTATTAGTATCATATCGCATGTGCCATACGTGATACATCTGCCTGACTGTTATACTCGTCTATAACTAACCTATAACTATTATTGAAAGTGCGTGAGCGGTGGATCGTTTACTTGGTCGTATCGAAATCAATGTAAAACGTAAATGAGTCAAGATGTAGATACAAATGACATTTATTAGACCACAAAGAAACACAGAGTACACAGATAGACATATGACCAAGAGCTCCTAAGAGCTGTACAAGACAAACTATTTATACTAGACAAGAACCCGATCAGCCGAACCTTAGGTTCGGACCAGGTTCGTCTGGGTCCGAACTCTGAGTTCGCCTAGAGTTCGGCCCATAGAAAACTTGTATCATCTTCTCTTGTATTTGATACTTCACATGACGATCAGGAACCATGTATCTACAAACTCCCCCTCGACATGTGCAGTATCAGCTTCCACTTTAAAACTTGTATCATGTATCTTCAATCAAACTCTTCCTCGATTTGATGATGAGTCTTTTCCACTTCTTTTTTTTTGTTTTATTTAAATAAGGGGTAAAAGTGTCATTTTAATAAATTTTATAGAAAATTTTAACGTTCGTTAGCCTCAAGGACCAAAGCCGTAACGAGCCGATAAAGGTTAGGGACCAAAGCCGTAATAAACGAAGTTTAAGGACTATAGGTGAAAAACGTGCAAACCACAGGGACTATAGCCGTAATTTACTCTAAGTGTAAGTTTTACTTACCTTGCATCCATGTGAGCATTTCCACCTTCACTTTATCCGGTTGACATATCCGATTGCAAGCTTCAACTAGCTAGCTCATCAAGATCAACTACCATATCATATCCATAAAATGGTTAGGTTAGTTTCCATAACATACCTCTTCCATTTTCATGGATTTAACTATCTCATAGTTCATTATTTTATAACTTTGGTAAGTTTGACTTTTAAAAGTCAAACTACCCATTTGAGCATATTTTTGACATTACCCTTTAGCTAGGTAATCCATTACACTTCTACCACATTGTTAAATTAGTATGCAACTAGAATATAGCATCATGCATCTTTTTCATACTTTCATACAATCCTACACGAATTGCACGTATTTAGATATCATCATAAGCTTTTCAATTCTATGACTAATAACGTCACCTACTATGCTTCATGATCTCGTTATTCTAACTAAGATCAATATAACATCAATTAATCATCACAAATGTGCAATAAGATACATAAGCATTTCAATTCTTCCATTCTTACAAGATTCAAGATTTTAGAAAAGTGAATTATTGTACCATATTTTTCGGAAGTGCTGCTGTAATGGTCCTTTTTGACCCCTCTACGTATTTTTCCAGCATTTTATGTTCAAAGATGAAACGTAGTGGACAGAAATACCTTTCCAGGCGTATATGGCATGCCTTCTAATGATTTTTAATGATTTTATATATCATTTCTAAAAACAGGACAACAGCTACATTTATTTCCAAACAGCATGCTGGAAATGGCCTTATTAACGTGTAGTTTTTGACCCATTATAAGTCATACAAGTGTTCAAAAACGAAACATAGTACTCACAACAAGCTTTCCAGTCGTATATCATACATCCCAAACGGACATACGAGTGATCTTATACAACACTTTCAAAATAGCTCCACAACTAGATTTTTATCATTTTTATGGTTTTTCATCATTCCGTTTAACACATTTTATAAGCATGGATTTCACATTCGATGCACATTGATATTTCATGATTCTTACTAATGTAACATTCCTACATTTAGTCATGAATTCACATAATCAATCTCACTTAGGCATTTCATCGAGCACCTTATGTGCATAGCATTAACAAGCATGTTTCAACTTAACTTGCTTATGTTTCAACCCATATTTTGCATAACACATTGATATCACATTCTATCAATTTCGTATAACACATTGAGCACATTGTAAAACAATTTAACATTCAATCATTCCAACTACATCTTGGGTAATCAATTTTGCCAAATTTATGCTCAATTTTCGTGACCTAAGGTCTCCACACCCAAAACTTGGTGTTTAAGTCAAAATAGCAAGCACTATGTTGTTCAAATCACCATTCAATCATCATACAAGACATTAGATACTAATTCATAGCCCCAAATCGGCTAAATCATCACTAGTTTTTCGAAAGTTAACATGAAAATATGTAGGGATTACTTACCCAATCACCTTCATTAGATTAGCTATGGTTAGAGCTTCAAGAAACTCCATTAACAATAAAAAATCACAGCTATTCCTCCATCAATTGAAGATTTCGATTTCTAGGGCATGAGGGGGGGGGGGAGACTCGCGACCTCTAATGCTTCATACGCATCATCCCCTTCATTTTTTACTTTTCTTTTTCTTTTGTTCAATTAGTTTCACTGATTTATATCATAAGTCCTTCTAGTTCTATATTTAGGTTATTTAAAAACCCAAACTTTCGTATTTACATCATAAATCCTCCACTTCTACATATATAATAGTTGGCACATTATTTTAATGTACCACAACTCGCAGCGACACTTAAAATGAATTTAATCGCATTTTAACCATATAAAAATCGGGATGTTACAACTCTACCCTCCTTAAAGAGGGTTTCGTCCCCGAAACTCTTTCCCAGGTCTTATTCACCTCAGACATTACCCTATCCTCTATAAAGTCTGAGGTCGCACCGGTAACCTTATATTTCATGGTTACCTGTATAAATCATAATGTGTAAATATTTAGACCCGCATATAAATATGTATCCAAGGTGTCACTATTTCTATTTAGCCTTCACTACGGATCACTCAATGTCCGCATTTTATGTCCATTTTACGGTCATTCTCAATGTCCCTTGTAATCCTGGGAACTTGACCCAACGGGTTTGAGTTGTTACTTTTAGTTACTCCGACCTTGTCATCATATGGCAAATTTAATTTCTTGCTTTTACTCTCCCCGTAGGATAGTACTAGCACGATAACTTTTTATTAACCTTTATCTTCCCCATTTTACGCGTCTAGGAGTTCACAGTTTATACTCCACGTGTCATTTAGGCTCAAGGTTTTAATGGCCAATGTCATAACCTTGTTTATAAAAAGAATCAAGATTTCAAATAATCACCCTCTTCGTAAGAGGTTCAAACGTTAATGTAATTAACATCCGTACCTTAGTGTCATCACAATCTGCGTATAAAGCTCTCTTGCTCATGTTTACCTTGACGGTAATCCTAGTCGGAATTTCGTCCCGCGGCTTTCCTGCTAGTTGTGTCCTTGTACAGTCTATCTGTACCTACACATATTAAGCAGTACAACAATATTTGCAAGTGTTTAGCCTATCACTTGCCGTTTACAGTTCACATTCGATAATGTAGTACATTTTTATTGGATGGTTCCTATGACTCTAAAAGCCATTTATACCACCCCATAACCCCTTTTAGGATTACACCGTTCCATCTATTACAATTCAACGCGTTACACATTGATCTATTCTTGTCTTATATACTAGCCTATGGCATTTATCACATTAATTATGATTCCTTTGAATCATTTACACATCAACATACATGTTTTAATTAAGCCATGACTCCTAGGAGTCATTTAGCTATTTCATGTCAATATAGACCTTATCCTTCTTGCCTTATCGTTATTGGCACAATTCCTATGAATTGTTTATGATTCGATTGCCTATTAATCTATGGTTATGGTTCCTATGAACCATTTATTTTTCTTTTGACACGTTGGCATATTAACATATTTTTGTGTTTCCATGGTTCTTTTGAACCATTTAGCTAGAAAACAACAAATAATCAGCATTATGATCCATAAAGATCATTTCTAAACAATTTAACATATTGACATTGTTCTTACTAACCATTAATCGATCACATAACATTTTAGCACGTAGTTATGGTTCGTATGAACCATTACTTGTTCATATTACATTCCAACATTTATTTGGAAAATTTTGAGGATACTTACTTGCATAGCAATCTTCTGTGTGTATTCGGGAACGGTCGCTTCCAGCGTCCTCCCAACTTCCACAATCATCTATGCTTGTGGGTCTCACCCATGAAGTTGGGTCGATCACCCACCTAACAACTTCAATTCCCTATTAGTTATACAAAACTTACACAGGAATCAACATGACTCAACAACATGAGTTTTACTGCGTTTAAACAAGGTTACTTCTCACCTTTTGTTAAACGTCTAGTCATTTCATAGGGTTACGGGTTTTCTAGCATATGCAATAACCCGTTTCTCCTTATTCTTATTTTCTATTTCGCAGTTTTTCTTAATTCTCGACTTGGGTTTTAACCCAAATCACCTGAAAATTAATCACATTATATAACTTGATATCCTTTAACAATTTTATGATATCACATATCAACGTAAATGAACCGTCCTAGCGGCTTTATTAATTAAAGACATGGAACCATTCAACTTGTTAGTTCCATGGTTACTCATTAATCTTTCACTTATAACAACTTCATATAAGGTTCACCATTGGTACATCTAGTGATGTCCCAAACGCAACCTTGTTTCAAATTAATGGCTTCACCAATTGCCACTTTCATTATATTGGTTTCACAGCTCCTAAAGAGTCATTTTTCCACCAATTTCCATTTTCTTTATATTGGTTTCACAGCTCCTAAAGAGTCGTTTTTCACCAATTTCCATTTTCTTTATATTGGTTTCACGGCTCCTAAAGAGTCGTTCTTTACCAATCTCTATTTTCTTTATATTGGTTTCACGGCTCCTAAAGAGTCATTCTTCACCAATTTCCATTTTCTTTATATTTAAATTTCAATTTATGACCTCATGGGTCCACACTCTTATTTTAACTCGATTTGGACACATGTGTATGCATTACCATTTATCAAAGTGTAATCTAGGTTGGGTAGTCCCACCTGGTTGTACCTTAGCACATGCCCATTATGCATTCGAGTCCTAGCCCAATGAATTTTGGAGTCGTATGTATCCTCGGCCATCCACTTGCTTGGGGTCAATTGTCCTGCAAAATCATTGTCACGTTTGATCACTTTTCGGGTTTTCCTTACCTATAGCAAGGTTACCCCACATGAACACATATATCATGCATTTCAAGATACAACATTGCCAAATTATATGTCACAATGCTATCTTGTTACATTAACAATTTTCTTTTCAAGATACAACATTGCACAATTACTTATCACGATGCTATCTTGTTACCTTGAAGAATTTATATTTCATTTATGATCTATGGTTCCAATGAACCATTTACGATCAAATACAACATGATACATGGTGGTGGATCTCTAGAACCTTTTTCACCCAATGTATCATGCTTAACAATATTATGGTTCTTACAAGGAAAAACATGATCCTAATATAGTAGGACTAAAAATATTTATCAATTTCAAATTCCTTTGCCCTTGGCAAGGTTTTCTAGTTTATTGGTCATGGCCAATAACTTTCCACAGGTTTATACGAGGTTTCTCGCCTAGGATTTACCCCGTTTCTACCCGCCTTACCGATATTTTGGCTCTCAAAGCCTCCCTTCTTTGTTCCTCTGTAGCATTACCGCCATCATGGTCCGTCATTGATCTACAGAGTTAAAATTTTCATTAGCTTACAGCTTTTATTTACCTTTGCCCGTAGCAAGGTTTTTATAACATTTTATTGGTCGTGGCCTATATCGTCCCGCAGGTTTATACGAGGTTTCTAGCCTTAGCTTACCTCGTTTCTACCTGACCCACTTCACTCACGCACTTCCCGGTTCACGTGTGAAACACCTCCCCGTGCGTTACCCCGAGTGATAGCTAATTACTTCACCATTACTAGCATTTTGGAATTATTATTCACATTAAACATTAACAATAACAATCATTTTATGGTTAAAAACCTTACCCAGACACTTCATCAAGCTTGAACCGATCACTATTTCCCATTCCTGGAGCTCAAGGATTGAGTTCAAGTACTCCCCGAGTACTTAATTCCCTCAAACCATGGCTCTGATACCAAATTGTAACACCCGTATACAATTTGATGCCAAACAAAAACCATTACTTTATAAAATTCGGTCCCAGAAATTTTTTTGTTCAAAACATGATTTTTTATAATCATATAATACCATCATGGTGGTTTATATTTACAAAATATACCCATAATAAGTTTAACATCCAAGTGTCGTTCAATAAGACTTTGCATAAGTTCATTACACCAAAAAGGGGAATCGGTCCGTTCAATCTTCATGTGATCGGTCCATCCTGCACTTGATGAGCATTTCGTCAAGCCTTCGCCTTACCTGCAACATACTCACTTTCAATAGTGAGTTTCTATTGCATAACAAAATATAATTAACATTAATCAATGAGAATAACAAGTAAAATCAAAATGGTACTCCTAGGCGTATCGCCTAGATTAGCCTTAGTTCCAGGCGATACGCTTGGATTACTACGCGTATCGCCTTCTGATTCACATACTCCAAGCGATACGTTTGGAGCCATTTTTTCAGGGATTTGGCCAATTTTGGCCAGTTCCATACTTAGCCAAATTTTTGGATTTTTCACCTTGCTTCCTACCAGATTTCACCAGCTGGTTTTCCGGCCTATTTCAAGTCATTCAATAATCACAAAACACTTTTTAAACATGTTTTTAATCATATAAACATACCTTATCCGAATCGAATTCGGACTATGCATTTACGGGTTCATCGAACCCGTTTGACCCGTTAGGATACCCATTGCCTTTAAGCTAAGTATTTGACCCAAATGTAAGTTTAACCCACCATAACCCATTGGCATGCATGAAGGATAATTCATCTCCCAGATCAATTACATCTTTTAACCCTGCAAAGATTCTATGCACTTCGTGTGCTCGTTTCAATTGAAACTAACTCAATTTCGAAGATTATTATCCTAAATTTATGTGACTACCTATTTATGCATCAATTTTCTTTTAGGGAGTCACTACATATTTGGTCAACCATTTTTGGGATATTGCACCTGTTTGACCCGTTAAGACGGGTCCTTGGCCTTGGTGTCTCCCAATGCCATATTTGACCACAATTTAGCATTTAGGATCTATGGTTCTATAAACCATTTGTGATCATTCTTTAATTTGTTACATGGCATGGGTTCTAAAACCCCATTTTCGCCCATTGCAACTTGTCGTTCATATTATGATTCCTCCGAATCTTACTTGTGGTCAAATTAGTCATTGGAGAACCTTTTGGCGATTAGGCTTCATGGTTCCTAGAACCATTCTTCACCCATTTAGAATAGCTCATGGTCATTTCTATTTATATGAATACTCATTTTACATAACTACTACTTGTATCATAAACAATGTTACTTTCTACATTCTACCCGTAGGCATCATGCTCTAACGGGTTTCTTGTCATGCTTTACATGATTGCTTTGATTCAAATTATACTCAATGTAACACTTCCATTTATATTCTTAAGTAATACTCATTACATAATTAATGAGTTTTTATTGTTGCTTAAGTAAGTGTAAGTTATACTTACCTTGCATCCATGTGAGCATTTCCACCTTCACTTTATCCGGTTGACATATCTGATTGCAAGCTTCAACTAGCTAGCTCATCAAGATCAACTACCATATCATATCCATAAAATGGTTAGATTAGTTTCTATAACATACCTCTTCCATTTTCATGGATTTAACTATCTCATAGTTCATTATTTTATAACTTTGGTAAGTTTGACTTTTAAAAGTCAAACTACCCATTTAGCATATTTTTGACATTACCCTTTAGCTAGGTAATCCATTACACTTCTACCACATTGTTAAATTAGTATGCGACTAGAATATAGCATCATGCATCTTTTTCATACTTTCATTCAATCCTACACGAATTGCACGTATTTAGACATCATCACAAGCTTTTCAATTCTATGACTAATAACGTCACCTACTATGCTTCATGATCTCGTTATTCTAATTAAGATCAATATAACATCAATTAATCATCACAAATGTGCAATAAGATACATGATCAATTCAACTCTTCCATTCTTACAAGATTCAAGATTTTAGAAAAGTGAATTCTTGTACCATATTTTTCGGAAGTGCTGCTGTAATGATCCTTTTTGACCCCTCTACGTATTTGTCCAGCATTTTATGTTCAAAGATGAAACGTAGTGGACAGAAATACCTTTCCAGGCGTATATGGCAATCTTTCTAACGACTTTTTTATGATTTTATACATCATTTCTATAAATAGGACAACAGCTACATTTATTTCCAAACAACATGCTGGAAAATTAAATGGCCATATTAACGTGTAGTTTTGACCCATTATAAGTCATATTCAGTATCAAGTGTTCAAACACGAAACATAGTACTCACAACAAGCTTTTCGGTCGTATCATACATCACAAACGGACATACGAGTGATCTTATACAACACTTTCAAAACAGCTTCACAACTAGATTTTTATCATTTTTATGGTTTTTCATCATTCCGTTTAACACATTTTATAAGCATGGATTTCACATTCGATGCACATTGCTATTTCATGATTCTTACTAATGTAACATTACTACATTTAGTCATGAATTCACATAATCAATCTCACTTAGGCATTTCATCGAGCACCTTATGTGCATAGCATTAACAAGCATGTTTCAACTTAACTTGCACATTGTAAAACAATTTAACATTCAATCATTCCAACTACATCTTGGGTAATCAATTTTCCCAAAATTTATTTTTAATTTTCGTGACCTAAGGTCTCCACACCCAAAACTTCAAATCACCATTCAATCATCATACAAGACATTAGATACTAATTCACAGCCCCAAATCGACCAAATCATCACTAGTTTTTTTAAAGTTAACATGCAAATATGTAGGGATTAGTTACCCAATCACCTTCATTAGATTAGCTATGGTTAGAGCTTCAAGAAACTCCATTAACCATAAAAAATCGCAACTATTCCTCCATCAATTGAAGATTTCGATTTCTAGGGCATGAGGGGGGGGGGGGGGGTAGACTCGCGACCTCTGATGCTTCATACGCATCATCCCCTTCATTTTTTTTTCTTTTCTTTTTCTTTTGTTTAATTAGTTTCATTGATTTACATCATAAGTCCTTCTAGTTCTATATTTAGGTTATTTAATAACCCAAACTTTCATATTTACATCATAAATCCTCTACTTCTACATATATAATAGTTGGCATATTATTTTAATGTACCACAAATCGCAGCGACACGTAAAATGAATTTAATGGCATTTTAACAATATAAAAATCGGGATGTTACATATTTTGATTTTCAAAAATTTGATTTTGTATTTCGTGTTGATCAATCGAAAAGAAATAAGAAACAAAATATTTTTGACTTTTAGAAACTTTATATCAAAACACACTTAAATTCTTTTTGGTATTTTCTAATATGAAATATACATGCAATACAGTTTTACACACTATTTTTATCTTTTGTGAGAGAGATCACAACTTGGGATCATATTGGACATAGCATGTTGAACAACACTTCAATTTTGATTATTGTAGCACATAAGCCATGTCGATTGTAGATATAATTTCTCCAACTTTAAACTCAGGCATGATCATATTCATAACATCTGGATATGTTAAGGTATTGATTAGATTTACTTTGACCAGTGTACCTTACACTATCAGACATACTCAGATATATTTTGCTTATCACATTTTGTGATTTCATTTGTGATTTATCACATAATGATTGTATGCATGATATAGTCAACTGTGTTCCATGCAAAAAAGAAATAAAAATGTTAAATCGTCTACCTTAAGGTCGATCTTTCGATACACGGATAAGGTCTCGGATTTAACAAAATAAGAAAATAAAACAAGTTAAAATTGTATAACCCAACAACAATAAGGGCGGTGCTCCCGCACACGCAGAGAACGTCCGAAGAGTTATAGGAAACACCAAGAAAATAAAACAGAACGTCAAACGAACAACAATCAGGCCGATCTTTCAATACGTAGAGAAAGTCCGATCATTGGACAAAATAAAGAAAATCAAACAAGTTTAAATCTTTGCAAAATGAACACATGTATACACAGTGACTTCTCATTTTATTTTTCACATATCTTTTTCTTGATATATCTTCAGATACGCATAAAGATGTTATCCACTAAGTCAAGCATCAAATTTAGTGTATATCACATTTGAATACTTTCTGATTTGCCGAGCCTACCTTACATATCGATCAAATGATCTTATGGGTTTTTTTATCTATTTTATCCATGAGCCAGCCGATGTAAGCCAATGTACCATCATTTCCCAATCATGTTGGATACAATTTCTCATTTTTTCCGTTTTCAAATTTCTCCCCCTAAAAAAGACAAACTCTATTTTTAGCTTTTCATTTTTACAATTTGAAAAATAACACACTATTTTTGTATTTATGCAAAAAAAAACTCCCCCCTCAAAATGAGACGGAATGAAATTGATCAACCAACACGAATACTTGCAGTTTAGCATTTTGAAAACAAAATTAAGTTTGAAATTCAATTTACGTTATCACAGATATTCCACAATCAGCAATTTTCAAATCACCGAAAGGTCTTCCTGAAATACCTGCTGACACCAAATAAAACATTAGTCGCTTTGGGATCGACCCAATTCAACAGCGTCGGGTTGCCCGGTGTCTTTCACATAGTCATCGTTGGCCTTGGAAACAACCGTTGGTTTCCAAATTTGTAAATATTTTTATTTGTGATCAGAACCAGAATTAGAATCAGTCGGCTTACTTGATTTGAACCAAGACGGCTTACGAGTTGATTTGACCTTTGGATACCATGGTTCATCAAAAATCTGACATTTGTTATCCACATATTTAGCAGTGTTGTGGATATATGCAGTCGTCAGACAATCAGCAGCAAGATGTCCAGGTTGACGACATGCATAACAAAGTCTTTCTCGAAATTGAAAAACATTTGAAAAGTTCTTTGAATTTTGAAAACCAAAAGAAAGATCAGAATCTAAGTTATCAAAGAAATCATCATAGGAATCATACCTAGGAGATGGACTCCTTGAAGATGATGACCTTCTAGAATAATAAGATTTGTCCTTCGGAGGAGGTGATTTCTTTGGAACCTTAACTTTGGGAATCTTTGCAACTTTTTCTGGCTTTTTAGCTTGAACTGGTGTTTCCTTGACTTCATAACCCAGTCCTTTGTTCTTAAAACCTGGGGTCTTTAATCAACTTGAAGAAGAACCAAAATCTTCTCTCCCCTTAGCTTCTCTAGTGAATTTTGCTTTGATGTCTTTTAGTTTGTTCTTTTCAACCAAAACTTTTTCTTCTTCAGTTCCAGACGAAGTACTCGAAGCAACCTTATCAAACACTTGTTCATTTTCCAAGAAAAAAAACTTTGAATTAAACTTCGGAGCTTCACCTAATGGTTTTTGCTTTGTCTCAGACTTTGATTTCTTCTTCTTTGCTGGAGTGGCAAACTTTGAATAATCATGCAATTCATCTTTAGGATCTAGTGGAGCATATGTAAATTCAGACGAATCCACTGGTTGAGGAACCATGTGAATATCATTCTTTTTGGAACTATCTTCACTCCGATCCCGTTTATATAAAAATTCAACAATGTTGGCGACAAATTGCAATTCTTCACTTGCCTTTTTAGCTCCAAAATTTCCAACTTCAATTCAGAGATTTCCTATTGAGCATCAAACACTTCATTTTAGGACTTGATGAACTTTGCATTGAGATCATCATACTCGTATGTTTGTAACTTCCAGATCTCACATTCAGCAAACAATTCTTCAAGCACACTTTATCTTTTCTTTTTTTAAATCTCAATGTCTTTTGTCAAGACTTCATTCTTATCTCAATAAAGAACATTTTCATCTTGAAGTGTAGAGATCTTAGGTTGAAGTTTTTCAATTGTAGCAGCCGATTCAACAACAAGAGCATTAGCTTTCCATACTTTGGTTGAACTGGATAACTCTTCTCAAATAAAATTCTCGAAATCTTGTGCTGCATCTAATGCTTCAGCTTTGACTTTTTTACATTCTTCATCCAATTGACTCTTTTCTTTCAAAACATCCTCATGAACATGACCCAATTCATAATATTTCTCTTGAAATTCTGCCAGTTCTTTCTTTAGAATCACAATTTCTTCAGACAATAATTCAGAATCCTTTTCAAGAGTTGCATTCTTCTTACCCAATCTTACACACTCAAGACATTATGAATTCTCAACCTTTTGACTTTCAACCATCTTAACTTGAATTTCATCAATCAAAGATGTTTGGGAACTGGAATCAGAACCAGTTAAGACAGTATCATCAACATGACGAGCTGTTAAAGCAACAGTAAATGGAGCATGTTTCAGTTTTGCTTCAGAATCTGCATTCCAGGCAAATTCATCTGGATGCCAAAACATTTCTGTCAGTTTTTTCGTCAAAAGAAACAGATTTCTTCTCAACCTTGTGAGCTTCATTTGGTGAATGGATAACCAAATGAGCATGTTGACCAGACTTCAATTTATTTTTAGTTGAGCTTGGACATTCTCGTGCAAAATGTCCATATACAAAACACTTATAACATTTAACCTTAGACTTGTCTAGTCCAATTTTCCCATCCTGATTCAATCTCTTCTGGCCAGTTCTATTGAAGAATTTCTTTGTTCTTCGAACCAACATAGCATATTGCCAGTTCAAATCCATTTCTTCTAAATGATCATAATTGATTTGATCATAATCTTCATTGGTCAATTTTGTGTTACTTACCAAACTAGTAATAACACAAAAATATGAATATACCAATGCAGACATTAATGCATTATAATCATCGGTAGTTTGAGCAGAAAAAGCATTCTGAGTCGATAAACTAGGAACTGAAACAGTACAACCAACAGAATAACTAAGAGTTCAGATTTACCTGCAATGAATGTTGTAGGAGGCGCGGAACTAAGAATATTAGATTTCCCAACATTCATGGTTGAATCATTGTCACCATAATACACAGCAAGATTTTGAACTTGTGCAGGAAGTGACTTATTCACCATTAACTCCATATCCCTTGCTTGGATTCTTTGAATCAGATCATTAAATGACAATCCCGAATATTCCTTATCATGAGTGATCATCATCACATAATTCACCCATTTCTTAGGTAAAGCTTCCAAAATCTTTTCTTTCATATCAGCTTCTTCTTTTGTAAGACTCACCAAACGCATTTCACTTATTAAATGAGCGAATCTTGCAATCAGATTTGGGATTGATTCATTTTGATAATGTTTGAAACTATCAAATTCCTTCTTCAAAACCTTTTGTCGACTTTTCTTATATTGGTCATTCCCCTCACATCTCTTTTTCCAATGCATCCCACAAACTCTTTGATGTATAGTTACCCAAGAATTGATGTAATAATTCTTTAGGCAATGCCATTGTTAAAGTACCATATGCCTTCTTCTCAGCTTGATAAGCTTTCTTTTGTTTAGATGTAAGCTTCCTTTGAAGGATTGGCTCCCCGGTTTCATCCTTATGATAGACATATTGATTAGTGAAGGACAACCACATATCAATATCATTTGTGTCAAGTTACGCTTCAAATCATTTAACCCAACTATGATAATCTTCCAATTTGAGCAATTTGGGAACTTTCTGACTTGTTCCAATTTCATTATCATAGTTCATCATAGTTTGCATCATCGCTTGAACCGAATTCTGAATAGCTGCAAACGCTTGAAAATCACTCATCTTGTCCGAAAACTTGTATACCAAAACTTCAAACCCAAAAAAGAAGGTCTTATAAGTGGAGTTTGGGTACCAAAATGGAGGGTACTGGCCGTTAGGCGAGTAAAAGTATAGATCTCTCCGAGATGATCTTTTTGGATGGTATTAGCTCCCGTAACGCTTTACGGTTCTCAAGTTACGTCAGTTTTCGTGACACCTTCCAAAAATTCCGATTACTGTTTACCCAAACCTCAGCCAAACTCAATTTGTTTTGCCAAACTTTGTCCGAACCTAATCCGAACCCAAAATGTAACCGGCCCTTATCCGAACCTTAACTTCAGATTAGACAAACCAATAATCAGCCAAACTCTATCCGAACTGTGATCGAACACTGTCCGAACAGTATCCGAACTCAGAAATCAGCCGAACTTGATCCGAACCTAGAGTTCGGAGCGGTTACTTTTCAGTTACAGTCGAACCTCAGACGAACTCGAACACTCTCGACTCCATTTTCACGATTTTCAATGTTTTTGGATGAAATTTTTGACGGAAATTCGAATAAACTTAATAGAAGCAATCTAAGAGAAGATTTTTCATGAAAAGCACACTCGAGAAGATCAAACAAACTAAAAAATGAGTAATATTTTCACAAAACTTGTGGTTTTTTACTCAAACTGATGAAAACAGAGATTTCCGACCAGTAGATTGAACCGAATGCACTGATACCACTTGAAAGTGCGTGGGCGGTGGATCGTCTACTCGGTCGTATCAAAATCAATGTAAAACGTGAATGAGGAAAGATATAAATACAAACGGCTTTGTATTATACCACAAAGAAACACAGAGTACATAGATAGAAATATGACCAAGAGCTCCTAAGAGCTGTACAAGACAAACTATTTATGCTAGACAAGAACCCGATCAGTCGAACCTTAGGTTCGGACCAGGTTCGTCTGGGTCCGAACTCTAAGTTCGCCTAGAGTTCGGCCCATAGAAAACTTGTATCATCTTGTCTTGTATTTGATATTTCACATGAGGATCGGAAACCATGTATCCACAATTATAATGACTGGGAACTTTTGTCAGATCATGTCTTCCTCTGAGCTCATGGAGATATCATCTGATTTTGATGACGAGTTGGCGATCATCCCCGACCTGTTGGAGCCAATGCCGCCGTCTCTGGAATATGTACCTGAGTCGCCTACATATGAGCCATCCTCTCCTGTTCCTGCACCAGCTGTTGACCAGCCTCGTTCCCCTACGAGTGTCCTAGACTTCGCTGTTTCAGATGATTCATACTCCGACGAGGAGCCCGATGAGACTGCCCCGTTCGATGTAGCCATCACTCTTGCTGATCCACCTGCGGATGGAGATACTATTATGGTTACTCTGAGACCTGGACTCCATTCTTCTCCCGATCGTGTTCCCTCTTTCGACCTTTTTGTAGCACCCCTGGTAGACCCTTGCGGATGTACACTCCCCACAAATCTTTTATCCATCGTCATGTTCCTATTTCTGAGATGTTGTCCCTGAGGGATCTACCCTCAAGCGTTCTAGATCATCTGATTTCTGTCCTATTCCTCCTGTGTCTGATCCGCTTCCTCCAAAGAAGTGTACGAGAATCCCTGATAGCACTTTCGAGGGGGGTGAGTCATCTACTACTGCAGCCCCAATTGAGCCCTCTGCACCCCCCCCCCCTCTGACTCTTCCTGGCAATAGTATTCCTCCACCTGTTCCGTCTGACACTCCCCTGGAGACTATCTTGTCTTCATTTCTTGCTGATGTGGCTCGTCGTGATGACGACATCCAGCGCATGCAGTCGATCCTTGAGACTCTTCCGCCCTCCTCTTTTTTGCACCTCTTGCAACCCGTGTGTCTGCCCTCAAGGAGCACCTTACCTCTTTCAGCCACTCTCTTGACTCTCTTCATGCACACATGTCTGGTGTGTGTGGCATTGCTGCTGATACTCGTATTGGTTTTGAGGAGTTTGTTGCCCGTGTTCCCACTGCTGAGGAGTTTGCCCAGACACTTCAGTTACTGTTGACGATCATCACACAGATTGCAGACGTTCTGGCTCTGCTTGTGTGACAACCCGTAAGTTTCCTAAGTCAACTCATATAATAATACGTGTAATTACCTGTATCTGTGTGCATAAATCTGTGTTTTAGTTAACGTAGATAACGTATCATGCAACTATCCGTTCGTCTTGGCGTAACACTAAATTAACAGTTCGACGATCGTTCTTAAAAACAAGGATGTTACATATATATCCGATGGAGTTTCAATAACAAGAAATCTCACCACAACTATGTGGTTTAATATAAAAAGGTGTTTTTATATTACCTTGTCACTTTTGTAGTATTTAAATTACATGCAAAGTTCGTAACGTTACTTCGACGTAAAAATATCCAATGAGTTTATTTATTTATTTATCAACTACGTCAAATAGTAAACTCTTTAAATATTTAGTATTTTTACAATGAAAAACCATTAGGTTTTTATATAAACATTTAACGTCAATATTTTTCACCATTTAACACCAACTATATTTAAACAAGACTTGAATCCCTTGTTTTTCCCAACTATGATTTATTATCCTCCATGCATATTCATTTCCATGCATGATCAAATTCAATTGTCACCTTTGATCATATTGTCTTTCGTGATCAAAACCCGACACCCGATAATTAGTAACCAACATTAGTAGTAATCCACCACCTTTGCTTAATCTTTCACTAATCGCACAACCATAAAGCAAAGACTATTTATCTAGTACCTTATTACCATCATCATCTTATACCACCTTTTCCTAAATATCCCATCACCACCCTAAAACAACCTAGTATGTACCACCTTTGACTTCACCCTCCTCTCTCCTTGCTCCCTAAAAAACCGGCCCCTCCCCTTGCTCCCTCTCCTCCCTCACGGTTTGAGACAAAAACTGCCACCACCACCTTTCACTTGGACCAAACCCTTTTTCTTTCCTTTCTTTTGGGTAATCATATATAAACTTCTTAAAGTTGAAACCCTAGAACACATCCTCATTTGCTCCCACCATAAAACACACACACTTCTCTCTCCCTCCTCTCAAACCCGTCGCCCTCTCTCTCTCTCTCTCTCTCTAGCTTTCTTCATCCAAACACAAGATTACTTGAAGATCAAAGCTACAAGGAGCAACAAAGAAGCAACATCTACTATCCTTCATCCATCTCCACGTTTTTCTCAAGTTAGTAGATGATGTTTTCTTGATTTTTCTCTAGTTAATCATGTTAACTAGTTACATTTTCCATCTAGAACTCCTACATCAAGTCTTGGTTAAAAATGGTGACTTTAAACTTATATCTTCTTCTATGATGATAATAACCTACATGTTTGTTCATACTCTTCTTAGATCTAGTAAATATTATGTTTATGCTAGTGATTTCATGTATTTTGAACCCCTCGTATGCTACATTATATAGATCTATGGAAAAACAAGTGTTATAATGCTAGTATGTGTACAATGTGCCTTGGTTTTATGAACAAACCACTAGATCCGAAATTTGTGACTCTTGGAACCCTAGATCCGAAATTTTTAACATGTTAGAAGGTTATGGATAGCACCATACGACTTATTGATATGTTTGGACGGCTAAATCTATAAAAATAACCCGTTAAAAAGTCTCGGAAACTATAGTTAAATTAGAGCCATTTTAGGTCAGAAACTTTGACCCATCTTAAAGTTCATTTAAAATATGTTTTTAGTCATAAAAACCCTAGTACAAGATCCCTTTTGAAAATAGCTAAATTTGGGGAAAAACGGGACAAAAAACGGACACTTTACGGGCCCGGAAACCTCGTTTTTGTAAAGATATGCAAATGAATGTTATAACTGATCTTGGACACTTTCAGGGACTTAAGATGACTCACAATAAGTTTAGAAAGTGTTTTGGTAGTTTACAAAACCCTACGAGTCACAGAATCAAAACCAGCTAAATCGGACACATACCGGCAAAACCGACAAAACTAGGAACTCGGACTTTTGAACCTGAATTTTCTGAATTGATATGATCCTATGATGAAAATAAATGAGTATTTATTTATTAGATCATTGCCTTGTTCATAATTACAAATAACGTGAAATGCGGCTAAAACCGGCAAAAATCTCGTTTTAATCTTAAACCGTCATTACTTCCTTTAAAAGTCCTTCGTATTCACATGATATTTATTTGGGAAATATAAGCTATTTCTAAACTAATTATTATCTTGAAAATAAATAATATTTTATTTATTGCACAATAAATATTTTATTTATTGCACAATAAATTTTTATTTTCAATAAATATTCACTAAGGTCAACGATATCGTATCATAACACCGGGTTACCATGACGCCAAGACTTGACCAACCAAATTGGAGTGACTTAGATGTCAACCCAATTTCTATTTCCTATATAATATTGTACAGGACTGCTTACTTGCCTATCTTACTGAATCCTTTGCATTCAGGTGAGTTTTCACGGCCCCTTTCTTTTACAGTTTTAATACTTCGAGGAGAATTCATTACAAACATAAGTCATTACCTAACAAATAGATTACTTGTTATCTTATTGATTACATGAGCTTTTCTAGTCCAAATCATGTTGTATCATGCTTGTTCATGTTATGATGAAACCCCACTATTAGTTGAATCCGATTAATTTACAAACAGAAACGATGACTCGTGGATAGATCTATTGGGTTAACGCCCCTGCTCTGATTGGTAGCTCCAATCCTGACTCCGTTTTAATAGTCAAAAGAGTACATACAGTTATAATTGGCCATGCGGTACTGTTGGACATAGTATCATGAGTGGGTAATCAGTTAGTTTCGGTATTCAAGGTTCATGGTAATTTATAAAACAGTATCTAAACAAATTGTCAAACGATGGTATGATTTAATCAAACTTGTTTATCAAACTTTACATGCATGCTATTTAAACCTGTCAACTCACCAACTTTATGTTGACTCGTTTTAGTATATGAATTCTCAGGTGATTGAAACTTGCTGCATTCAGGACATCATATCATTTAGGACCTGCATTTTCTTATTCTGGAGTCATGGTCAAACCGAGCTGCACTTTTGGTGTGACAATCCGACTTTTCAGGTCATTTTCCCGACATTAACTGAACGTAAAACGTATTAAATGTTGTGTGAACATTTATGTGCTTAACTGTGTTGACTTGTTAACTTTAGCAATTAGGGTTTTGTGTGATCAATCACTACGAGCATGCACGGAAATTTAAACGTTTGAAATATTATGATTCGTATCTTATGATTTTATGTGGTATTGTATATTCACATATTATTCATTGATTATGTGAACTAATAAGTATAGATTTAAACTCTATGTTTTTATATGGAATTAAATACATATGCATATAATATGAGTTAATGAGATTTATGATTTTATGTAATTAAATTGTTTTAATTACAAGTTATTGATAATAGAGTTATTACACAAATTTAAGTGATTTAAATAGGTGAGTTATGATTTTATGTGGTTTTAAAAATATAATTGTAAACTTATATGCCATAATTTATTTAGTAAAACGAGATTTATATTTTCCCTATAAACGTTAGACGATTTATATATTTTGACGCTCCTCGTATATTTATTTGTTCCTCCGTTAACCTTCGTTAGAGCCGTTAGGTATTTATAAAACTTCGAGGGCTTAAATTGTAATTCATCAAACATATTTTAATTAAACAAAAATCTTGAGGGACTATAATTGTCAATATCCAATAGTCAATTAAATGACCATTACGTGAATTGAATTCACGTTTAAGGAGGAGTTTCATTCTCGACCGACTTGAATTCGATAATCAAGTCCTAATCGGTTTCAACTGACCACCGATCATTTGGCCAAGTTAAATTCCAAGTGATCATTTGCTACAAACCACTCTCTCGCTCTCTCTCTCTCGCATCTCTCGTTCTCTCTCTCGTTTCCAGTTTTCCGGCAAAGAAAACACCACCGAACCACCACCTTCTACCACTGTTACGCCACCTTGTGAGCACCACCGTGATCGCGAGAGCCTTGCGAACATCCTGGTGTCATCAGAAGTTCAAACTGCGACGGTGCTCGGTGTTCGTATTCGAAGTTCGAGATCCGTTTCGGTGTCCAAACTCGTCAATCTCTCATCTCCAACCCAAGGTAATTATCCCTGAGTACTAGTCACACACTTTTATACATTTTATTTGAGTTTCGCAATTTTCCGGCGACCGGAACTAGGGTTCCGATCACCGGAATTCTTTAATGAAGAAGATGAAGTCGGATAGGTACAGGTTATATATTTTAGTTCCTGTATTAAAATCAGACGCCAATATGGCAAGCTGGTTCGGTCACTGTACTCGTACACGAGGGGCGCGGGTTCGAGTTCCGTCGCCATCATTTTTGTTCCTTGATTTCTTTTAAACTCAGTTCCTGGTCAGCGCTACTAGACAAAAGCATTTTCAGCGGGTTCCAGTCACAAACCAAGCGCTGGCCAGGGTGGTCGCTGCACTGAGTTGAGAGTTTGAGGTCGCGGGTTCGAACCCGAGGACCTCCAAATCTCCTGTTTTTATTATTTTTGCATTGTTTTGAGCATTTGGTGGCTAGATTATGTATCAAAATTGTTCCCTATCATATCTAAAACCCGTAAAATATATTTGGGACATTTACACCTCGTAAATCATGATTAACTTGTCACTCCTTTCAGCCATTCGACAGGTGATGAGCCTGACAACGGTTTCATAGCGTTCCTGCCGGGCCTGGGTTTCAAACATGCCCTTAAGTTCCCCGATCATCTGAAACGCCGTCCTGTCAACCATGCTCTTCTGAATATCAGTTGACATGGTTGCCAGCATGAGGCACGCAACTGAGTTGGCATCCTTTCTCAGTGCCTCATGTGCAGCGCGAGCAGCCGCAGTGTTATTTACGGGTGCTTCGGGCACCTCGGCCTCCAACACATGTTGTTTGTTGGCCATTTGCAGGACAATTTTCAGATTTCGATGCCAGTCGAGGAAGTTGGTGTCATCAAGTTTCTCCTTCTCAAGGAGAGACTTGAGCTGGAAAACCTCGTTGTTTGCAGGAGGATTAGCCATCTGAAACAACAGGCAATTTGTTTAGTGTTTCGATGTAATATTCGTATTCAAAAACGGCAAGCAAATTTCGAATAGGAATATGGGAACCCAATTAGTAGTCGACCAACAAAGGCAGCGTTAAGTGCAATCACCGGTCACTAAGTAATCGGATGGACAACGATTGTCTCTTGTGAAAACCAGTCACAACTCCCGTTTATGAGGCTTTCGCGAATTAATTCGCGAAATACGTTTAGCGTCATCCATGCCAATTTTGTCTACGAATGACCAGATGTACGGTGTTGAAATACTCCAATACACAAGGTACTCGTAAAGAAAATGATAGATGTCCTCAGTGGTCAGTGTGCATGCACGGTGTTGAAATACTCCAATGCACACACCTTGGAAGATACCCTGAACACCAAGTGCGGTGTTGAAATACTCCAACACTGATGCATCGGTAAATATGTTCCAAGTTAGACTTGACTAGGATGGCATAATCTATCCGTTTTGCGGCTTACCAGATAGGATTAATTAGTCAGTGTTTTAATTAATTAAACGTTTGACTAAGCTAAGAACCCTATCTCACCCGGGACAGTCAATTTAATAACCTCCTTATTAAAGACTACGCGTCGCGAGGCAGTAACCAATTATTAAAAGTTCGATATTTAAAGATTGAAAAATTCGAGTTCATAGTCGAATAAAATTGGTTGTGAAATATCGAGTCTTAGTAAATATTAGGACTCGAACCAATTGATTGTAAAACAGTTTTAACCGATTAAAACTTAGTTTGGAGTTTTAGTTGGCGTGTTAAACAGTTTAAGACAAGCAACCAAAACGCACATGCAAACAAACACACATTCGGCTTTAGGAGGTTCCGATATTGTCAGAGCCTTATGACAATATCGAAGAAGGTCTGGGACGTAAAATTAAAATCAACCACAAGGATGGAATAAAATGCATCCGGTCGACTCCAATGCTCCCACTAGCTTCGACAAGCTCCCATGTTACAATTGGTGTACGTCGGTCTTTAGGTCATGGACACTTGCCATGCTAGGGATCGTTGCATGAACAATCGCCACGATGGGGTAGTCGCATCACAAGCTCGTAACGTTTGTCCAAGGCGAAGGTTAGCTTATACGAGAAAATAAATAAAACCTAATTTATTTAAGATACAACTTTTGAACCCAGAAACAAGTGGGCCAAACCAAAACCAAGACATGAATGGGCCAAAATGGGCCAAACCAAAATACGACAACCAATTAGAGCCATAATATGGGTTGAGCCGAATATGCGCGTTAAACAATCAATTAACGAATTGAATACGTTTGGTGGAATTAAATCGACCAAACATATTTAAAAGCAATTCGTTTTACATTCGCGACTTTCGAGTTTAAACTCCAGTTCGCGAAATCTACCGGTTTAAAAAACGACCGGTGAGGGTTTGCGTGTGGTGATCAAGGCTCTGATACCATTGTTGGGTTTCGACAGTGGTATACGGGTGCCTGGTGACGTAAAAAAAACTTGACCGTTTAATTAAAACATTACCGACCGGGTTTAGTAAATTGAGAATTAAAACGGATTAAACCGGTAATCCGTTTACGCAGCGGAATAAATAAATTTACTAATTTTAGACGCGTAAACCGAAGGTGTCGAAATCGTGTCAACAGGATCACGATCACCAAAAATAATTAATCACGCAAACACCATTTCGGGGTAAACATTTTAGCGCAAAAATAATAACGATTACATTTAATCGAAATAAAAACATCTAAACTAAAACGGAGTTTAGATATACCTTGGCGGTGTTGAACAAACGCTCAAGACACCGAGTTTCAACGAACGAAGCGCTAGGTTGAAACGGACCACTTTCGATCTCCAACGGTTGTCGCGTATCGCGATGGTACGAGATCAATCGGAATCAAGTCCGATTACAACCGGAGACGGCGCACGGCGAAAGGCGTCGGGCTCGCGTCGACAGGCGACGGTCTAGCGACTACAGGCAAGCGGCGGTAGTGGTGGCGGGTGACGACGGCGACGGAGGCGAGCGGCGACGGCGATTTACACGGTGGTGATCGGCTGTTTTGCGGCGGTGATTGGCGGCAAACCGAGCGGCGGATCAAAGCGTACGAGGCGGCGATCTATAGACCGTAAAGCGGTCTACGGGCGTTGACAGACGAAACGCCCTAACGAGCAACGAGCACCAAGATATGGTGGCTCAAAGATTGCCACCGGAGCAAAGCAGCGGCGTCGATCGGCGCGGAAACGGCTACAGCCGTTTCCTTTTCTTTGGGATTGCGAGAGAAAAAGAACGAAGAAGAATTTTCTTCTTATTCTTTCTGCTGCCGTCGACCCTTTTCTTATTATTAGATCGATTAGGGTTTAACCCCTAATCATCTAATATGTATAAGATCAACGGGCCCTCTCGAATTTTAAGCCCATCTAGTACGTGAGCCCACGAGCCAATGTTAGTAAACATTTCACTAACGTATAACTCGACCGTGAATTTAAATAAAACTACTTTTATTTAAATGTCGTTCACCCTTTATTATTAAGCCGGTTAATAATAATATTATTGATTATTAATTATTTATAACAAGTATAAATAATATATATATATAATCAAACGTTTCCGTTTCTTTTACCGGTTAACTAGTAAGCGGGTTTAAAGTTCGTTGCACCCGGTGTAACTCTTACGGGTCGTAACCGGGTCGGGTTCAAGATTTGTCGGGTCTGGACACTTAATATCCAACAGATGGACCCAGATTAGATGGTATTTGGCCATGAACAGAACCGGCCTGATTGGCCTGACTTTCATGCGGTTGATCTTGGACGTGAGTTTGCGTGATTTCTGGTAGGCTACTTTCAATCGTGAATGTTGAGTTGCTGTCTTGCTCATTCTCTTCGTTGGATCAATTCCATGCAGCAGATTCATCAAATACCATATCTCTAGACACGCTAATTTTCCCATCTTTTGGATTATACATCCGGTAGCTGGCTTTTGATCCGAGTTCCGATCTGACCCATCTTCTAGCTTTCTTAGTCCAGGCTATAGTTCTTTAACAAATCCTCCGTTCGACCACTCCGTTTTGTTGAGGGGAGTAAGGTGCCATTAGTTGTCTCTTCACACGATTACATTCACACCAGCTTGTAAATTCTTTTGAGGTATACTTTGTATCTCCTTCAACGGTTGATTTAAAATTTTTGAATGCCCCGAATGCTTGGTCTTTGGGTTCCAACAAGAACACCCATATGAACCTCGAGAAGTCATCTACTAGCATGAAGATATATTTTTTCTTTCCTGGTGTGCTAGGAGATATGGGACCACAGTTACCACCATGAATAAGTTCTAGCTGTTGGAAATATACCTATATGAATGTGTCCTTTGGGATCCTTTATTAATAATTGCCAAAATGATATAAAGTCATATAAGTCCTTATTAATATAGTTATTATTTGATGGGAATAATGACATAATATGAAAGGTCTCTTGCACTTTGATGTCTTATAAATATATGGCTAGAGAACATAAACAACACTACCACATACACTATTCTCTCTAGTCACAAAATCCATGAATAGAAGACATCTAAAGGAAAGAGGAACATCATGGCTATGACATCATCATCGTCATCTATAATCTAAATCCCCACCGGTATGTCCTCACCTTATATGTTTTAGTGTATTACTTGATTGAATTGATCAACATGTAGTATCAGAGCGATGTTGATTATTTCAATTCAATCTTGTAATCACTTTATTTACTTTGTGATTTCAACCGAAACCGAAACAATATATATGTTTATAATTGATTTCATTAATATTATGGAATTTCATCATTTGAAGCCATGCGCAAAATATTCATCACTGGAATCTGGTTGTTTTAGTCTTTTAAAATTGTTAATAATAATTTATCATATAAAATGGTGATATTTTTGCATCTATTATCTGCACTAATTTAGTTATAAATTTTACGTTTAGACTAAATTGTCAGTGTCATTAAGAATTTTGTTTATGATGCCATGTGAATTGAAATTCTACAAATCTCGAAATTCCATATGTTTTGATAAATATTATATTTATCTACGTTTGTTTTATAAATGTAGTATTTGTGGTATATGTTTACATATGTATGCTACATAATATTTATTTTGAGACTATTGATGTATTCATAAGTGTTATTTATTAGAACATTTGTATTAATCATACACTTATATACTTAATTGTAACTTCAATGGAATTTATTTTGGTTTCTATATTGAAGTTTAATGCTATCATTTAAAGTAGTCATGTGTTTTGTTAATTAGTGAACCCAAAGGATAATTATTTAGTGATACACATGATGACTTTAGGCTAAATTACATAAATATTGCATTTCTATCTAAAGGAGATGTGTTGTACTTATATGTCATAATTTATTTCTTAAAACATGTTCATAATACTTGAATATTGGTCATAGCCAAAGCGAAGCCAATGTTCAAGTAGAATCTTATATTTGATTTGTTCGCAATATTTGAATATTGGTCATAGCCAAAGCGAAGCCAACGTTCAAATAGAACGTTATATTCAATTTGTTTATAATACTTGAATATTGGTCATAGCCAAAGGGAAGCCAATGTTTGAGTAGAACTTTATACTTAATTTGTTCATAACATTTGAATATTGGTCATAGCCAAAGCAAAGCCAATGTTCAAATAGAACTTTATATTTAAATTTGTTCATAATGCTTGAATATTGGTCATAGCCAAAGCGAAGCCAATGTTCAGGCAGAACCTTATATTTACTTTGTTCATAATACTTGAATATTGGTCATAGCCAAAGCGAAGCCAATATTTGAGTAAAACTTTATACTAAATTTTGTTAGAGCATTTTTGATGTCTAGTGCTAGGTCTTGGTGATATGTCTTTGTTATATAATATTTTGTATATTCTGGTCCTGCGGACCAAGGGCGGACCAGATGGTACGCCGGACCATTTGGTACGCTGGTTAGTTGGTCCGCTGGACGGGTTTTATATAAATAGGTTAGCTTGTTTAGAGGGAAGTCAGTTATGAGGTTTGTGAGCTTTAAACTGTGTGTTTCTCAGTGTGTAACCTGTATACTCTCTCTCTAAGTGTACGAGCTTGAAATCTATAGACGAATCGTTTATTTACCTCGTTGTTACCGAATCCGATTACATCATGCATTAGCAAGATCATAAGCGTGTTTTCAAGTGGTATCAGAGCAGGTTTGCTCGATTGCGGTGATTTACAGATCGGTTTTTGGGTTTTAGTGAGAGAAACAACGTTCGTGGTAAGAAATTCATCATCTCATCTCATTTTCACGTCAATTCAGTATGCTTTTTACGTTCAAAATGCTCCTGGATCGTTTTCGTTGAGTTCTGCATTGATTACAAGTCAGAAAAACCAAAAATAGTAAAAATCTTTCGATTTTTCACTGGTCCGCGATTGGTCCGGTGGTGGTCCGGCTCAAGAACACTTGGTCCGCACAGCTATCTTCATCGTGAAGTTGGTCCGCTGATTTTGGTTCGGCAGGCAATCATCATAGTTTGGTCCGTGGAGGTTTTACTTTGGTCCGTGGCAGTTTCAGCGTACCAGTGTTGGTCCGTGGCAGTTGTTTCAGCGTACCAGTTTGGTCCGCTTACAGTTTGGTCCGGAAGTGTTTTGGTCCGTTGATTTTATTGGTCCGGAGATCGTTATTTTGGTCCGGAGATCGTTATTTTGGTCCGGAGATCGTTATTTTGGTCCGGAGTTCGATATTTTGGTCCGGAGATCGGTATTTTGGTCCGCTTGAACAGTTTTGAGTAACCAATCATGGATCCGTTCCAAGCGTTTGCAACAATGTCTTCGACCGTTCAAGCTATACTTAATTATGATAACGAGATAGGAACTACAAATAAAGTTCCTAAATTGATGAAATTTAAAGATTTCCGTAATTGGAAAACTCGTTATGAATCATACATTGGTGTGACGGATCTAACAGTATGGACTCCAATGTTGGATGGTTATCAAGTTCCAAAATTCACAACTGGTGAATCTGCTGGTCAAATCAAGCCATATAACAAGATGAATGATGCTGAGAAAGAATCTTTTAAACTGGAAAAGAAAGCCTATTCAAACTTATCAATGGCTTTACCAAAAGATATTTTGCATCAGTTCAAAATGCACACAACCTCAAAAGCATTATGGGATGCATTGTGTCACAGATGTGAAGGCAATGCTCAATACAAGAAAAGTAAGAAAAAGGTGTTGTTGAAGGAATTTGATAATTTCTGTCATGTTCCAAATGAAACCATAAATGATCTGATTTCAAGATTATCACATTTGGTAAGTAAACTTGACATAGTTAGGGTGAGTAAAGAAGCTGGTGAATTGAAGGAAAAGCTATTAGATGCTTTACCTGCATCATGGGAAGGTTATATTTTGTTAATGACACATGACAAGGGTTTTGATGATATTACATATGATGATTTAACAAGAAACTTGCTAGCTCGGGAATTAGATATGAAGCGAGTTAAAACTCAACCAGCTCAAGTTCAAAATCCTGATGTGTATTTTGGTGAGCATGCGTCAACTATGCAGGCAAAAGCAAAAGCTAATTCAAATCCGCCGACGACTGCATTTTATGTGGAAAATACTTCAAGTGGACAAGCAAATGTGTCTCGGGGTTCTTCAAGTGAAAGTTTTACTCACAAAGCTGCGGTGACATACCCAGTGTACTCAAGTCAATCATCTTCTACTCCAACATCAAATCAAAGTGCATTTTCAGCTAAAACCACAAATGATTTTATGGCACTATTTTCAGCAATGATTTCGTCATATGATGGGGGTGATAGCAGGAAAATTGACTAGTGCTGAGTTGATGGATGAAGATTATGAACAGATCGACCCTGATGACTTAGAATTGATGGATATCAATTGGTCGATGGCTATGATTGTAAGAAGAGGCAAAAAGTTTATGAAAAGAATAGGCCGTAAAGATCTCAATCCTGAAGGCAAACTTGGATTTGATAAATCTAAGGTTCGGTGCTATAATTGTCAAAATTATGGTCACTTTGCTAAAGAATGTAACAAGGCCAAGAAACAGGAAACTTTAAAGTTATACCAAAAGTATGCTGCTCAAAGTAACAAAGCTTCGGGAAGTAATTTAAGTGCAAATGCTAGTGGGTCAAACTCAGATACTAAATCTTTGGTCTCACAAACTGGTGACGGTTATGATTGGGCTGATGATTTTCCCGATGAATCTGCATTCTTATGCACTGTTGAAAGAGATGTAGCAGCTGAAGATGATTCTGTTCTTCCTGGTGAATATTTCTTTGCTGAAGGCCAACAAGCTTTTATGGCCGACATTCAGGTTGACTCTAAAATCTGTGATTTTTGCATGATAACTGCTAACCAAATGA
>JBCNJP010000008.1:44345426-44383068 GCA_039602395.1 Deinandra increscens subsp. villosa | reverse complement strand
CAATAATCGAAATTGAAGTGTAGTTCAACATGTTATGACCAATATGATCCCAAGTTGTGATCTTTCTCACAAAAGACAAAAAGAGTGTCTGATTCTGTATTGCATTTACTCTTCCATATCAGAAAATACCGAAAGATTTTAGGTGTGTTTTGATATAAAGTTTTTAAAAATCAAAAAGATTTTGTTTCTTATTTCTTTTCATTTGATCAACATGGAATACGAAATCAAACTTCAAAATCAAAATATCTTGGAGTCTAGAAGAGACGTTTTGCGTTAAGATTATTTATGTTGGCAGGTTTCTAAGTGGAGAGAGAACATCACAACTTCAAGTCTTCTGAAGATTTTTGATAAAGAGATTACACACGATGCAATATCAAGTATTCAAGATCAGATTCATCATCAAGTTGAGGAAGAGTTTGATTGAGGATATAAGATACAGTTTTAATGAAGGAATTGATACTGCACATGCCGAGGGGGAGTTTGTTAATACATAGTTCCTGATCGTCATGTGAAGTATCGAGTACAAGACAAGATGGTGCAAGATTGGTTCTGGCCGAACCCTAGGTGAACTCTAGGTTCGGACCAGGCAAACCTCGTCTGAACCTGAGGTTCGAACAGTCGGGGTTTGGCTAGTATAAATAGTTGTCTTGTGTTGTATTCAGTACGCTTCTTGATCATATCTTATATGTGAACTCTATGGTGTTTCTCTGTGGTTAATACAAAGCTTTTTGTATTTACATCTCGTGTCATCCTCGTTTAACATTGATTTCGATACGATTGAGTTGACGATCATACGCTCACGCATTTTCAGAGAAGTACTGGATGAAGGAGCAGGCTCCTTGAGCTTCACATCAGGAGAAGAAAAAGTAGGGAATGGAGTAGATGCTTCAACAACCGGAGCAGGCATCTCCACGGAGGGGGATGCCATAGTTTTCTTGCCACTTCTAAGATTCAGACGAAGGGTGGGTTTCTTGGTAATTCCTAGATCAGAGCTTGAGTGCGCTTCTTGCTTTGTGGCTTCTGAGTCACCGAAAGACCTTCAAGATTGGAAGGATCAGCACTCGATGAGGCACTGATTGTGTCAGATGCCCCAGCAGCACTGTCAGCAGCGGTTGAATCGTCAGCAAAAGATATAAGCACTCCCTTTCCCAGCAGGAACAGTAGTAAAATCAAAACCCTTGCCCACAGAACCAAGAATCTTCTTCAAACTTATCTCTGCAAAAAAGTAAAAGAAGACAAAATAAGAAGCAAACAAACAAAGCATCCACAAGATACATAAAAGACCACACACCTTTTCCATCCTTCAAAACCACCAAACGGTGGCCTGGTGGAAGTCCTTTCTTACTAAGGCCAACCATCACCAGAAGCCCCTCGCTAAAAGTCCGATAGGAAGAAGGGTTAGCAACAAGACGCTTCAAAAGATCAGCGTCATAACCGTCCTTCGGGGAACCATCAGAAATGGCCGTCCCGGCAGGAAGAATAGAAACGTCTTCAGGAAGGAAGTCAGAAGAAACAAAAAGATAATTGTTTTTCCAATCGTGAACAAAATTCAAGATGTAGTTGGTGCAATGTGACACTCCAACTTGAGACTCGCATAAATAAAAGAGACGAGGAGCGGAAATAAATAAAAGTCACGAACCGGGATTCGAAAACCGCAACAAATAATGATCTAGTGGGCTGAAAAACAATTACAGATTTAATAAAACTTGGATCAGGCTTGGAGTCCATGTACAAGCCCAAAAATCGCAGCCCACTTAAGGGTTTTTAGGCCTGATATGCGATTTTAAGAGTGGCAGCGACATCAACGAGGATTTTGTCCTCTTTCCCTTCTTCTATACATACAAATCGCAGAAGCAGTCCACTCCCACTCCTCTCTAACAATTTTCGATCAGAGCAAAACCAGGGCTGAAAATTCCGGGCCAAGCAGGGAGCAATCACAAGGCTGGTAAGTTCTTCTCTAAAAATCCCAAATAATCTAGGGTTTATGGCTTGGAAAGAGGGGGAACTAATTATCAAAGAAACTTGAAATCAGGGGAAGATTGGGGGTGAATCTGAGGCTGTTAAGGACCGAAATTAAGCCCTAGAAATTTCATCCAAGGTAAGCATAATCTATTACCTTACGTTTGTGTAGAAATTTTGTTGTTTTGAGCTTCAAATTCTCAAGGAAATGTTGAATTGATTAAGGTATAAAGTTGTAAGAAGGAAGAGGGGTTGTTAGTCTCTTGATTGTGTGACAAAAGGGAGGCGCAGGGACTGAATTTCGAAAGGGGGGCTGCTGTTTGCTGTTCTGCACCTGCGCAAGGAAGAAGAAGCAGATTGTACAAGCTTTTCTGCACAAGGTACAAGCTGGTTATGCATGGCAGTTTTGTAGAATAAGAAACCCGATTCTGATTTGTTCCATGACTAAGTTAACAGCCTTAAAACCATGCTAAAACCAATCAGAATATCATAATTGTAATGCATGTTATAGATTAGTAAATATTGGATTGAGAAGATAAAGAATTTAGTACTAGATTTATTAAGAAATCTCTAAGTTAGAAAACTTAAAGAATTAAAATAATGATTATGGAAATTGGATATAGACAAGAAAACCAAGGTTTGAATTTGAGTAGATGGAGGTCTGACCACTAGATATTTAATGTTGCATTATGCAACAGTACGCAACAACCTTATAAAATGTAAATTAAATGTCATTTACTTGAAGTCTCAAAAATAAAATAGTTATAAATACTTAGTATTGCAGTATACAACAGTTTTATAAAAATTAAACAACATTTACTGAAATTCTAAAGCTATGATGACGATATGTGTTTAGTGTTGCATTATGCAACAATATGAAAAACTGAAAGAATTCGAGTTTAATAAAACTTGAAGCGGGTCATAACCCACCATTAACCCAGGATATGATTAAACACCATTCACGGGTCGCGGATGTCAGTATACTCAGTATTGCATTATGCAACGTTAGTATTGCATCATGCAACAGTTAAATTCAGAATATTTAAGTTCAATGAAATCTGAAGTTAGAACATTTTATGAACCAAGATGACAATTGATATACATATACATATAGGAAAATACCAAAACAAGCATTGAGTTTACAAAATATGAAAACAAATATATATTATTATTGATTTAGGTTGATTATACCAGTAAAGGTCTGAAAGTAGATCATCACGGTTAAAGTCGCCCATTTTAATCAGGTGAGTTCCGTTTACCTTGCCTTAACTGTTTTAAAAGCTTTTGGGCTTCAAAGAGAGAATGCATAGCCAGATCTATGCTATAAAATTGATTGCATTATTATCTACATATTGAAAGATGGCTGGTATGTGAAAAATACTACAGATAGTATGCTAGAAATCTTTTGGTGCATGTGTTGTACCCCGTGACTTATATATATGATTACTGGTTGATTACTAGTCATTACCATGCGTGACAGTTAATGTGACAGAAAGTTAGCAGGTACGGCTCACCAACAACTTCTTGTTGTTGATACAGTTGTTTTCTCAATTTTTACAGGAACCCAGTAGGATCCTTCAGATAGGTGATCCTTCAAAGAATCAAGCATATGTGATCAATAAGATATCAAGAACTTTTGGCCCAGTTATTAGTAATATGTCTAGGTGCTAATACAAGACTTATTATTATTATTTTGAGATTGTAAAACTTAGTAGGCTGTCTGTAATTAAATAACCTGTTGTTTAATATTATCATATTTCTGTTGCTTCCGCGTGTATCTGATATGGACAGCCGGTTTTCCACAACACCTCTCCCGTACCTGACAGGCGGTTCGGGCGGGGTGTGACATGCAACTAGGGTACTTAGGGGCACGGTGCTTCTCAAAGGTCAGCCAATCTCCATCACAACGGAGTTTGGAAAATTGGCGAAATAGGGGAATCGAAGGCTGACCAGAAAGCGATAAACAGGCAACATCGAAGTGAATGATCTTACAAAAAGCAATAGGATGCATTTGCAAAAAATGACACCCATAACTCTTAAGAAAAAAAATAAGAAGGGGGACAAAGGATATCGGACATTGCATTGACGAAAAGTTGAAGTATAAATTATCACTCGATCAGGCGTCGCCCCAGCATGATCTTCCGGCAACGGAACCCTAGGGTTCAAAGTCAAGGGAAGGTCGAAATCCTTGATAAAGGCCGCAAGCTCACCTCCCATTAGGATGGACGTAATAGAAGACAAGTCAGATCGAGACATTCCAGCAATAAACGAAAGACCACTAACCTGTGAAAAAACAGCATAAAGTGTAGAAAATCGCCGGCGGTTGCAGAAGAAAAATGATAACCCCTTTTCTCTCTTTCGACGGTTAATAAATAAGAGAAAAACTATCAGGATTCGGGATTTACTCCCATAGCGACACGCATACGACCTGACAACTAAACTGCCCTCAACCACCAAACATGTTTACAGCTGTTAAAGAGGGTAAAAACGTCAGGGTTAAATAGAAGTCAGAATGCCCTTAGAAACTAGAGAAAGGAAAGGGGCCAGAGATTAGAGAAGGCCCGTCCGAACTGAGTCTCTAGTATTCTTCATCTTTTATTCTCGAATGAACTAGAGACTAGGGGGACCTGATGGGATATACCCACGAATGGCCTTAGAGAAGGACAGAGAATTAAAGAAGGACGCAACCCAAGCTTGAAGGAGAAGCATATGGGCGGATAGGCCTGCGCGAGAACAAAAGGAACAAAAATATTCCTCAAAGGTACAAATCTGATAGGATAGGACTAGCACCGGCCTCGGGAATAGGCGAGCGGTGATGTGACGGCCTCAAAGGACAAGGGGAACCAGCGACGGGCTTCCTGGACCACGGAAGGGCCTCCGTACGAACAGTCTTTCCTATTAGACGGAGAAGCTACACTTCCGGAGCATTAAATACTCCCTGCAGCATTGAATGCGAACAGGAGGACTACTAATATAAAAGGAAAGGTGAGTCGGGAAGAAAAGGGTAAGTTCTCTCCTCTCAATAACTCTCTTTATATTTTCCGGCAAATCTCCGACGAACGTTCTCTTACTCTCACGCCGGAGCTTGGTCACGAAGACCCCCTTCAGGGCCCTTCGTGTCGAGGCTAACGGTGTTTCTTGTTTTACAGGACACCCGAGCATCGCTCAAGATAACTTAAAGTCGCAAACCAGGAAGAATACCACCCCTCGGGATTCTGGGACGCAACAATTGGTAGCTCCAGTATCTAAGTACCACTGCGGATCCTGAGCATAAGTGGGTGTGTAAGATATGGTGTTCATTTCTTAAGGAATATAGGTTGGCATCTATGAACTGTCTGCACCGTAATAGGCTTGAGAGGGACCTGGACCGAGCGCCCCCGTGGCTGGATTTGAACAAACATTTGGCAGGTCTGTGCCATAGTTAGGTAGGGGACCGGTGGGCCCGCCCATGGTTGCGGTTCTTGTGGGTTATTCCACAGGGGCCACACATTAGTAATTGTGTTGGGGAGCATAACAGGTTGAAAATAAGAACCATTTGAGAAATTACCACGTCCACCATGGCCATTCCGACGGTTGTTGCGATTACCACCATTACGACCCCGTCCACGATTATCATACCCGCCATGTCCTCCATACGTGGGGCGAACTTGAGGCTGCTGGAGGGAAGATGCGCGACCTGCTTTGTAAGCTTGCAGCGGGGCTTGTTGGGGCGGTGCAACAGGATCCGATGAGGATCTGACAGAAATGGCGAAGGCAGCATGAGAAGAAGATTGGTTTTGCTTATGGGTTTCTTCCAGAATGAGCTTCCAGCGGGTGGCATAGAAATGGGGTAATGGATCGGACTGCTGAATAACCGTGGCCACCCCATCGAACTTCTCGTTCAAACATGTAATGATTTGGAGTAGCATTATGTTGTCATCAACGAGTGAACCGACATCACGTAACTGATCAGCAAGGGATTTAAGGGCCTGACATCATGAAGAGATATCCTTAAAGGAGTCGAGTTTCGTATTCGGGAACTTCTGTTGAAGAAGGACCGCTCGTGAGTGCTGATTATCAAGAAAAATTTGGCGGAGAGCAAGCCAAGCTTTCTCCGCTATGGTGTCAGTTTTAAGAAGAGTACGGAGAAGCTGATGAGAGACCATACCATACAGCCACTGCAGAACGACGGAGTCTAGTCATTTCCAGAGCGCATCCGATGTTCCACCGGACTTGGCGGCGGCGGAAGGGGCGGGTGCGGCTTCAGACGGGATGATGTGATCTATCACTTCAAATGAGCGATAGTGAATACGAAATTGTTCCGACCACGAGTTGTATTCATCGATATCTAAATCAAGGGTGATGGGAATAAAGTTTTGTATGTTGGTGACGATAAGGGTTGGGTGGTTAGGGCCGGCAGAGAGTTGGGACGAAGGGGGAGGAGGAAAAATAGGAGAGGTTGATTTTTAGATGGCATGCCCGAACGCTTGTGATACCATGATAGATTTCAAAAGTTTTCTCTCCTTGTTTCACATTAATATTTATAGGGATACAATTATAGATTACACCCTAATCTATACAATAATTACAATCGTGACTATATAGTCTAATATGTGTAATAAAATAAATGATTAATTGTAACCTTAACACAAAGCGGGTGAATCAGGTGGTAACGCTTGAATTGATGTGATGGATTGGTGTTGTGATTGTTAGAATCATCACACATGAATTTCATACTAAATATGAATATAAATGTGTTTTGGGAATGTTTTTAGGTAGATACCAAAGCTTTCATAAGGGCTGGAAATCGAATTTGAAACAGAAGTTTGATAAGTGGTTGAATTCTCTAAGTATAAGACTGCTGAAATTCGTTGAACCTTGTGAGGGAAGGACCTCCTCGCGGTACGCTAGGAGTGGGCGACGAATATATAGCGACACACGACGCCTATGGCGTCACGCGAGTGTTCGAGCTTCAGTCTATCGTGACCCGCGACAAGGGTTGCTAAAATCTATTTTTTCTTATTTTGTTGATATTTGATTTCCTCATGGTCTCAAATGATATAATAAGCATAAACACTGAATATATTTGGTGTTTATGGTAGGTGAAAAATCAAACCTAGCTCCCGGATCAAGATCACGTTCATGCGAAGAACTGACCACGTGAATGCCGAGTATTATCGTAACGTTGTCAAGAAGGGAAGAGTGGTGTTATATTAAGTGTTGTCTTAATCAATAAGCTATATCTGAACAATCGATGGCACTAGTAGTTTTCATTTTTAAATTTTAACAAGTGTCATTTAAATGTTGGTTAATGAGTTAAGAAACATATCAAAGCGGTCAACTAAGTTTTAGATTGACCTTACATATTATCAAGATTGTTAAATTTTAATCATGAACTCTAACATAACGAGTTAGTGTTAAACAATAAAAACTAGATGGCGAACAGGGCCAAGATTAAACATGTATTTTTCGAAACACCAACTAAGATTTTTTGTTATTTTCTTGAATATGTTATAAATTCTTGATGATTAATATATTTATTGTACTTGTTGAAGTCACATATGCCAAAATAATATTAGTCTAAAGGATAAAGAAAAAGATATATGCATGAGCCAAGTGATGTTATCTTTATACATTGGTCGTTATATATACTTAATAATATATACTTTAATGTTCTTAAATTTGTTGAGATGAAGTAAAATAATCTATATATTTCAATGGTGTATACAATAACATGCCGCAATGCACGGGTATAAAATCTTGTATATAACGTAAAAAGATTTTCTTAAAAAAAGTCAAACCAAACAGCCTAGCAGCCATGTTCACTTTGTTGACCATGTCTTTAAATCTATATATAATTATGTTTTAATGGGTCAAGTCGAAACAATTCTTTATCCTTATTATGTTGGGCCGAAGGCAAGACATTTGGATTGGTTTGTGTAGGTTTAAACACAAGTCCGATCCTCGTTAGTTTGCTACTCCAATATGGTTCAATCCTCTAACGCCGTTAATAATTATGTTAACAAAACCAAATACTAAATGGTTGTGAAGAAGATGCAACCCCTAGACAATAACCAACTTGATACCTTAATGTCATGTCACACTTTAGATATCCTTATTTATGATTTTCATAATTATCATGAAACAACAGATACAACTACCTGATAGCCCTTTTATAAAGTAATCTATTTCCTTAGCTGTACATTCAGTTTCCAACCCAACACATTTCTCTAATCCTACACAATTATACATCTCAAACGTACATCAACGGTCTGTCCTTCTAACTCCTAACTGTCACCCAGTTTTCTTGTGCCAACACCATCTCATCATTTTCCGTACATTGCTTTTGTGACGACCCTCTCTTTTCGTAACGCCTAAGCGAAAACGGTATTCTACTCGCTACCTTCATCTTCCCTGACCCATCTGACTCTTCTGAATCTGAACCATCATCGTCAAGCCCGATATCCAGAACACTCAACGGGGAGTAGATGTGTTCGTAAAAGCGTTTATGTCGCGTGTTTTTACCGTTCGTTCCACCCTTGATGAAAGGGTGGGTTAGAAGCTCGCCGACGGTTGATCTTTTTTCTGGCGTCCTTACCAAACACTTTCGAAGAAAATCGATACCATCATCCGAGAAGTCTCTAGGAAGTGTAGGCCTTTTGTTACTTGATGCGATTTTTAAGATCGCGGCCATTTGATTTGAGACCCCGAGTTCACCCCAAGGAGATTTGTTCGTTGCCATCTCGATGACGGTGCACCCTAAAGACCAGATATCAGCCGAGAAATCCAATCCTTCATTTCTAAGGACTTCTGGAGCCATCCATAACGGGGTCCCACAAAGAAACCTCTGGCCATGGGGACCCTTATTCGGTTTTGGCTGTGTTGCACAACCAAAATCGGCTAATTTTATGTTTCCACGTGAGCCCAAAAGCACGTTTTGAGACTTGATATCACCATGGACGATCCCCATATCGTGGAGATACTTCAATCCCTTAAGGATTTCTCGGGTGTACACACGGATGACTTGCTCGCCGAGTTTTCCTCCAAGTTTTTCCATTAGATCGCCAAGACTTCCAGCCGCCATGTACTCAATGAAGAGGTTAATTTTCAGGTGCCCGTTTTCCCCAAAAGAAATGTGTTTCCCAAGACACTGTACAATGTGAGGGGAATCTATAGCCTCGAGAATCTTAGCTTCATTCTCAATCGATTGATTCCCCTCATGAGAATCAGAGGATTTTACCACAAAAAGTGAGCCGTTAGATTTGTTGATTGCCAAATGAACAACCCCGAACGATCCCGATCCGATCATTTTTCCACGATCCCATTCACCGGGTAGAAAAGATGGTGACGATGACTCTCCATTTCCTGACATTATTTCTTCTTCTTATCCCACCTCTTCTCGGCTTTGAAGATCGACTCTCGTCCTTCGATTTAGAATGCGTAACTTGATTTCCCAATTCCGGGATCTAACAACTATTCACAGATTATATGTTTATACAACTTAAGCATAATACTTCAAGGAGAAGATGATAGATATACATATGTAGAGAGTTAAGGCATTAGAGATCTCGCCAGAAATTTGAGGCCAGAGTGACATGAAATGTGGGCAAACTACGGTGGTGGAGCGGTCTCCCGGTTGCCGGAAACCGCCCTCACTCAGTAGTTTGTGACAATTCTGGTAATCTGTTTTACAGATTAGAATGTGAAGGAAGACAGGATTTGTTAAAACAATGGATTGTGCCTATATATCGATTCTCTCTCTCTAGACACCACGAGTTCTTAGAGAGACAGAGAAAGAGAGGAAGGATGGTTGGTGGTCCCAGAAATGTGGAAATCTAGAGTTTCTTGGTGGTCAACATTGTCTATATTTGGTTGGTGTTGTAGTTGAATATATATTTGCCTAAACCAGAACTTTTATACGGGTCAGTTTTTTCGGTGCTTGAATGTTTCTTAACTTGAAGATCAAATCTGCGACTTGAATTGGTTCGAGTCATATAAGAACTTGTCATGATATACGTAAAACTAGGAGTTACGATGAAGTTTCTAAGGTTTTCATGACCAATAAAACATAATCCACATTTTAAAAACAATAATGAGAGTACTTAATCGAATTCGATACTCATTATTTCTTTATTTTTATTTTCTTTACAAATGCAATATGTATAGATTTATCAACTCTAAGTAAGTTTAAACATCTCAATGGATGACTTTTAAAAATCTTAGTGTCGGTTCAAAAACTATAACATATGTTGCATATATGAAAATAAAAACTTTGGGGTCGTTTGACCCCACATCCTATATAGTATGTCTGTCATGTAAGCGGGGAAGACCTATAATGGGTACAAGGGAACCCATGGCATTTAAAGTTATTAATTTTTTTAGAATTATGTATTTAAAAATTAGAGTGACCCCATAAATAATACTATGAGTGAACATTATAAAAATATAGTATTATAGTAGACTTCTAATGATTCGAATCTTGTCGTTCTCCTTTTTTTTCTTTTTTCTTTTTAAATTATTTCAGATTTTCAGACTTCTAATGATTCATATTTTCATCCTTCATGATTTGTCGATTCAGGTATGACCGTCGCCCATATTCTTTAATTTGGTTCTTAATTTGATGAATTTCTTACAATTTTTATATATTCGTATGAATTTATATATTTAGGTTTTGTTTTTAGGTATGAACCGCCCCTGATTAACTAATTCGGTTCATAGTTCGTTAAATGTTAATGGAATTATGAATTAGGTATTATGAATATTGAGAGACTTTTCACATAAAAAAAATTTTGATCGGGTTGTGAATAGGAGCATCTAACCCGACCCAACTCAACCAAAAATTTTGACATTTGTTTGTTAGAATTCCGACCTTCGAAAAAAGTGAGCCCACAAAAAAAAATCACGACCACCCCTGCATGTAAGGGTACGGAGTGCCTTGGTGATGCTACTACATCAAACACCGCCCATCCATTTGCAAAAGGGCATGGTAGGTGTGTTGGTAAGTGTGGTCACAAAGCGGGAGGGGAAGGTGAAGGATATAAAATTGTATCTTCTCTTGTAAACCTTGTACATTATAAGAGAGAGTGTTAAAGATGATATTGTGTGTGTATTTTTACTTTTGAATTAGTGTTATTGCGGGATGAAAAAACTAATGTGACACCTACATGAATGAGAGCGAATGCAACTGACATGTGTCATTTGACATTCGAAATAAAGAAAAGACTAAGGGCATCCGGCATACCGATGTGTGCCAAACACATCATATTTTCCCATGTAATTTGTATAGTAATTGAGTCGAACTTGAGTCATTTTTATTTTGTTTTTATCTAAGTTTAGTTATTTGAGTCTTAGTGTGATATTGAGTCATCTTTGCATATTTTGGTGTGAGTTTAGATAATTATTTAAGTCTTGTGTTAATTATGTCAATGTGCTTAAGATATTCGAAATATTTTTGTTAGAGGTTGTCATAAGAGTCTAAGGGGATGTTTGATGTGCCTTGATTTATACATATTTTTAGTCAAATGTCTCTTACATTTTGAATAGTACTAGTAAACTGACTCGCGCGTTGCTGCGGGATCCGTTTATTTTAAATTCAGAAATTGATATTTCTTCAATCGATTTTGATAGCATTTTACGAAGTAAATACTTACATATATGGATCATATCCGTAGCCCTACATGGGTACGTAAGGAAAATGGCATTTAACATGAATGGTAACAAAGAAAATTGAGGAAAAAGTAAAAAAAAAAAAACAGATTCATAAACTTCTTGCTGTATCCTTGCATACCATCACTTTCTTGTTCATGCCTAATTGAAAAATATGTAAAACAGATTTTTGATGGGTAAGAACTCATAAGAAGTAAATTAAATTGTTAATTTGTAAGGGCTAAGACTGCAAGTAGACATGAAGTCAGCAATAAACTGTATTGCTTATTGCTGACTTTAAGTCAGCTTATCCAGTGGTACCAATTAAAGATGTATATAGCTCACTTGAAGTCAGCAATAAGCTGCCACTGGATAATTAATTGGTACCTTTATTCTGAAAAGAAACAATAACATCCAAGAGTTGACGAAACCGACATTTATAATCAGTCGCTATATCAATAGTACTAATTATTATGTAAAGATAATACCATTGAACAAAAATTCAATATAACAGATTATATAAAAAAGTAAGCTATCATTTATACTAAAGTTGATATACTATCCTTTCCATCTAAAATTTGTCTTTTTTTTTCTAATTTAAGATGGACTCAAAATTTATGAACCATAGGCTATGATATTATGTGACAATAAAAGACCATAACAAAGATCATCATTTTAACTGTATATCTAATCTAACCTGTGCTAAAATCATAGCAAACCTACAACCTCGTAGACATCAAAATATTCCATACTAATAGTAAACATGAAAAACCAACAATGTATGAAGCTGTTGTATATGGAAAACTGATATATAAGATAGCTGAACCTACCAGATACAGAACAATAAAACTGTTAGTCCGGGATCAACAATCGTTCACGATATCTTAATCTCGAACAAGTGCGGAAACCTTGTACGAGATCGATTCAAGAGAAAGAAGATGAAATAGATTTGATATGAGTGATAAACAACACAAAAAGATCAAATCTTGAATGAAGAAGAATCAACTTTCTTGAGATTGAAGATTACGATCGTGAATACACAAGAGATGGCTGAAATTGTAAACCAACAACTAACAAAAACAAGAACTAGGTGGGTTTATATACTACCCATTACAAAACCCTAAATCCAATCATAAACCCACTAAGGAACCGGCCCAGTAAGCCCACAATCGTAATCATGAGAAGCCCAAATCAAGTTAGCCCAATCTAATGTTCATGCCTCATAAAGTATTATAGCCCAACAAAAACTAACCCTACTTTTGTGTTCCATGTCATTTTTGAATCCACACAAAAGTGTTCTAAAGAGATCCACACAACCAAATGCACTAAGGTGGTGTTTGTTTTTCTGTAAAAGCTCTTCCTGTCCACTTATGTCTGCGCCGTGCAGACCACGCGCAGACATTTAGTTCTGCAGACTGTTTGTTTCTCCGAAGACGTTTCAGTAAAAATTGTCTGTGCAGGCTCTTCTTGGTGCAGATATGACCCAGCCACTTCTGACATCTTCTAACATCTTCTAACCTTCTTTTTAAACTGTTTTTTCATTAAAAAAAATATTTTTAAATAGCTTTTTAAAGTTTTTTCTAAAAAAAACTTTTTAAAAGGTTTTTAATATTTTATACAACTTTTAAAAACTTATTTAACCATTTAAAAAAACGCCTTTTAAAAAGTAAAAAAAAACATTTTAAACAATTATTTTTAAAAACGTTTTTTTAAAATGTTTTTTTTAATGTTTTTTTGTTTTTTTTTTAAATTTCGTTTTTAAATACGTTTCTAAAAAGTTATTTTCAAAAAACATATTTTAAACAATTATTAGACAAAACGTTTTTAAAAATTTATTTAATAAAAAAAATAGTTGTTTAAAAAACATTGTTTGAACAATTTTTATAAAATATTTTTGAAATTTTATTTAAAAGAAATTTGTTTTAGAAAAAATTTGTTGGTTAAAATATACGGAAGAAAATAAAATGATTAAATGGTAATTATCTATAAGTTTAAAAAATGATTTATTTAAAATTCTGTTTATTTTAGCAGTCTGCAGAAATTAAAAAACAAACACTCTTCTTCTTACAGACTGCAGATGTTTAGTCCACCTCTTCTGCTACAGATGTCTGCAGATATGGTCCGCAGACTGCAGACAATTTACCTCTTAAAAAACAAACAACACCTAAGGCTTTCAAAACAAAAAGAATGTCTACATGACACGATATATAAAAAAAACTTCTGGTTAAATTCATTTGGGCTAGAAGAATGGCATGATAAAACGCAAGTGTTAGTAGAATATACCATTATGAAAGAACCGGCCCAGATTTCATACATCCTTTATAAACCCTTGGTTTTGATTGATGTCACCCATATAGTTGTACCTAACATGCTTGCATGAAAAGTAGCAAAGAAATGTCATGAGGACAGCAAGATTAGTAAAAAATAAAGGCTCAGATCATATTCATCATCGCCAAAATATGTCATAGCAACTCTTAGCATCTAACAGCAAACCTTATTCAATTTCAAAGTCAATTTCATGAGAAATGAAGGCTCAGAAGTATTCATCACAGCCTAAGTAGATATCAGTGTAACCATTGTAACCATGAGACCCCTTAAGTTACCTCAGACCATTACCAGGTCATTATAGTGGCTTGAACAATATAGAGCAAGTGTACAGATACGCTTCTCCAATTAATATATTTGTAACCGGTATGGCTCGGAATCTGAAATGATCTCAACAACGAAAACATAACATTTAAAGGCTCAAGCGCCAAAGCAAATGTTGGCGACAAGAGACACAGGGCCACAGCCAAGCATACATCTAAGTTTTCGAATACCAAAAATCGTCATTGCCATAAATGAAGTGTATGATACGTGACTAACACACAACCAACAAAAGGACGTTTATAACTACATGGATAGATCCGTAAGCCAAAGGCTCGGGCAAGTAACCCATCATTGCCATAAACCAAATATATCGAAAGTAACTAACCCAATCGCCAGCTTCAAGAGCCAAAGGCTCAGGAAAGTAAGCCATCACTGTCACCACAAACCATAATTGAAGTAATTTCAGAACATATAGGTAAATCATCAAAAGCCGAAACTGAACAGATAGGTAAATCACCAAAGGTTAGGCAATAATATAGAGGTAATTACCCAATAATATAGAGGTAATTAGTTCCCGTTTAATTTGTAGGTATTTTAGGAGACCACAAGTAGAACCAAATTAAAATGATGTATTTGAGCTAAACCAATCTAAAACTTCATATAAATTATTTAAACTAGCATTTGGATTTGATGATAATGTGAAACTATTTGAAAGGCAATAATGTGAATTTTGTTTTGAAGCAATGGATTTCACGTGAAGGTTGGACAAAAGAGAATTTAGAAAGAATAAAAGTTGCTAACAAATTTTTGGTTTTTTATACGTAAGCATCAAAAAGGGCAAAACAAGATTAAAAGCTTCATGGATCGTTCTTTGGCCGTGTTTGGGCTGTTTGGGAAGCGAAATAAAAACGAAAAAAGAAAAGAACATAGCGGTGGACTTTTGGGGGCTTCACGTCGGAAAGAAGCTAGCAAGATTGATAAACAACTCAATAAAAAAAAGAGAGGTCTGGCACAAAACGAAGGACAGCAGAACCCTACGGCAGTTTTAGGGCTCTCGACTGCAGACGACTTGGAGAGTTTCCACAGGCGATTTCGAAGCAGAGGAGCAACAGTGGTCAAGTGGAAGGCTCAAGATCAAGCATTCGGTTTCAAATCGCTTGTTGGGTTTTAACCTTTTCATTGATTTCTCTATTTTCTTATCTTAAAACCATGTTTGTTGTGCAAGTTTCAGACTTTATCTTGTTTCTTGATTGTAGTATGGTCCTAGGCTAAGCACTTAGTGCCGCCTAGGCCAATTGATGACTATTTCACATTTTTTATTCCTTTCGGTTTATGACAAAAGTATATATGGATTTGATGTTCTTTAAAGTTCATTAATTTTCTGTAATTGATGTGTGTGACTACATGTTTTAGGTTTAGAATTGTTAATCAAATCATACTTTGCTTGTGAATGTCTTCCAGTTTGAGTAAAGTAGTCGAATTGCATGCTTTATGTCTGTGATTTACATGATTGCTAATTATATATATATAACAATGAAAATTGGTGGTTGAATAGTAAACTTTTTGCTTTTCAAAGTTTGGTCACAACATTTTGACGCTTTGACGTTTTCTACCCCTAAACTTTTTTAATTTGTTTTTTTAACGAAATAGTAAACTTTTGATTTTTATAGTTTGACCACATGTGTTTCATACTCTTACGTTTTGTACCCTTTAACTTTAAAGTTTTTTTTATTTTAAGTTTTGTTGTCTTCTATTGTGGCCACGAAACTTTTAACTTTTCTATTTTCGTTTTTAGTATATTTTTATAGTTTTATACTTTCACTATAAGACTTTTAGACTTTTACGTTTTATACCCCTTAACTTTTTTACCCTCTAACTTTTAAAGTTTTTTTTTGTTTTAAGTTTTGTTGTCTTCTACTTTGGTCACGAAACTTTTAACTTTTCTACTTTCGTTTTTAGTATTCTTTTATAGTTTTATACTTTCACCACGAGACTTTTAAACTTTTACGTTTTATACCACTTAAGTTTGTATATTTTTATAGTTTAATACTTTCACCACAAGACTTTTAGACTTTTACGTTTTATACTCCTTAAATTTTAACCCTCTAACTTTTAAAGTTTTTCTTTTGTTTTAAGTTTTTTTGTCTTCTACTTTGGCCATGAAACTTTTAACTTTTCTACTTTCACTACGAGACTTTTAAACTTTTACGTTTTATATCACTTAATTTTTTACTTTCGTTCAGTATATAAATTCAACCCCGCAGCAACGCGCGGGGTGGTAAACATCTCGTTAAGGTTATTATTGATTTGGTTTATACTTGTTTACTTGGTTCATGTGGGCTACTACCTTTAGACAAGCTGGAATGTGATAAGGGTAATGATTAGTCGAGTTGGTTAACTATTTAGGATCAAATTATCCCAAAAGGAAATTCCCTAGGTTAGTTTAATCTGCTACTTGTGTTAGTTGTAGAACTTTAGTGAGACTTTGTCTATCTTAAGGTGTCCTATAGTCATTCGAAAGTGGTTAGGATAAGTGGGTTGGGACAAACTCAAAAGGTGAACCAATCGTTCAAGCACGAAAATAGTCAGTTAGGGACAAGCCGGGAGGTGATCTAACCAATTAGTGAGTGTATTCAGTTCTTAGAATTTCCTATTGCGCCACACCCGGTAAATGGTCTGGGGTCCACTAGGGTGTTCTTAGAGTTGTCATTAAGATCCTGATTCCGTCATCTTTTTCATAGCCGTTAGAAGTCAATAGCGTGATTTAGGAGTCTAGGCCTAGGTGGTACTGTTTCTCTCATCTGGTTTTCTCGTAGGTTTTCTCGGTTTCCGTTAATTGGTTAATTAGTTAGTTTAGTTAATTTAATTCCTAAATCCAAAAACCCAAATTTTACTCAGTATTTCCAATCTTAGGTCCTAGGTTGAGTCTTGTCTATAGAGTGTCCTAGGTTCGATATTTAGTCTTCCTTAGCTATTCTGAAATCTGACAGGTACACTTGCCTTTAATGTTCGGTTAAGTTTAGGATTTTTAGTAAAATTAGGTGTGTCTAGGTCTAGGTTAGGTCTAGGTTTTAATTAGCATTTTTAGCGTATTTCTGAACACATCACATACCCCCTGTGAGAGGGATGTGAGGGCCTCTCACGACATGAAACATCACTCCAGCCTTACGTGAGCCTTCTCATGAGAGGTGAGGCGTGATGGTGCTCACAACACATTTCAAACATATATGATTGTTGAACGATCATTTCTCTAATAAAAAAAGGTTCTTATAAGTTATTAAATTACAATCCTATTGAAAAATCAATAGGGGAGGACTCAACTTCATCCTTCTTCAACTGTTTGTTTAGCAGGTATTTATTTTTGTGACACCCGAGAATTTCAAGGTTAACTTCCGTTAGACAAACCCGTTAGTTACGTTATAAGTAGCTAATACATAACTAGGCCGAATACGTCCACGACCTTTGGTTGATCACCGAACCCGTCCATATGTGTTATGTGTTCATCATTGATTGTCTTTATGTGCAATGTGATTTAAATACATGACTTACTATTGTGAATAGCATGATTAATCGTAAATACTTGATTATGTGAAAACTTGCCCATTTTGGTCTCCAGCGAAACTACTGGGCGAAACTATAGTGTCGCCCGGTAGTTAGCCAAGACAGTCCAATAACACGAGACCAGAGCCAGTTTCGCCAGCCAGCGAAACTGCCAGCGAAATTAGCCTCTGATATAAATAAACATAATAAACCCTAGTAGCCTCATTTGCTCAACCACACAACAAACACACACACTCTCTGAGATTTCTGGACCAGCCGAGAATACCATCAAGAGACCAAGATCTCAGCCTCTAGACCATCATCTCATCTCATCCCTCGACTCTAGAATCATCCCGTGAGTCCTAAACCTTGAGTTCTTATGTTTACTTTGGGTTTTTATTAAAAAGCATGCTAGAATCTTCCTGTTAACGCTTGAAATTGAACCTGAGATGTTGTATATGCTAGATCTATTATAAAGTTAGCAACTTTACGTTTAAAATCCAATCATGTTAGAGATTTATGCTAGTTTAGCCATTTTAGGGTTTTGAACTTGTTTTGGTGATTTGATGATAAAACTGCATGTAAATGTGTTAAAGCTTGTTGATTTATGTTGGTAAATGCCTAGGGATGCTAGATAATGAATTGCATGTATGATCAGAAGCTGTTAGGTTGATTTTTAGGCAAATCCGTATGTTTTTCGCGACCAGCGAAACTGTTGTTCTCTGGGCGAAACTAAGTAGCGAAATTGTGTATCCTTCCAGCGACACTGACCAGCGAAACTATAGTGTCGCCGGGAACCTGACCAGACCAGCTCGAGCGAAACTATCGAGCGAAATACCTGAACGAAAGTTCAAACCAGTTTCCCTGCGAAACTAGGCTAGCGAAACTGCGTCAGCAGTTTCGGGCGAAACTAGCCTAGCGAAACTGTGTTACCGGGCACTGCCTAGCGAAAGTGCTGCCCGTGCACCTAGCGAAACTGCCTAGCGAAACTATGCTAGCGAAACTAAGACCTGACCTAAAAACCAAACTTGTGAAATTGCTTAAGTGCTATGCCATGACTTGCATGATTTTGCCATGATGAAATATGTTTGATATCTGATTCAAATGAACCCTTGTTTATGATCAACCATTGGTGTCGTGTGTCGGTATGTCGAGTCATAGTTGCAACGTGCTATGTTATGGGCCATAGTGACGTTAAATAGAGATTAGACACGAAACTAATACTTAAGACCTAAACGTGTTCTAGGTCTTCGTTAAATAACAACATACTTGGATACTTAGCAAGTGTAGCAGTGCAACCAAAGGTGAGTGTCACTAACCCGCATACCGTGAGTCCGATGGGCCACACAGAATAACTTAACGAAAACAATGCTGACAAACTCGAGAGTGCAAGGCACCTCACTGATAAACTTGAGAACACGGGATGCTTGGCACCCACTTGATGAACTGAAGTGTTTTATGGGAACACTTGTGAATTCTGAATAAACGATTTTTGAAACGAAAACTGTTTTAATATGGCTAGTGTAGGTTAAAGTCTAAACCATATGATATCACATGTTTTCTAAGGATGCCTTATAACTTAAAAGTCCTCAACTTAATTGTGCCATTAATTTGTGAAAGCGAGGGGATGTTGGGTAGATCTACTGGAGTTTGACAAACTCCGCCCCGTGGCACGGGGAGTGCACGGAGGTACAATATCAGCCTATTTGCCCGTGGTCCCGAGAGGACACGGGGGAGGCAGAAAACGCGATGGCTTGGCCCGCACCGTACGGGATGGCTCGGCCCCCACAAATAAGTCAGCTTTGGTACAAACTTCCTTAGAGCATGGAACAACGGATTAGCTACCCGCGATATCGGTTGAGTCCTTTAACTTTACGGAACTAGTACATACCCGATGACGTGGTCACGGACAAAACATTTATAAACTGAGAATTAAATACAAGCATTGCTTTTCACAAATGAATATTTTGTAAGTACATTTTGATACGAACTATGATTATGAGACCGGGCCAATGCATGACAAGCCCACTGTGAACTCACCAACCGTTAGGTTGACACTTGCGTGGTTTAAACTTTTGCAGATCGCTAAGGAGTATCCGGAGCGGGTTGGCATGGCACTTGAAGATCCTTGTTTTGATTTAAACTAAATTGGGAATTTAAAACAATGTTTATGTAAAGCACGTGGTTAGTGCTAAGACAATATTTTATTCCGCTGCGTTGTGTATAAAACTTTGATTTATAATTTGTGTTTGGAACTAACCCTGATTCGTTTAGTATTTGTAACTGTGGTTGTGGATCCTGGTCTAGTCGCGCCCCTTAACGGTATAAACTCCGTTAGTGGTATTTTGGGGGTGTGACAGATTGGTATCAGAGCCATAGGTTGCAGAGAACTGGAATCATTTTTGAAAACGATTTGGAAACTGCAACTTGAAAACCTTGGTTACAAAACAAACAAACAAATTCTCAAAGACAAAATTTTTACGTGCCAACCTGGGATACTCGCTCTGCTGTGTAAGTAAAAGCTTAGTACGTACAGATATATGTATATATATATATATAAGTATATATATAGACCGTGTCTAAGTAGTCTAACGGAAGGACCTTAGGAAATTTTCACACACGAATACGAAATGCGACCGCAAGTACGCACACTACTCTGGGGAAAGCGACAACGAAACGATGCTACACGTTACGTCCTGATTTCTACTACGACGACTACGCCGACGGTGACTGTATGGGAAGCCGACCTTCGACGATAGCATTTACGACGTTCTCCGACGACGCCTCTATATTGCACAAATTTTCTGGACTAATAGTGGGATAACGGGAACTGGCTAACATACATATTATGGGATATGTATGAGAATATAACTGTGACTGAACATTGGCTACTTTAACTGTTCAGCAAGATGTCTGGAAGAGGAAACGGAAGAGGCGGTATTAACATGACGCCTGCACAGCTGCAAGCGATGATCGCTGAACATGTGCAAGCCGCGGTGGCAGCCGTCCAAGCTGCATATGCCGCACAGGGTAACTATTATGCCGGTTAAGGCACAAAGCAATTATATCGTGACCTGTTTAATTTTTAAAAATCCGAACTATTTATGCATCAGGAAACCAACACCACTGCACGTTCAAGTCCTTCATGGACTGTAAGCCGATGATGTTTTCCGGCGAAGAAGGAGCTGTAGGACTCCTCCGATGGATTGAGAAGTCCGAGAAGGTCTTCTCCATGTGTAACTGCCCAGCTGAAAGCAGAGTGAAATTCGCCACTGGTACTTTTGAAGGAGCTGCCCTCTCCTGGTGGAACGCTGAGATTCAGATGGTTGGGCTAGAAGCGGCTGACAACATGCAGTGGGCAGCATTTAAAGAGCTGATCATGGAAGAATACTGTCCACGTGATCAAGTGAAGAAGCTTGAGGGTGAATTCCTGAACTTGAAGATGTCTGGGTCTGAGATTGAGCAATACACTGCACGATATCACGAATATGAGGTTTTGTGCCCCTCAATGGTTGATGCTGAATTCAAACGCGTCGAGCGTTACCTGGAAGGCCTCGCGCCTCAAATCAAGGGACTGGTAACTGCCAGCAACCCCGCAAACGTGCAGCAAGCCATTCGTTTGGCTCACAAGCTTACCGATCAAGAGGTCGAGAAAGGTACCCTACCTGCAAAAGCTACTGAAAAGACTGCCTTGAGTGGCAAGAGAAAGGCTGAAGATGAAGCTCCTGAAAACTCGTTGAATGTTCAAAGTGTGGGTAACAGTACTGGGAGGTCTTTCAACTCCCAAGGTCAGAGCAAGAGATCAGGGAACAACAGCAGCAACTACCGCCAGGGTGGCAATGGTCAGAGCAACTACAGGGGTAACCTGCCCTTGTGCAACAGATGTGGGAAGCATCATGCTGGTGCTTGTAGGAAGAATGTGAACTGTGAAAGGTGTGGCAAGGGAGGCCACGAAGCAAAAGACTGTTGGGCAACCTTACCCGAACAACAAAATCGCCCCAGAAGAAACAACAACTATGGGAACAATCGGGGTAATGGGAACAACAACGGCCAGAACCAGAACAACAACAATGGGGGAGCACGTGGCTGCTTTGAGTGTGGTGCTCAAGGTCACATCAAGAGAGACTGCCCTCAGTTAAGGAGACAAGGTAATGGTAATCAGGGGAATAACGGTGGGAATGGTAACGGTGGAGGTAATGGTAATGGAAATGGCAATGGTAATGGTGGAAACGGGAATGGTGGAAATGGAAGAGGTCGAGCTTTCGTTATGGGCCAGGGTGAAGCTCGCAATGATGCCAACGTGATCAACGGTAAATTTATTTTGAACGGTTTCTTTGCTACTGTTTTATTTGATTCTGGTGCTGAGAAAAGTTTTATTTCCACTAAATTCGCTAGAATAATTAATGCTAAACCGATTGCCCTAGACGCTAAATATGTGGTAGAACTAGCAAATGGTAAACTTCATGATACTACCCAGATAGTTAAGGACTGTAAGCTAGAACTAGCGGGCCATACCCTAGGAATCGACCTTATGCCTTTCCCAATTGGTAGTTTCGACGTTATAGTAGGGATGGATTGGTTATCCGAGAATCGGGCTGAAATTTTATGTAAAGAAAAAGTGGTTCGTATTCCACTCGAAGACGGCAAAGAATTAACGGTTCAAGGTGAAAGAGGTGGAGTAGTAACTGGTATTATCTCGTTTCTCAAAGCTCAGAAATGCCTCCGTAAGGGTCACTTCGCGATTCTTGCAAACGTCACTGACACGACACATCCCGAGCGCAAAATTGATGACTACCCGATAGTTCGCGACTTCCAAGACGTATTTCCTGAAGATCTGCCTGGTTTGCCTCCGTTTCGACAAGTTGAGTTTGGGATTGATTTAGCTCCAGGTGCCGCTCCGATCGCACGCGCACCTTACCGATTGGCTGTAAGTGAACTCAACGAACTCTCCTCACAACTGCAAGAGCTACTCGACAAGGGGTTTATTCGTCCAAGTTCGTCTCCATGGGGAGCTCCGGTACTGTTTGTTAAGAAGAAGGATGGAACGTTCCGCATGTGCATTGACTACCGAGAACTTAACAAAGTTACGATCAAGAATCGGTATCCGCTTCCCCGCATCGACGATCTCTTCGACCAACTACAGGGTTCAAGCTACTTTTCAAAGATTGATCTACGGTCAGGATATCACCAGCTTCGCGTTCGCGATGAGGATGTACCCAAGACTGCTTTCAGGACTCGGTATGGTCACTACGAGTTCCTGGTTATGCCATTTGGGCTAACCAATGCACCGGCTGTGTTTATGGATTTAATGAATCGAGTGTGCAAGCCGTACCTCGACAAGTTTGTGATAGTCTTCATCGACGATATTTTGATCTACTCCAAGTCAAGGGAAGAACATGAGGAGCATCTACGTCTTATTTTGGAATTGCTTCGCAAGGAACAGCTTTATGCTAAGTTTTCGAAATGCGACTTTTGGATCCGCGAAGTCCAGTTTCTTGGACACATTGTAAATGAGGAAGGAATCCATGTAGATCCAGCCAAAGTGGAAGCAATTAAGAACTGGTCTACCCCAAGAGCGCCAACAGAGATCCGACAATTTTTAGGGCTTGCCGGATATTATCGAAGGTTTATTAAGGGTTTCTCTCAACTGGCTCAACCCTTAACGGCCTTAACGCACAAAGGAGTGCAATACAGATGGGGTGAAAAGGAAGAGCGCGCGTTTCAGACGCTCAAAGATATGTTATGTTCGGCTCCAATCCTTGCGTTACCAGATGGAGTTGACGATTTTGTAGTTTATTGCGATGCATCAATCCAAGGACTCGGTTGCGTGTTGATGCAACGAGATAAAGTAATTGCCTATGGGTCCAGGCAACTAAAGGATACTGAAAAGAATTATACAACGCATGATTTGGAAATGGGAGCCGTTGTTCATGCACTTAAGATTTGGAGACACTACTTATATGGAACAAAGTGCACAATATTCACCGATCATAAAAGTTTGCAACACATCTTCGATCAGAAAGATCTCAACATGCGGCAAAGAAGGTGGGTTGAATTACTGAATGATTATGATTTGGCAATCAAGTATCATCCTGGAAAAGCCAACGTTGTGGCCGATGCCCTGAGCAGAAAAGAATACGAAAAGCCTCGTCGGGTACGAGCGCTTCAACTTACAATACATTCAGGATTACCGGATCGGATCCGTGACTGCCAACAAGAAGCTTTGAAAGCAGAAAACTTCGCAGCTGAAGCACTGCGTGGTGTAGATGGCCATTCTGAGGTTAAGTCTGATGGACTCACATATTATAATGACAGAATCTGGGTTCCTTTATTTGGAAATCTCCGTGAGCTCGTGATGGACGAGGCTCACAAGTCAAGATACTCGGTACACCCTGGATCGGATAAAATGTATCAGGACTTGAAGAATCTTTATTGGTGGCCGAATATGAAAGCCGACATTGCTCGATATGTGGCTAAGTGTTTAACATGTTCAAGGGTCAAGATTGAATACCAAAAGCCTTCTGGTTTACTACAACAACCAAAGATCCCAGAATGGAAATGGGAGGATATCTCAATGGATTTTGTAACAGGATTACCTCATCGATCAAATCAACCGGATGCGATTTGGGTTATCATCGATCGGTTAACCAAATCTGCACATTTCATTCCGATGAAGGAAAGTGATAATATGGATAAGTTGACAAAGCTGTACATTGACCGAATTGTGAAGCTTCACGGTGTGCCAAAGACTATAATTTCTGATCGAGATCCTCGATTCACTTCCCGGCTATGGCAATCAATGCAGGAAGCATTGGGAACCCGACTAGACATGAGTACAGCTTATCACCCGCAGACTGATGGTCAGACGGAACGAACAATTCAAACATTAGAAGATATGCTCCGAGCTTGCGTCCTTGACTTTGGAAAAGATTGGGAGACTCACCTTCCACTGGTGGAGTTCTCTTACAACAATAGTTATCACTCAAGTATAGGTGCTGCACCTTTTGAAGCACTTTACGGCAGAAAATGTAGATCGCCCGTGTGTTGGGCTGAAACAGGTGAGAAAGGGCTCACTGGACCGGAAGTTATCCACGATATGACCGAACGGATTATTCAAATCAGGCAACGGCTAGCTGCAGCGCGTGATCGACAAAAGAGTTATGCCGACAAACGCCGAAAACCTCTAAAGTTCGAGGTGGGTGACAAAGTGTTATTGAAGGTATCTCCTTGGAAGGGAGTGATACGCTTCGGAAAGCGTGGAAAGTTAAATCCTCGCTACATCGGTCCGTTTGAAATAATTGGGGAAGTAGGCCCGGTGGCCTATCGATTGCAACTCCCTGCTGAACTCGATGGAGTTCACAACGTGTTTCACGTTTCCAACCTAAAGAAATGTCTGGCTGAAGACATCGAAATAATTCCTCTGGAGGAATTGGAAATTGACGAACATCTGAGATTTATTGAGCAACCAGTAGAAATCATGGGACGCGAGGAGAAAGCCCTCAAACGTAGCAAAATTCCGATCGTCAAGGTGCGATGGAACTCAAGACGTGGACCTGAATATACTTGGGAACGTGAGGATCAGATGAAGAAAAAGTATCCTCACCTGTTCGAGCAAACGTCCACGGAAACTCATGGTATGATTTAATTTTGGGGACCAAAATTCCTTAACGGGAGGAGGATGTGACAACCCTAAAACTTTTTGCTTTCTTTCCCCAGCGACGATAGCAACGACGACAGCTGATGCTGCGAACGCTACGACACAAGAATAATTTTCGGGACGAAAATTCCAATTTCAGGGGAATGATGTGACACCCGAGAATTTCAAGGTTAACTTCCGTTAGACAAACCCGTTAGTTACGTTATAAGTAGCTAATACATAACTAGGCCGAATACGTCCACGACCTTTGGTTGATCACCGAACCCGTCCATATGTGTTATGTGTTCATCATTGATTGTCTTTATGTGCAATGTGATTTAAATACATGACTTACTATTGTGAATAGCATGATTAATCGTAAATACTTGATTATGTGAAAACTTGCCCATTTTGGTCTCCAGCGAAACTACTGGGCGAAACTATAGTGTCGCCCGGTAGTTAGCCAAGACAGTCCAATAACACGAGACCAGAGCCAGTTTCGCCAGCCAGCGAAACTGCCAGCGAAATTAGCCTCTGATATAAATAAACATAATAAACCCTAGTAGCCTCATTTGCTCAACCACACAACAAACACACACACTCTCTGAGATTTCTGGACCAGCCGAGAATACCATCAAGAGACCAAGATCTCAGCCTCTAGACCATCATCTCATCTCATCCCTCGACTCTAGAATCATCCCGTGAGTCCTAAACCTTGAGTTCTTATGTTTACTTTGGGTTTTTATTAAAAAGCATGCTAGAATCTTCCTGTTAACGCTTGAAATTGAACCTGAGATGTTGTATATGCTAGATCTATTATAAAGTTAGCAACTTTACGTTTAAAATCCAATCATGTTAGAGATTTATGCTAGTTTAGCCATTTTAGGGTTTTGAACTTGTTTTGGTGATTTGATGATAAAACTGCATGTAAATGTGTTAAAGCTTGTTGATTTATGTTGGTAAATGCCTAGGGATGCTAGATAATGAATTGCATGTATGATCAGAAGCTGTTAGGTTGATTTTTAGGCAAATCCGTATGTTTTTCGCGACCAGCGAAACTGTTGTTCTCTGGGCGAAACTAAGTAGCGAAATTGTGTATCCTTCCAGCGACACTGACCAGCGAAACTATAGTGTCGCCGGGAACCTGACCAGACCAGCTCGAGCGAAACTATCGAGCGAAATACCTGAACGAAAGTTCAAACCAGTTTCCCTGCGAAACTAGGCTAGCGAAACTGCGTCAGCAGTTTCGGGCGAAACTAGCCTAGCGAAACTGTGTTACCGGGCACTGCCTAGCGAAAGTGCTGCCCGTGCACCTAGCGAAACTGCCTAGCGAAACTATGCTAGCGAAACTAAGACCTGACCTAAAAACCAAACTTGTGAAATTGCTTAAGTGCTATGCCATGACTTGCATGATTTTGCCATGATGAAATATGTTTGATATCTGATTCAAATGAACCCTTGTTTATGATCAACCATTGGTGTCGTGTGTCGGTATGTCGAGTCATAGTTGCAACGTGCTATGTTATGGGCCATAGTGACGTTAAATAGAGATTAGACACGAAACTAATACTTAAGACCTAAACGTGTTCTAGGTCTTCGTTAAATAACAACATACTTGGATACTTAGCAAGTGTAGCAGTGCAACCAAAGGTGAGTGTCACTAACCCGCATACCGTGAGTCCGATGGGCCACACAGAATAACTTAACGAAAACAATGCTGACAAACTCGAGAGTGCAAGGCACCTCACTGATAAACTTGAGAACACGGGATGCTTGGCACCCACTTGATGAACTGAAGTGTTTTATGGGAACACTTGTGAATTCTGAATAAACGATTTTTGAAACGAAAACTGTTTTAATATGGCTAGTGTAGGTTAAAGTCTAAACCATATGATATCACATGTTTTCTAAGGATGCCTTATAACTTAAAAGTCCTCAACTTAATTGTGCCATTAATTTGTGAAAGCGAGGGGATGTTGGGTAGATCTACTGGAGTTTGACAAACTCCGCCCCGTGGCACGGGGAGTGCACGGAGGTACAATATCAGCCTATTTGCCCGTGGTCCCGAGAGGACACGGGGGAGGCAGAAAACGCGATGGCTTGGCCCGCACCGTACGGGATGGCTCGGCCCCCACAAATAAGTCAGCTTTGGTACAAACTTCCTTAGAGCATGGAACAACGGATTAGCTACCCGCGATATCGGTTGAGTCCTTTAACTTTACGGAACTAGTACATACCCGATGACGTGGTCACGGACAAAACATTTATAAACTGAGAATTAAATACAAGCATTGCTTTTCACAAATGAATATTTTGTAAGTACATTTTGATACGAACTATGATTATGAGACCGGGCCAATGCATGACAAGCCCACTGTGAACTCACCAACCGTTAGGTTGACACTTGCGTGGTTTAAACTTTTGCAGATCGCTAAGGAGTATCCGGAGCGGGTTGGCATGGCACTTGAAGATCCTTGTTTTGATTTAAACTAAATTGGGAATTTAAAACAATGTTTATGTAAAGCACGTGGTTAGTGCTAAGACAATATTTTATTCCGCTGCGTTGTGTATAAAACTTTGATTTATAATTTGTGTTTGGAACTAACCCTGATTCGTTTAGTATTTGTAACTGTGGTTGTGGATCCTGGTCTAGTCGCGCCCCTTAACGGTATAAACTCCGTTAGTGGTATTTTGGGGGTGCGACAATTTTTGTCTTGCATTTCTGTTTATCTGGGTTGAGGGTATGAAATTATGTTGAAAATTTTAAGTAAAAATGTGGTTTTTACTAATTTTTAGACACAAATAATAATTATTATATGCGTGTTATATAATTAATTATTTTGGGGTTTGAATTATATTTTGTGAAGTATCACAACGAACCAAACGGTGTCTAAAATAGAGTTAAGATCGATGAGTTATCAAAGCTTAAAGTTAGGTGGAAAATGAGTAAAAGATGGATTCATGTGTGAGGAACCATGAAAATCTATTCCACGTTGATGGGTGAACCGACCATTGAAAAGTTTATAAGGAGGAGCACTCCTTGAAGAGTGTTTACTTTAGTATGAGACATCCATGTGACCTCAAGGGGTGCGCAACACCCTAACTCGCATGTGCACACATGCGCGCGTGCGGCGCGGGTGACGGGCACATTGTGGCGTTATGAAGGTGCACTTTGTACTTCCCACACTCGCATCATCGCGAGCCTCTTGAGGGCCACATGTGTATATTTGATTGGTCCGCCAAGTCTAGACACATAGGTTGCACGAAACAGGCCTCTGCGTGTGCGTGGATCTAAATGTTGTGGCGTGTGGCACATGAGTAACTAGTTGTGGCGCATTTCTGTAGCGCAACGTGGCAGACCAGCGAGTGTGTGACCAGTGTGCGGTGCACAAGATACGGTGTGTTGGTGAACACGCAAAACTTATCGAGACAGCAACAAATTCCTATCCAAATGTGCTCCAATTTTTTTGGAAAACTAAGAACATCAAGAACGCGAAGAACACACACACTACTATGTGTTTTCCAAAATTCATCCAATCCATTGTGAAATTGATGATGAAACCACTCTGAACAGCTTCGAAAATCAATTTCCATTCAGTATCATGCTTCATTTCGCATCAATCCATCCATTCTAACACCGAATCTCAAGATCAAAGCTCGAAAATGATGCAAAATCCCCCCAAAAACGTGAAAAAACCCAACTATTCGCTTTTGCAGCTTCTAGATCTCGTATCTCAACAGATTTGAACACTTGGAGCATCAAAATACATGTAAATTAACTCCACAAACATGAATCTAACATTCAAAAATCATATTCGATCCAGAATTCATCCAAAATGCATAAAAGCTCAAAACATTGCCTTTAACATCTCATAAGCGGATTTGCATATCTAGGCGTCAATCTTGATAAAATTCCAGATCTGAGTGATCCAAACGTTTGTTGGACACATTTAGATTGGGTACCATGTCTCTGATACCATTTGACATGATTGATCTAGCATAAAAAATCTGGTATAGGATCAAGAACAAAAGATGTCGAGACGAGATGTTGAGAATCTAGGATTGTCAAGAAGAAATATGAATACCCAAATAATTAAATTGATCGTAGTCGAATGATTACATGGAACCAAATGGTTACAATCAACAAAATAGTCTCACATCTCTCATGAAAATCCATGGCCACCATGGGTTGAGCTCAAATCCAATGTGAGACTCTCTGTAGGAGCTAAATATATGTTGGTGGCAATGCCAACCTTCACCGTTGATACTTGCTGGTGAAGTCATTCTTGAAGAATCAACAATACCGAAGACTTAGAAGATTTTTGGTTTTGGAGTTGACCGTTAAGAGTTTGCCTTTACGGTCAAGTATGTCTAATGACCAAGTTTTGTCTTTATGGTCTATTAGCCTTTACAGTCAACTCTTCCAGACGGTCAAGTGTCATACAGTCAAGTCACTTAAAGCTTTACGGTCATCTACCATACGGTCAACTATCAAGCTTTACGGTCAAGTGATTTCACTATACGGTCTTTGTTTGGGCTGATATTTCGGGATCCTTAGCGGAAGCTCAAGTGGTCTAGTATCCTCAGACGGGTTGAGAATCCTAATAGGTTCGGGCATCCTGAATTACAGTTATCGACTAACCGCTATGCTGTTCCTCGTATTTATTTGCTTGCAGGTAAAGAAAACGTGTAAAACAAGCCTAAAGACTCGGAAAAAGAAGAAAGAACGTGGACTAAGTGGTCCACAAGGTTCATATTGACTTAATGGGGAGAATCCCTAAAATATAGGACAGTTGGTTGTTTTATTTCAGGATCCTTGCCAAAAGCTCAAGTGGTTCAGTATCCTGACAGGTTCGATATCCTGAAATGCAGTTATCGACTAACCGTTTCAATTGTCCACGTGTCCTAATCAATTGCAGGCTTGAAGGGACGTGTAAATGAAGGCTAAAGACCAGGTCAAGCATTAAAGAACGTGCCATAACTGACTCCCAACATTCACAAAGACTTGGTGGAAGAATCCCTTATTTTTAGCACTTTCGGTTATTGACTTGTAACTATATATATTAGCCTTGTGATCGATGATAGGGACCAGATAACACACACACTCACCAAATACTCTTTGTAACACTTAGATTTCGATCACAATAGCTCAACACTTGTAATTCTTCGTTTCGTTATCAATAAAAGTGCTACGCAGTAGGCTCTTCAGGCCGGCTCCCAAGGTTTTTTGCCAGGATTCCTAGAGGCAACTCGAAGGATTCTGGATTTTCCCTAGTTACATCATCGTGTCAACATTCATACTTCGTTATTTCATCATTTTGATAATCAAGCACACTACCTCACATTCTAAGTTTGGAATACGAAATTCCTTTGTGAATTTTTGACCAAAACTGTCTTGTTTTGTTCTTTACGGTCAACTAGACCCGACACTTAGAATATTTGTAATTTCAATGTAATGATTTCGTGTACATTGTTGCTTAAATAATCATGCTCTCTGTATAGTATATATAGGAATATTGTAACCCTAGTGTAATAACAACAGTCATTCGTAATTGAATACAACAGAGAGCATTTTTTCTAGTGTGTGTTCTTGGTGTTGGTGTGTGTTCTTCTCTTTTTCATCTAAATCTATGGATTGCAATGCAACTAACATTGATTTATCACTATTGATTTCCGCACTTGTCTAGTGAATTAGATGAGAAGTCAACAAGAACAAGCTCAAATCTGGTCCTAACAATTGGTATCAGAGCTTGGTTCTTCAAGTTATTGAGATCTTTTTTTAAAAAACTTGAAGAAACCTAAGTCATTTAATCTTAGTTTTTGTTGCTATTTGAGGTCGAATTTCTCATAGGAAATCTGATTTTGAACACATTGCAAGCCTTAGATTTAGCAAACAACTTGTTTTGGTGCTCAAATTTGAAGTGTTCCGGGTTCGGACTTATGAAATTAACGCTACTGTTCTTAAATAAAATCTGCAAATCTTTTTTCGAGTGATTTTGAGATGAAATTGATTAGTTTCGAGTGTTAGACTACTAAAACCGAATCTACTGCGGCAATCCTCACTTAAAAACATCAAGATTTGAGGATTTTAGAGCAAATTTTCAGATTTTTGAAATTTTTTTCAAAACACCGTTTGATCAACGTTCATGGTGATAGAGTCAATTTGAGTGTTTTTGTTAGTTGAGTCTTAATGTGTTTGCAAACACATCATGTTTTTCCATATAATTTGTTTAATATGAGTCCATTTGAGTATTTTTATGTTAGTTTTTAGTTAACTTTCATATATTTGGATCCTAATGTATTTTCGAGTCATTTTTAGTGTTTACAAAAATTCAACTCCCGAGGCTATACGAGTGTTGGAGAAAGTGAAAGAGGTAACAAAAGATCAAGAGCTGAAAATCAGGCCCTAGGCGTATCGCTTACGGAATTCAAGACCCCAAGTGGTACACTTGGAGAAGAGAGAGTCAGTGGCGGTGGAAAATGGTTGACCCGACTACAAGCACAAAAGTATAAACTAACACCTAACTAATAAATACAACCAAACACTCCGTGAGGGAAAACACTTGCAAAGAACCAATGATGTTGCAACCATTTACACTTGTATTCGGCCTTTACTATGGTAAAGCCCAATTCATCAAGATGATAAGCCAAGTAAAGAAAGAACCCCACCTAGCAACTGCAGGTCAGATGCTCATTTATCGGCCAGAATGGGGTAGCAAAAGTCACGGATTTTGAGCAATTCACCTAACTTAAATCAATTCACCTAAATCTTAGTATACAAAAATGACTTAACGAACGCATAATGCATAATAAACTCAATATAACACCTAACTTAAAGCAATTCACCTAAATCTTAGTATACATCAGCTAACTTAAAGCATTCAGAACAGGGAGAAGATTTTGAGCTTTTGCTGCCCTAAATCTTACATCATGTGGCAAATACGAAACAAGAAGAAGATAGGTCAGAGAGAATACTACCTCATGTGAAACAAGGAGAATCGACCCAAAGATAGGTTCTGATTTCTTGCAAATCAAGAGTCGGAGATGTGGAAATAGCGGGAATCGAGAGCCGGAGATGTGGGTTCTGATTAATGGACCCAAAGCCGAGAGCTGGAGAAGAATAATGGAGATGGGTTCGAAGTAATGGAGATGATGTCGATCGGAGGTGACTAATGTAGGTTGAATAACGGGAATGGAACTTTGGAGAAAGGTGGTAAGTAATGGAGATCGAATAGCGGGAATGGATATTTTAGGGCAAAAAAACTTAGCGGGAAAATGAAAAACATAAAACGATAGTTTGTAGATGACATGCGCCTTTTTAGTGTGTACTCCATGTTTTTTTTATTTATGATAAAAATTTTATGACGCGCAAAATTACATGTCATCTACTCTTAATATTTTACAATTTTCGACAGATTTTTAATGACACGCATTTTTGCACGTCATAAAACTAACGCGCATTATCGTTCGCGCGTCATTAAAGGGCGTTTTTCTAGTTGTATTCACTTCAAATGGAGGAGCTATCTCATGGAAAATCTCCAAACAGAGTGTAGTGCTTTAATCCACAACCGAATCCAATACATAGCTGCCTTAGATTTTTCTAAGGAAGTTGCTTGGATGAAAAAGTTCATCTTGGATCTTGATATATGTTGTGACAATCCGACTTTTCAGGTCATTTTCTGACATTAACTGAACGTAAAACGTATTAAATGTTGTGTGAATATTTATGTGCTTATCTGCGTAGACTTTAGCAATTATGGTTTTGTGTAGTAATCAATATACGAGCATGCACTTAAGTCTAGACGTTTGATATTCTATGATTTTATGTAAATCATACGTTACGATTTTATGTGAACGTTGCGTCATTTTATGTGACAATTATACCCTACGATTTTAGGTGATAAATATATATAATTTAATCACATTTATGATTTTATGTAATTTAAGAATTCTAATCACAAGTTATTGATCATAGAGTTATGTACTTTAAATATGTAAGTTATAGATTTAAAACCCATGATTTTATGAGAATTAAAATGGAGAATCGAAAATTATTTTCTATGATTTTATGTAGTCATTTAAATTCATACTTTCTTATAAACGTTATATGGTTAATATATTTTGGCGTTCATCATATATTCGTCATTAAAACACCTTCCGTTAACCTCGTTAACGTTCCGTTATGTCCGTTAGCATTGTTAATCTTTTTATAACTTGAGGGACCCTTTCTGCCATTTCCTAAACTTCATCTTATTCAATAAAATATGGAGGACTGGTTCTGTAATTACCGAAACTTCGTTTTCATTAGGTAAATCAGGAGGGACTGATTGTGTCAATAACCAATTGCCAATTAATGATCATTACGTGAATTCAAGAAGTTGAGAATCGGTTGAAACCGATCATCACCATCACTCGTCGGTTTCCATTTTGCACCATCAATTGCCTTCAATGACCATCAATTTCCTTCAATGATATGGGTATATCATTTGCACAAGCTCACAAAACAAAAAACCTCACACACGCTCACTTGTTCTCTGCCTTCCTCTCTCGTTTTCTTATTTTAATATTTTCCGGTGAACTCGAAGTCCGGCCCCATTTTACTGTTTTCAATGATATGGCAATGATGGAAACTTTGCTGAGCAACCTAAGGTGAGTTTCACGGCCCCATTTTACTATTTTAAATCCTGTTGGGGGAGATTAACATGCATGATTTATACAACTGAGATAATTAGACTTTTTATATATCACTTGAAGTACTTGTAGCACACTGATACAACAAAATCCTTATTATGGTACCGTTAGTATTAATGACGATAGCGGGAAATATATTGTAGTACTACTGGGTCTGACAAACCCCACCCGGGTCAGTCGCTCTGGCACAATTGGATATCGAACGGGTGTTATATTCGTCCTAAACACAACAAGGCAAACTATAAACAATTGTTAGCGTCGGTGACCATCAACGTGCGAAGTTTCATGTATATAGCCTAGCTAGCTATTTGATATATATTAGTGATTATGCTCTTACAACTTGGCGTTATTGAACGGTCAATTTAAACTGAACTTGAAATGTTACTGAACTGTTAAACCTGTGAACTCACCAACCTTTGTGTTGACAATTTAGCATGTTATTTCTCAGGTCGCTAAACTGATTTGTCTGCCACGAGCTAGGATGCACCACTTAAGGATTATTATTGTCATGCATGCATCATAGACTATAATAGTTTTCAAACTCATTAACCTTTGGTTTGCGCATGTTTTGGCGCTTGAACATTTATCATAATTTTCGTCGTTTACGCTTCCGTATTTAAAATCGCATTTACTTTGGTTTTACTTTTACATTGCATATAGACTGTTCGTATGGCTAATGTGTTCGATCCTGGTTTGTCACGCTCCCTGCGGCGCGTTGTCGCGCGTGGGATTTTTGGGGGTGTGACAGATTGGTATCAGAGCCATTGGTTATAGTGAACTAGGTTTGCATTAGTGGACCGACTATAGCCTTAGTTACACCTTAGTCATACATTCGAACACACACACTAGTATGTGACTATTTGACTATGTGTTACTTGTACTTATATATGTATATATATGGTATATATGCAGACATGGCTGGATGGATATCCGCTTCCCTATCATCCTCATCATCATCATCCCCATCCGTTACCAGTAGGCGGGTTACTTCGGGTCCTACTACCCCGACTCATGGTGTTCGAAGGATAACTTCCGAGGGCCACGTATATAGAGAACCAAATGTCGTTCGTGGAAGAGACAACGGCAACTGGAACTGGTACGAGTCACTTATGGCTAGTTGGGTTCATCGGGAACAAGTTCCACCTACTCCAACAGAGTCGTCGTCAACTCGATTCTTTCTACCCGAACTGCCATATGCCATTGAAAGAATCGTCGCGGAAATGGTCTCTATGTTTGACCGCGCGCTCAGGGACATTAGGAAGCTATTTGATATGGTCACAGAACTACAGGATAATGGGGCCAACACCAGTCTGAGAGTTGCTATCCTTAAGGAAGATTTGGAAGGGACTAATGCACGCCAGGCCGAGCATCAAGTGACACTAAGTGACACGTATTATCAGGTGAATCATCTCACAGAGCTGGTTGAGGCACTCACGGCTCGAGTTGCTAAGCTTGATTTGGCCAGGGAGGCTGCGCCTCCGGCTCCGGTAGAACCTGTTGAAGAACCCATTGTGGAGGATCCCGAGGAAGAACCTGAGGAGATCTCGAGGAAGAACCTGAAGAGGATCCCGAGGAGGAACCGGGGGAGGAGATGCCTAATGCATCCAGTGATCATGATAGCACTTGAGTTATTTGTTTTCACTTTTGTTTTGTTTGGTTGTTTGTTTTATCGGGAGGATGTTCCCAAGACTATGCATTTTGAATTTTGAATTTCTGTTGGATAATTTGTGAACGAGTTGCATTTTATTTGAAATGGGATTTTTGGGGGTGTGAAGTAATTTTGGGTAATTGTGAATTGAAGATAATGGGAGACGGATATGTACTAAACATGACACCGGCTGAATTGGCTGAACTGATCAACCAACATGTGGCTGACGCCTTAGCGGCACATATCCAAGGTGCAGGCAATGCGGGCCACCCCAAGGTAACACCAAATTTGTGTTTTGTTGTTTGATGTGATCACACATATCGGTAATCTGTGATTGAATGGTTGTATGAATGTATGTACAGGTAATGCTACATTTAAAACTTTCATGGACTGTAAGCCTAATCAGTTCGAAGGAACTGAAGGAGCTGTTAGCCTACTCCACTGGATTGAAAAAGTGGAATCTGCTTTTGAAATGTGCAACTGTCCTGAGGCTAGCAAAGTGAAATTTGCCACGGGTACTTTGGAAGGACCGGCTCTCACCTGGTGGAAGACTGAGGTGCAGATGCTGGAGATTGAAGAAGCTAATGCCGTGCCTTGGGCCGAGTTCAAAGAGTTGATACAAGAAGAGTATTGTCCATGGGACTAGATCCAGAAATTGGAAACTGAGTTGTATAATCTCAAGATGGAGGGGTCTGAAATTGAAGCTTACACTACTCGTTCAAATTATCTTGCGAATCTGTGTCCTAGAATCGCCACACCTGCTTACTGAAGAATCGAGCTGTATATCAAGGGTTTAGTGCCCCAAATCCAGGGAATGGTGACTGCATCAAACCCTGTGACCATTCGTGATGCTATAAGGATTGCCAATAGGCTCACAAATCAAGCAGTGGATCAAGGAGTCTTACCTCCTAGGAAAGGAACTTCTGGAGCCTCTAACAATAAAAGAAAGTGGGAAAATTCTGGAAACAAGTCTTCCAATCAACAGAACCATCAAAACCAGAATCGCAAGTTTGATAATTCTAGGAATTTCTCCTCGAACAACCAGAAGCAGATCAATTAAGGCCGAGGCGGCCAAGGAGGATCATCATACATGGGAAATTCCCCACGTTGTAACAAGTGTGGTTTTCATCACTATGGTGCGTGTGACTCTTATGTGTGTGCAAATTATGGAAAGAAGGGTCATTAGTCCAAAACCTGCAGGGTTAAGAACAATGGGAAACAAGTTCAGGATGCTGAAGCCCCTAAAGGTTGTTTTAATTGTGGGAGAGAAGGCCACATAAAAAGAAATTGTCCCCAGCTGAACGGTGGAAACAACAACAACTATAACAACAATAACAATAACACCAACACTGGCAATCGCAATGGCAATAATAACAACAACAATGGGAACAACGGTGGGAATGGTGCCAGAGGTAACGCTTTTGTCATAGGCTCGGGAGATGCCAGAGCAGATCCAAATGTCGTTATTGGTAAGTTTTCTCTTAACGGATACTATGCTCTAGTCTTGTTTGACACTGGTGCCGATAGAAGCTTCATATCTACTAAATTTAGCAATATGATAAATGCCAACATGACTCCTTTAGATGCTAAATACGCAGTTGAACTTGCTAATGGTAAACTTGTTGAGTCTACCCATATAGTTAAAGACTGTAAATTGGAATTGGCTGGCCATAAGTTAGAAATAGATCTTTTGCCTATCACCTTGGGAAGTTTTGATGTTATTGTGGGAATGGATTGGCTATCCAAGAATCGTGCTGAAATCGTTTGTCATGAGAAAATCGTTCGAATACCATTGCCTAGTGGAGAATTGCTCTCGGTACAAGGAGAAAAGTGTGGTACATGTTTTGGTCAAAAATTCACAAAGGAATTTCGTATTCCAAACTTAGAATGTGAGGTAGTGTGCTTGTTAATATGCTCGAAATGTAAAACTGAACACAAGGATGTAACGAGGAAAA
>JBCNJP010000008.1:44258145-44344926 GCA_039602395.1 Deinandra increscens subsp. villosa | reverse complement strand
ACCACAACTATGTGGTTTAATATAAAAAGGAGTTTTTATATTACCTTGTCACTTTTGTAGTATTTAAATTACATGCAAAGTTCGTAACGTTACTTCGACGTAAAAATATCCAATGAACGCTTGAGTTTATTTATTTATTTATCAACTACGTCAAATAGTCAACTCTTTAAATGTTTAGTATTTTTACAACGAAAAACCATTAGGTTTTTATATAAACATTTAACGTCAATATTTTTTACCATTTAACACCAACTATATTTAAACAAGACTTGAATCCCTTGTTTTTTCCAACTATGATTTATTATCCTCCATGCATATTCATTTCCATGCATGATTAAATTCAATTGTCACCTTTGATTATATTGTCTTTCGTGATCAAAACCCGACACCCGATAATTAGTAACCAACATTAGTAGTAATCCACCACCTTTGCTTAATCTTTCACTAATCACCCAACCATAAAGCAAAGACTATTCATCTAGTACCTTATTACCATCATCATCTTACACCACCTTTTCCTAAATATCCCACCACCACCCTAAAACAACCTAGTACGTACCACCTTTGACTTCACCCTCCTCTCTCCTTGCTCCCCAAAAAACCGGCCCCTCCCCTTACTCCCTCTCCTCCCTCACTGTTTGAGACAAAAACCGCCACCACCACCTTTGACTTGGACCAAACCCTTATTCTTTCCTTTCTTTTGGGTAATCATATATAAACTTCTTAAACTGGAAACCCTAGAACACATCCTCATTTGCTCCCACCACAAAACACACACACTTCTCTCTCCCTCCTCTCAAACCCGTCGCCCACTCTCTCTCTCTACTCTCTCTCTCTAGCTTTCTTCATCCAAACACAAGATTACTTAAAGATCAAAGCTACAAGGAGCAACAAAGAAGCAAGATCTAGTATCCTCCATCTATCTCCACATTTTTCTCAAGTTAGTAGATGATGTTTTCTTGATTTTTCTCTAGTTAATCATGTTGACTAGTTACATTTTCAATCTAGAACTCCTACATCAAGTCTTGGTTAAAAATGGTGACTTTAAACTTATATCTTCTTCTATGATGATAATAACCTACATGTTTATTCATTCTCTTGTTATATCTAGTGGATATTATGTTTATGCTAGTGATTTCATGTATTTTGAACCCCTCGTATGCTACATTATATAGATCTATGGAAAAACAAGTGTTATAATGCTAGTATGTGTACAATGTGCCTTGGTTTTATGAACAAACCACTAGATCCGAAATTTGTGACTCTTGGAACCCTAGATCCGAAATTTTTAACATGTTAGAAGGTTATGGATAGCACCATACGACTTATTGATATGTTTGGACGGCTAAATCAATAAAAATAACCCGCTAAAAAGTCTCGGAAACTATAGTTAAATTAGAGCCATTTTAGGTCAGAAACTTTGACCCATCTTTAAGCTCATTTAAAATATGTTTTTAGTCATAAAAACCCTAGTACAAGATCCCTTTTGAAAAAAGCTAAATTTGGGGGGAAACGGGACCAAAAACGGACACTTTACGGGCCCGGAAACCTCGTTTTTGTAAAGATATGCAAATGAATGTTATAACTGATCTTGGACACTTTCAGGGACTTAAGATGACTCATAATAAGTTTACAAAGTGTTTTGGTAGTTTACAAAACCCTAGAACGAGTCACAGAATCAAAACCGGCTAAATCGGACACATACCGGCAAAACCGACAAAACTAGGAACTTGGACTTTTGAACCTGAATTTTCTGAATTGATATGATCCTATGATGAAAATAAATGAGTATTTATTTATTAGATCATTGCTTTGGTCATAATTACAAATAACGTGAAATGCGGCTAAAACCGGCAAAAAGCTCGTTTTAATCTTAAACCGTCATTACTTCCTTTAAAGTCCTTCGAACTCACATGATATTTATTTGTGAAATATAAACTATTTCTAAACTAATTATTATCTTGAAAATAAATAATATTTTATTTATTGCACAATAAATATTTATTTTCAATAAATATTCACTAAGGTCAACGATATCGTATCATAACACCGGGTTACCATGACGCCAAGACGTGACCAACCAAATTGGAGTGACTTAGATGTCAACCCAATTTCTATTTCCTAAATTGTCTTATAATATTGTATAGGACTGCTTACTTGCCTATCTTACTGAATTCTTTGCATTCAGGTGAGTTTTCACGGCCCCTTTCTTTTACAGTTTTAATACTTGGGGGAGAATTCATTACAAACATAAGTCATTACCTGAAAAATAGATTACTTGTTATCTTATTGATTACATGAGCTTTTCTAGTCCACATCATGTTGTATCATGCTTGTTCATGTTATGATGAAACCCCACTATTAGTTGAATCCGATTAATTTACAAACAGAAACGATGACTCGTGGATAGATCTATTGGGTTAACGCCCCTGCTCTGATTGGTAGCTCCAATCCTGACTCCGTTTTAATAGTCAAAAGAGTACATACAGTTATAATTGGCCATGCGGTACTGTTGGACATAGTATCATGAGTGGGTAATCAGTTAGTTTCGGTATTCAAGGTTCATGGTAATTTATAAAACAGTATCTAAACAAATTGTCAAACGATGGTATGATTTAATCAAACTTGTTTATCAAACTTTACATGCATGCTATTTAAACCTGTGAACTCACCAACTTTATGTTGACTCGTTTTAGTATATGAATTCTCAGGTGATTGAAACTTGCTGCATTCAGGACATCATATCATTTAGGACCTGCATTTTCTTATTCTGGAGTCATGGTCAAACCGAGCTGCACTTTTGGAGATTTCATCGCATAACACCTAACGGTGTCATGTTTTCAAATCTTTTTGAAATGTAATTGTTTTGTAACAATTAAAACAAACGTACTTTCACTACTATTTCCGCTGCAACTTTGAATGAAACTCCACATTTTGAATTAACTTAATCTTTTAAACGGCTCTAGTTGTTTAATCATCCAGAGGTCGTTCTATGTAATCTTGACTATGATCCATCTCGTTTGCACCCGACACAATAAATACCGGGGGTGACAGCTTGATAATGCTTCACCATAGTTTGAGATGTTGTAACTTAGGGGTATCTGTTAACCGCCACTTATTAATGTATGAACGACTTGTATTTTGATGTGGAACTGTGTTTCCACAAGACAATATTTGTACTCGTTATGAATCTTGTAAACAAGTAATCTATGTTGATGATGGTTATTATTTCTCTACTTATTATATTGTGATGTATTGATTATTGTGTAATGTGTATGTTGTGGTTGGATTTATGTATGTAATGTCTATGTGTTAACTTACTTTATCATGTCTTATTCTTTCTTTTGCCATTGTCATCTTAAGAAACATGCCGCCTAGAAGACAACCACGTGTTTGTGTCAACCGGGACACCCTTCCCCTTGTCATGGATGCTGTTGCTATTGAAGCCCTTGTTACCCAGCGTGTTGCGGTTGCCCTAGTTGCTGTAGAAGCAGACCATTCCACCGCCTCTAACGGCCGAAACCGTTCCCCTAATGGTAAGTTGGAGATTTCTTTAGTGTTAACGGACCGCTAATTACAATTTCAGGTGGTCGTGACTTCACTTACAAAGATATCATGAGTTGCAAGCCCGCTAATTTTAAGGGTACGGAAGGTGTTGTGGTACTGATCCGATGGTTTGAAAACACCGAATCTATGTTCCGTATGTGCAATTGTCCCGATGGGTACAAGGTGAAGTACGCCACCTGCACTTTCAGCGAAGGAGTTCTCTCTTAGTGGAATTCGTATGCTGAATCTCTCGGCCCTGATCTTGCTTATGCCATGTCATGGGATAAAATGAAGGTACTCATGGGAGGTGAGTACAGTCCGAGAGAGGAACTTTAGAGATTGGAAGTAGAGATTTTGAACTTGACTATGATTGTAGCTGACATTTCCGGTTATACCAAGCGCTTTCACGAGTTTGCTCACCTATGCTCGACCATGGTGACACCGCTCTATAAGAAGATTGAGAGGTATGTTTGGGGACTTTCTGTTGTCTTTCAAGGGAACGTTATATCATTTAACCCTTAAATGCTTCAAGGTGCCGTGCGTCTAGCACACAGCTTGACCTACCAAACGTCCCGCCAAGGCATCCAGTTCACAAAGAAAACTGTTGAAGCTAAACCTTTTACCCTTCCAATTACCTCAAGTGAAAGCAACAAGCCCCAGACTTCAAAAAACTGCTATGAATGTGGAGCTGTCGGCCATTTCAAGATTGAATGTCCTAGGTTGAAGAAGATGACACCGAAAGTTGCTCGCGGACGAGCATTTGTGCCGAACGCCTTTCAGGCCCATCAAGACCCCCATTCCGTGACGGGTACATTTCTCTTAAATAACCGTTATGCATCTGTTTTATTTGATACCGGTGCAGATAAAAGCTTTGTGTCTGATGATTTTAGTTCAACACTAGAAATCACCCCTACACCCTTAGACACTAAGTACGCTATCGAGTTAGCCGACGGTAAACTAATTGAAGCAACTGAGACCCTTAGAGACTATTCACTAGAGTTATCAGGACATTCTTTTCGTATTGACCTTCTGCCTGTCCCGCATGGAAGCTTCGACGTTATTGTTAGAATGGATCGGTTATCCGCCAATCATGCAGAGATAGTCTGTCACGAGAAGCAAGTCAAGATCCCATTCGAGAATGGTGAGACTTTGACCATTCAAGGAGACCGTTATGGGACCAAACTCAATATTGTGTCATGTATGAAAGCTCGGAAGTACCTACGTAAAGGATGCCACGCTATTCTAGCACACGTAGTTGTGAAGAAGCCGAAAGAGAAAAAGATCGAAGATGTGCCGATTGTGAAGGACTTCACTGATGTTTTCCCCGAAGACTTACATGGCCTACCCCCGGCTAGACAAGTGGAGTTTCATATCGACCTTACCCCTAGAGCTGAACCTGTAGCTCGAGCCCCTTACCGTTTAGCCCTGTTTGAGATGAAAGAGTTGTCCATTCAGTTGCAAGAACTTCTTGACAAAGGGTTTATAAGACCAAGCTCCTCCCCATGGGGAGCCCCCGTTCTATTTGTCAAGAAGAAGGGTGGATCTTTTTGGATGTGTATAGATTATCGGGAACCGAACAAGTTAACGGTGAAGAACCGATACCCACTCTCGAGGATCGACGATCTGTTTGACCAACTTCACGGGTCAAGCTTCTACTCAAAGATCAACATGCGCTCAGGATACCATCAGTTAAGAGTGCACGAAGAAGATGTTGCTAAGACCGCATTTCAAACTTGCTATGGACACTATGAATTTCTCGTCATGCCATTTGGGTTGACTAACGCACCTGCCATATTTATGGACCTTATGAATCGTGTGTGCAAACCCTACCTGGACAAGTTCGTTATCGTATTCATCGATGATATTCTGATCTACTCACGTAGTAAAGAAGAGCACAAACAACACCTCAAGTTGATTTTGGAGTTGCTGAGAAAAGAGAGAATGTATGCGAAATTTTCCAAATGCGAATTTTGGATTCGCGAAGTACATTTTCTTGGTCACGTGATTAACGACCATGGTATTCACGTCGATCCCTTGAAGATTGAATCAATCAAGGACTGTAACCCTCCCACAACCCCTTCGGAAACCCATCAATTCCTTGGTCTCGCTGGCTATTACCGCAGATTTATTGAGAACTTCTCTAAGATAGCCCAGCCACTGACTGCATTGACTCAGAAAGATAAGAAGTTTGTTTGGGATGACAAAGCTGAAGCCGCCTTCCAGAAGCTGAAACTGATGCTGTGCAATGCACCCATTCTGGCCCTACCCGTAGGAACTGATAATTTCGTCGTCTACTGCGACGCATCTCATCAAGGCCTAGGATGCGTGCTAATGCAGCTTGAGAAAGTTATAGCCTACGCTTCTCATCAATTGAAGACCCATGAGAAGAACTACACGACCCATGACTTAGAACTCGGTGCCGTTGTGTCCGCTCTCAAGATATGGAGACACAACCTGTATGGGACGAAGTACACTATCTTTACGGACCATAAGAGCCTCCAGCATATCCTGAATTAGAAGGAGCTGAACATGAGACAACGAAGATGGGTAGAACTACTCATTGATTACGACTGTGAGATCCGTTATCACCCTGGAAAGGCTAACATTGTAATAGATGCCTTGAGTAGGAAAGAACGTGTGAAGCCTCTCCGAGTCTGATCGCTTGCTTTGATCATTCATACTGGTCTCCCAGATCAGATTCGTGAAGCCCAACTGGAAGCCCTGAAGGAAGAGAACCTCAAAGCCGAAAACTTGTGTGGTATAGACCGCCAGTTGGAAAGGAACCGGATAGAGCCTTTTATTTCGTGAATAGACTATGGGTACCCATGTACGGAGGATTGAAGAAACTAGTCATGGACGAGGCCCACAAGTCTAGATATTCCATTCACCCGGGAACTGATAAGATGTATCATGACTTGCGAGAACTGTACTGGTGGCTTAACATGAAGGCTGAAATTGCAACCTACGTTGGGAAGTGTCTAACGTGCGTAAAGGTTAAAGCCAAATATCAGAAGCCGTCAGGTCTACAACCAGTCAATCCCGAGTGGAAATGGGAGCGTATCACAATGGATTTCATCACTATGCTGCCAAAGAGTCATAGCGGTAACAATACCATCGGGGTTAACATCGACCGTCTCATGAAGTCTGCTCACTTTCTAGCGATGAAGGAAAGTGACTCGATGGAACTGCTTACGAAGCGCTATTTTAAGGAAATCTTCTCCTGCCATGGAACCCTTATTTCCATCATCTCCTACCGTGACAGTCGATTCACCTCTAGGTTCTGGAAATCTCTATATGACGCTCTGGGTACTCAACTTGACATGAGTACAGCCTACCATCCTCAGACCGATGGACAGAGCGAAAGAACCATCCAAACCCTTGAGGATATATTACATGCCTGCGTAATCGATTTCGGCAAGAACTAGGATAAGCACTTGCCCCTCTGCGAGTTCTCCTATAACAATAGCTACCATACCAGTATTCAAGCCACTCCTTTTGAGGCACTTTACGGAAGAAAGTGCCGATCCCCCATCTGTTGGGTTGAAGTCGGAGAGAGCCAGTTAACCGGACCCGAGATTGTCATCGAGACTACTGAGAAAGTCTCCCAGATTCAAAGCCGACTGAAAGCCACCCGTGATCGCCAGAAGAGTTACGCCGATACAAGACGCAAACCTTTGTCGTTCAAAGTTGGAGACAGAGTCATGCTTAAAGTATCCCCGTGGAAAGGCGTGATCCGTTTTGGAAAACGCGGAAAACTAAGCCCCTCGTTACATTGGTCCGTTCGAGATTCTTGAGGAAGTCGGACATGTCGCTTACAGACTTCAGTTGCCGCCAGAACTCAGCAGTGTTCACAGTACCTTCCATGTCAGCAACCTGAAGAAGTGCCTCGCAGATGAATCGCTCATCATTCCCCTAGACAAGATCCAAGTTGATGAGACACTGCATTTTGTGGAAGAACCTGTTGAGATCGTTGATCGTGAAGTCAAGAAGCTGAAACGAAGCCAGATCCCAATCATCAAAGTTCGTTGGAATTCCCATCGAGGAACCGAGTTCACTTGGGAACGTGAAGACCAGTTCCAGTATAAGTATCTTGATCTCTTTCCTATCGAAGCTCCAGTAAATGGCCCTGCCTGAATTTCAGGAGGAAATTCTCATAACCGAGGGAGAATGTGACAACCCGTAAGTTTCCTAAGTCTAAAATCTCGTTTAATTACGTGCTTATCTGTTAATTGTGCATATGATCTAGGTTTGTTAACTTAGATAACGTATTATGCCAACCTATGGATAGTCTTGACGTGACCCTACGGCAAAACGATAACCAAACCACCATAAAACGGTAAATTAATATAGTTGTTATCGATGGAATTTCAATAATAAAAATTAAATAAAATTTATATTTTATTTATTATTTCCGCCACCCTTGTAGTATATTTGATATACATATCAACTTGTAAACTCGGACGTCTAATATTTACGTGAAAAACCAACGCGTAGAAAATATTAACCATTTTGTCTAAAAACTTAACGATTTTTGTTAAATAACCATTTAATGTGTCGTACGACGTTTTTAATAAAAATAAAAATGTTTTCATCTAGACCAAAGCTCACCGAAAGTTTTCACTCGTTAATCGTATTTGTTCGCGGTTAAAAACCGAGCCAAACCGTTTCGTTTATTAATGAACCGACCCACCACCTTTGCATGTTTGCATGAGCCTCGATCAGACCAACCACCGAGCACCACCACCCTCATCATCGGCTACCCTCACCACCGCCGCCAGCTTGCATGCCGGCCCCACCCCCATGCACACCATCCCCTTACACCACCATCCCTCACTCACCCAAGATTACACTCCATCACCACCATACTTTGACCAACCACCATCACCTCACCATCTCCCTCTTGTCTCGTCACCCACCAACCCGTAACCCCCCTCCCTCTCTTTCTCGGTCACGCTAACCCACCCACACACCACACTTTGTTCTTTTCTTGCACAAATAGAAACACACAAACACTTTGTCTCTCCCCTCTCTTAACCCAAACCGTAAACCCCCCCCCCCCCCTCCCCTTGTCGGTTTCGAAACAAGCACCCAAACACACCCCTTGCCTCTTTGTCTCTACTCTCTCTCTCTAGATTTTCGGCCAAGTTCAAGCAAGGAGAAGGAGTCCCAAGTCATCATCAAGCATCATCTTCCATTTCATCCCTTTTTCTTGAAAATCTTTCAAGATCAAGTAAGTTCTATGGATTTCTTTCATATTCATCTTGCTAGATCATGTTTGTATGTTCATTTCTATGATCCATTCACTCCCCATGACAAGTCTTGATGATTTTTATGATCTATGGTTGATAAAAGTCTAGAAAACACTTAATCTTTGTTAATCTTTGTTAATGATGTTAGTTTACTAACTATTTTTACATGAGAACTTTTTCCCCACGATTTGATGATGTTCTATGCCTTATATTATGTTTTTAGATGTTAAAATGCCTAAACATTAAGATCCATGGACTTAGAAATGCTAAACACCCCTTAAACCATGTTTAAAGTGCTTAACTTCACTAGGTTTTTGACCAAAAACTCAAGATCCGTTTTGGACATATCCGAAACCTTAGGGACTGATTTTGACACTTTTTAAACAACTTTTGTAAATGCACTTTGCTTGGAAATGACCCTAAGTACCCCTAAATTGCAAAACATAAGCCGGAAAACCCTAAAAACGATCCCTCGGGCCAACTCCGAATTTTTCAGAATCTTTAGACTTTATAAAAGTATACTTAGACCTATTAATGACTGGTAAAAGTTGGCTAAAGAGATCCCTTTTGATTTTAGCTAAAACTAGGTCAAAACCCGCTTTAAAATAAACTTTTAACGGACCCGGAAACCTCGTTTTGTAAAGTTATGCCAAATATTGTTTGAACTGATTTGGAACACTTATTAGGACCTATCATGAATTAGGTTATATTTACAAAGTGTTTGGATAATTTATCGGGCCTTAAAACTAGTCACAGGGACAAAACTATCAAAACCGGGCGCGTACCGGCAAAACCGACACTTTAAGGTTTCAAATCCTAAAACTATATTTTCTGGAAATTCATTAATAAAAATAGAAATATTTTTATTATTATAATTCTATTTTCTAGTAATATTGGAAAATAACGCGAATTGATAATTACCGGTGGAAACCCGGGTATTTCGGGCTTTCTACCACAAACAGCTTTTGTGAACAAAATTAAGCCCATGTTTCAAAACTAATATTTATTAAAATAAATATTGGCCTAAATCATTTATAACATAGGAAAACCTTTATATATTTTGTGAATATATATAACTTTATTTTTCTGGAACTTTATCGATATTAAATTATTTATTGAGAATAAATAATTCCAAAAGCCTGTATGTTAACGGACTGCTAGATCATGTTTCAATGTTCATTTCCATGATCCATTCACTCCCATGACAAGTCTTGATGTTCATTTCCATGATCCATTCACTCCCATGACAAGTAAGTTCTAGGGATTTCTTTCATATTCATATTGCTAGATCATGTTTCAATGTTCATTTCCATGATCCATTCACTCCCATGACAAGTCTTGATGATTTTGATGATCTATAGTTGATAAAAGTCTAGAAAACACATAATCTTTATTAATCTTTGTTAATGATGTTAGTTTACTAACTAGTTTTACATGAGAACTTTTTTCCCATGATTTGATGATGTTCTATGCCTTAGATTATGTTTTTAGATGTTAAAATGCCTAAACTTTAAGATCCATGGCCTTAGAAATGCTAAACACCCCTTAAACCATGTTTAAAGTGCTTAACTTCACTAGGTTTTTGACCAAAAACTCAAGATCCGTTTTGGACAGATCCGAAACCTTAGGGACTCATTTTAACACTTTTGAAACAACTTTTGTAAAGGAACTTTTCATGGAAATGACCCTAAGTACCCCTAAATTACAAAACATAAGCCGGAAAATCCTAAAAATGATCCCTCGGGCCAACTCCGAATTTTTCAGAATGTTTATACTTTCTAACATTATACTTAGACCTATTAATGAGTGTTAAAAGTTGGCTAAAGAGATTCCTTTTGATTTGAGCTAAAACTAGGTCAAAACCGGCTTTAAAACGGACTTTTAACAGACCCAGAAACTTCATTTTTGTAAAGTTATGCCATATATTGTTTGAACTGATTTGGAACACTTATTAGGACCTATCATGGCTTAGGTATATTTACAAAGTTTTTGGATAATTTATCGGGCCTTAAAACTAGTCACGGGGACAAAACTGTCAAGACCGGGTGTGTACCGGCAAAACCGACACTTTAGGGTTTCAAATCCTAAAATTATATTTTCTGGAAAATTCATTAATAAAAATAGGAATATTTTTATTATTAGAATTTTATTTTCTAGTAATATTGGAATTTTAAGCGAATTGATAATTACCGGTGGAAACCCGGGCATTTCGGGCTTTCTACCGCAAACAATTTTTGTGAACAAAATTGAGCCATGTTTCAAAACTAATATTTATTAAAATAAATTTTGGCCTAAATCATTTATAATATAGGAAAACCTTTATATATTTTGAGAATATATATAACTTTATTTTTCCGGAACGTTATCGATATTAAATTATTTATTGAGAATAAATAATTCCAAAAGCCTGTATGTTATCAACAATCACCCGGGTCATCATGACGTCAAAACTTGACCATTATTTGGGAGTGACTTAACTGTCAATGCAAACTCCAGACCTTAAGTTGTCTTATATCAATTTAGGACTGCTAGGTTGCCTGTTATCTATCGTTACATCATTCAGACACTGCCTGATTTCTGTGAGTCTTCACGGCCTCTCTTTTATACTGTTTTAAATGCTTTTGGGGGAGAATTCTTATAACTCATATCATGCCTGATAATTAGATAATTTGTTGCCATTATTGATTACATGAACTATTCGTCCACTTTGTCGTATTCATGTTGATACATGTTATGATCAAAAGCCCCACTATTAATTGAATCCGATTAATTTCAATGAAACGATGACACGTGAATAGATTTATTGGGTTAACGCCCCTTCCCTGATTGGTAGCTCCAATCCTGACTCCCATTTTCAGTCAATAGGGTACATAATGTTATAATCACTGTTCGGTAATCTTGGACAGAATACAATGAGTGGGTAATTAGTTAGTTTCGGAATTCAAGGTTCATGGTAATAATAACTTAGCGCATCTTAACATATTATCAAATGGGTGATACGGCTGATATCAAGCTTTGTTGTCAATCACAGTTCTATTTTTACTTAAACTTGTGAACTCACTAACTTTATGTTGACCGCTTTAGTATATGAATTCTCAGGTACTTGATCGGCCGCTTGCTTGTATGGTATACCTCTTTTGTGCATTATCATTAGGATCCATCATACTATCTCGAGTCATGGTCACACTAGCCTTTTGGAGATTTCACTACATAACACCTAACGATGTTCAGTCTTTAAATCTTTTAATACTTTTTTTGTAAACTATGAAACAAATGAAACATGTTATTATTATTTTCTGCTGCTAAATCTAAAATGAAATGTATTTGGCTCCTTAAAATGGCTCTAGTTGTTTAACCATCCATAGATTGTTTCGTGTAACCTTGCCTGTGATTCCTTCTCGTTCACACCCGAAACAGAAATTACAGGGTGTGACACTATGGTTTGTATAATTCTGTTATGTATTATACTTAATAAATGTTTGTAAAAAGGGATCTTGCAGGTCTAAAGGTTTTAAACCTCACGCCGAGGTAAGGTTCCTTAAAATATAGAACTCACCAGCGTAAGCTGGCCTTTTCCAAAATATATGTATGTCAGGCCAGGGTGAGGCTTCAACTAGTTATGAGAAGGCCCTTATGATAAGAGATTAGACGGGCAAGCTATCGGACAGAAGGAAGGTTTTGGCAAGCTGGCATAGATATAGAAATAAACGTAGTAATAGTTAGTATTGCCTTATGTAAATCATCTCACTTACTTTGTAGTACTTGGCTTATAAATAAAAGTTTCAAATTTTCGCTACTTAGTTATCTCTGTTAACACCTTGTGTTCATGAGAAATCCGATGCGTGACCCCTCCTAGAGCCAAGTCTGGGAGTGAGCGTCACACTGTGTGACGCCTGACTCTGAGGATTGGCCTCGGTAGACGTCACCCGCCGGATTTACTCATGAACACATGGCACAATAGAGATAACAAAGCAACGGAATCTAAAAACATCATTAAACATAGCCAATTATTACCGTAAGAGAGAGAGAGAGAGAGAGTTCATACATACTACATCATAACATCCCAACATAACATAACTATACAATGCCTATGCCAGCTTGCCGGTAGCCTTTCCCTCATAGTGTGCCTCTAAATCCGCTCATGCATGAGCATTTCCCTTGCTACCTGAAGCCTTAGCTTCCCGTGATATGCATATTTTAAAAATTCATCTTACGCTGGTAAATTCTAAGTTCTAAAGTCATTTGTCCTATATTCAAAACCCCATTTCAATATACTTGGTCCCCTGACCCCTTAGCAAAACATACAGTGTATAATACATAACAGATTAATACATAACATTCACTTTAAAAACATACACAGATTTTCAATAGAAAACGTTCTTCTGAGGTATAATCCTCATTATAACCCTTGGTCTATTAAAAATTATTTACGCAGGTATAATCCCCAATATACCCATTCGTTCCCTGAACCATTACCCCATGTATAATCTCCCATTATACCCCTAAGTCCCCTGCAAGTTCATGTTAAAGCATACTCGTACTTTGTTTTCGTACCGCAAAGGCAACCGTTGTGGCCCTTGAACAGAGTTAGTCATCACCGACCCCGGGTGTTCGCAAAACACCCAGTCCTAATTGTATAGTTCTGTTACTGTTCTACTTTACCCCCTAGTAAGGTATCCCCCGCTCCCCTAGAGGGGCCTCACCCCCTAGTGAGTTCTTCTGCCTCATCCCAGGAACAAGGTAGTAGATTAGCTTTGCCCTTGCTCTTGGACTATTAGTTATTCCCTTTTACTTCCATCTTACCTCCCTAGGATTTAATGGTTCCCAGTCAAATCGCCTATTTGACGCTACCTTGCTAGATCCCTGATCCAGACTAAATATTGGTACGATAAACCCCCTGGTCCAAAGTCCATACATTAAGACACTCTGTCAAAACTTTTCTCTCCCCCAAGTCTCTCACCGATTTACCTAATAAATGGTCCATACCCATAAATGCTATTGATTATGTCCCCACAATGGCCCGTGACTTCTACCTGCACAGGACTAACTCTAGTGTCACCTTCTATTATACTCAGGTGTTTATATACAGGAAGTAACACAGTATATCCACCACACCCTTGATACAACTAGAGGTAGACTATTACCAGCCTAGTGCATGACGACTTCATTGTTCTAACCATAACAGAACCAATGTAACTTACGCATAACTACCATTTATTACATAAACCCGCTTAGACTTCCTTTCCCTTACCCCCACACAGTAGTGTGGCAAACCAAAACATTTTAAGAATTTTCCCCATGCAATACACATAACCATTACCTTCCCGAAAATTGTTTCAGAACAAGTTCATAATTCAATAAACAATTTAAGGTATGAAAACTAACACGCATGCATATCAACCCAAAACATTAAAAACCATGTCAAAGAAGGGCTCTTAGAACTCAACTTAGCTAGCTCTTGCAATCCTGATTAATATCTAGCCAATCACTTGTGCACCCATTTTTCCCCAATGTCTTCCTAAGACATCCTAGAGGGTGCCACAATGATCACAGATTAAACCCTAACTTAAACCTGACCCAATGGGCTTATCCCCTTGACTAAAGCTACATTCTATATTATGTCCATTATAGATACGGCCATATCCATTTCTCTAATACGGCCATATCACGGCTCAAACCCCAAACGTAGCATGCATGCATACACCCTCAAGTACGTCCTCTTATATGACCATAACACCTAATACAGTCGTATCATCCTTACATGTTTATAAGCATATTCAAGTAACGTACCCTTTATATAACCACCAAGCCTCAATACGGTCGTATTCCAAACCCTAAAGACAACTATATTGCTCAAAATGGTAGTTTCTGTAACTTATCGATTAGGCCATTTCCAGTGGTTTTATACTGCATTTCTTCCTACTAAAATCTATGTAAAGTCATGAAATGGCCATACCCTATATTCTAACCACTGGAAACAACTAAATTAACCCAAATCCCATAGATTATTACATGCATATACCCTAAACTTTCTATAAATAAATTTTTCATGCATGCAAGATCTAACCTCAATGTCTTGGCCTCTTGATGATCAGGAGATCCTTAGCACCTTTAGATCATCGTAATCCCCTGGAACTGACCATAATCAACATATTCGTGATCCAAACCCCAAAAACATTGAATAATCATTAATATCACATGAAATCATCCTTAGCCTTTTGATTGTGGTCACCCTACTGTGTTCCAGCACCTCAAAAACCTCCACTGAACTTCCCAGATGTCAGGTATGTCAGAGAATACGATAAAGGACCGACCAAATAACCAGAATTGGTCATTTTCAACTTTAAATACCCTTGACTCAATACACACATATCTCCTTAACCCAATATAGCCGTATCATGTGTCTCACGGATCTGACCCACCTAAGAGAGGTGTATCACCTTCACAGGATACAACCGTATCCCCTCTAATACCTAAAACTTTCCCCATTTTCTATCCAGTTCATATCTGAATTGAGTCATGTTTTCTTCCACGTTTCTCAGATTCCTTTCCCCGTCTTACCCTATGATATAACCCATATCATCTTTCCGATTAGCCTGAAAACTGGGGTATTACACACTGGAAGAGTAAATTTCCATTAATTTTAGATAAATATGATATAGTTATCAATATAATATCAAATGGTATCTATAAATAAGTATTTGGTTATATATTAATTATAACTCTAACTTTTCATTTTTTATTACTATACGCAATACGTAAATTCTATTATAAAAAAATATTTAGATATTGATGAACTAAATCATTTTCAGTATTCAACCCGTGTATATATTCTATTTGAAGAATACTTCATTTAGAACCTACAACCATTTATAATTTTCATTTAGTTGATTAGTTAAACTATTTTTTCATATTTGGCAATTGAATGTCTTTGTTATGCTTAAAAACAAAAATAAAAAGCCTCATACTTAAGAATAAGGAGAAAAAGGGAAACGTAAATTATATTTTCCAGCCTAAAGTAATACATTTATTTTATTTGTGTGACAATAAACAAAGACTGCTTCAAGAAGTAAATGTTACCCTTAACAATTACTATCTAATTGGTTATGTGACAACCGTGTAATACATGGGTTACAAACCTAGTATTTAATATGGACAAAACAATGAATGAAAAATAGACTTTTGGATTCAATGATTTTGATGAGGCATGAAGGTGGTAGAAATGGCCAAGAGGTCATACAAGCCACCATATTTGACTAAATGGGTAATATACGACTTGTAGAGTCGTGGAAACCTAAATGGAAACCATGAGTTGGTATATGACTCAAGGAGTCATAGAAGTCTTCCTTGGTACTAAATGGGTATAACCAATGGTTGGAACTAATAAGGGAAACCATGAGTGGCTATAAATGGATCAAGGAGTCATAAAAGCCTTCCTTGGTAGTTAGTGGGACAAACAAGTTATTTGAACCCAAATAGAAACCATAAGTTTGTATAAGTTGCTCAAGGATTCATAGAAGCCTTCCTTGGTGATAAAAGAAGCAAACAAGTGTTTTTAAACCAAATAAAAACCTTGGGTGGTTAAAGTTACCTATGGGTCATGAATACCAATCTTGGTACTAAATGGGTCGGGTAAATGGGTATAGAAGCATAGCATACTACATTTTGCACTTGACTCATTAAACTTGTAATTGAAAGGTTAATATAATAATTTAAGCACTCAACGGGGTTTAAATGTAATTAATGTTTAGGAATTGGTTCTGTGAGAATCAATATAATAGAAATGATAGTTTGACACTCTTGTGTGTGTTATCTTTGATAAGTGGCAATATCAACATTGTAACAGGTCAAAGAGGTTGAAGTGTGCTTTATAACGAAAGGATTGTCCTAGTGACAGTTCAAACCAATAGGGGATGTTTTTAAATTGATGTAAATGAGTTTAGGAGGTTTCGGGTTGAACCCAAAACCTCTTGGATTGAATAAAGACATAAAATATGCGAAACGGGTCAAAATGTACAGCTAAAGAAAAAAATCATAGGCCTAAAATTTTTCTAAGCAAAATTTAGGGAACATTATGTAAAGAACGACCATAGAGAAATGTGAAAAGGGGAGATAGATTATTTTGCAGCATGCAGTGGCCATAGCGACACACGAAGAAGGGAGGCATATTCCTCCGTGGCGTGTAACAAATTTCTAGATTTTTGCTGTTTTGTTGTTCTAAACGTTTTGGCTAATGAACTTCATTCCTTTTGAAGTCTAATAAACTGTTAACATAAACACTAACATGTCTTGGTGTTTATGATAAATAAAAATCTTGTTTAGCCCTGATGAAAATCAAGTTTGTGTTAAAGAACCGAATACGTAGAATTTGGAATGTTTTTATTTTTATTTTTATGGATAACGATTGTGTGTTTTGGGTTATATAAACTCTTAAACTATATGAATGACATATATAAACATCTTATTGAGATGCTAAGGCATGAAACTTTATGAATTATGCAAGTAATGAAACGAAATTTTATGGGACCAAAATTCTAAACCTTTTGTAAAACAACAAATTATAGGTATGGGTGTTATAGGTTCTTCCACCACTAAGCCTATCATTTCATCCACCATCTCTTGGTGATCATAGTACGCATGAAAGTAGGCTTATTCTCTCAGTTATAACACACAGTTTCATCAAGGTGTTCAAAGTACTTCTCTAAATACTCCATGTCCATCATATGCCTGTCTTTGTTTTAAAACATCATCTTTCACTATCTTACCCTTAAAAATTTTCTTAAGATAACATTTACCGCCTTCACATATAACCTTTATTCCTTGATGTAACAATTTCTCTAAACTTGACACATTTTTGTTTTGGAACAAAACTAACACAAGCAATTCTTTTCATCATTCCATCAACCTCAAGATCTACTTCCCCTATTACGTGTTTGAACACGAACTCACTTTCACCTTCTTATACATTAATACTGAAAGTTGTTTTGAAATTTAAGAATTTGTTGTTATCACCAGAAACATGTTGTTTAAAAGTTTGGTCATCCTCCCAAATTTCACTCCATTTTCTCCAATTGGTTCCCATAAGCTTATAAATCTCAAAACTAGAACTATGTTTTGCAATCAGAAATTTTGTTAGGCACGTAGAAGCAATGTGTCCCATTTGGTAACAATAGAAACAATTGACACTTACCTGTGTGTGTTATTTCTTCCCTTTGCACTCGAAATCGGGTTACTATGGAAGCACCTGGCTTTGAACAATCTTCTATGCAGCCTTGAACTTGCCCTTCCGAACCACTTCCGTCAAGGCCTTATGTCCCTTCTTCCTGAATCCTATATCCAAACTGGTAATGCAAGTTTCTGGTGTGGCTGTTACTGTTGAAACTTGAAACAAACAGAAAGATTGCATAACAAATAAGGAGGCTGAAAGCTCATTAGGTGTCAGCGAATGAGTACCTAATGAGTGTCTACGAATGAGTGTCGAATGAGTTTATTTTGCAAATGAACTCATTCGGGGACAAGGCTCATTCGGCGAATCAGTAAAAATATATATACTTGTTCATTTCGTTCATTTGTTAAGTTTGTTCATTCTGTGAGATCTGTATTGTCTCTGATCTTAGAGAGGAGAGGTCATGCTCGACCTCTCCCAGACCTTAATAATGTAAACTCCTTCGGTATTGTAATCATTCGATACTAATAATATGTCTTGTATTTGACCTGGAAAGATCCGTTCACAGCTTTACAACTAGTATCAGAGCCGTTGGTTCAATTCTGACGTTAAACAGAAGAAAATGGTGTAAGAAACTCGTCAAAACAATAAATCTGAACAAAGTTATGCACCAATATATCCCACTCGGTGAGCCACCGAATGAATATTTAGGTCATCAAATGAGAAATGGGTTCATTTTACATCTTCATGTGGCGAAATGAGAATGATTTTCATTCGGCAAGCACATTTCATCCGGCCGAATGAAGTGAATGTTCATTCCGCAGGCAATCTTCAAGATCATCTTCGAATAAGATTTTCTCCAGCGAATGAAATCTCATCAGCATCAAATGATCTCATTTTCCGAATGAGTTCATTCTCCAGTTGCTTCATTCGTTCCCTCATTCGGCAGTTGAAATTTTCACCTAATTAGTTCATTCAGTGAAAAGCATTTTCTGCTTATTGGGTGGATAGTTCTCTCATTGGGTGGTTCGTTCGCATCAACATCAAATTGTAAATCTAGGGTGTAGATTACTACTTAGATGAGATGATTTGGATTTTTCGTGAATTTAAATCGGTAACTATTTTTCCTTTGATTCAGTAACTGAGGGCTGTTTAAAGATATGGTTTGAAGATTAAAGAAAAATATAGGGTAATCGTGGTTTTTGATGAGGAGCATTGATTCAAATACTGTATTGTGATTACTAAGGATGCACGTTCCACCATAATTCAAGTGTGATTCCTTGATGATTTTGTTGTCAATTGAATTAATTTTGGAGTCTGGATACTTGGTTTACCGTATCGGGGGCATACGAGACGGTGAAGTTTTCAAGATTCTGATGCCAGTGAAATCGATCAAGAAGATTGAATAGTTCACTTGTTTAGGGGGAATTGAGGGCCCTAAAACTTCAAAGTTTCATTTTTTTTTAAAAAGTGAATATTCAATGGAAAGCAATCTGAAAGAGCGCGAGCGTTGGATCGTCTACTCGTTCGTTATGAAATCAATGTAAAACGTAGAACACAAGAGTAAATACAAAGAACTTTGTATTAGACCACAGAGAAAACCACAGAGTACACACACTTAAGATTTGACCAGAAGTCCTAAACTCTATACAAGACAAGCTATTTATAGTTGAACTTCAAAGTGAAAAACCACGACTATCTAAACTGCCAGTTCGGACAAGTTTGTGTGAGTCCGAACTGGTAGTTTGCCTCTAGCTCGGATCAACACAATCTTGCATCTTTGTCTTGTATTTGATACTTCACATGACGAACTAGAATTATGCATCAACAAACTCCCCCTCGACATGTGCAATATCAAGTTTCAGATTAACTTGTATCATCAATCAAACTCTTCCTCAACTTGACGATGAGTCTGATCTCGAATACTTGACATCGCAACTCGTGTAATCTTTTTATCAACAGCTTCAGAAAACTTGAAGTTGTAATGATCTCTTTCCACTTAGAAACCTGCCAACATAAATAATCTTGGCTCAAAATGTCTCTTTAAGACTCCAAGATATGTTGATTTTTGAAATTGATTTCGTATTTCTCGTTGATCAATCGAAAAGAAATAAGATATAAAATCTTTTTGATTTTTTAGAAATTTATATCAAAACACACCTAAAATCTTTTTGGTATTTTCTGATATGAAAAGTAAATGCAGTACAAAATCAGACACTATTTTTGTCTTTTGTGAGAAGGATCACAACTTGGGATCATATTGGACATAACATGCTAAACTACACTTCAATTTCGATAATTGTAGCACATAAGCCATGCCGATTGCATATATAATCTGTCAAACTTTAAACTCTTGCATAATCATACTCATAACATCTGGATATGTTAAGATTTTGATTAGATATGCATTGACCAGTGTACCCCACACTATCAGACATACTCAGATATGTTTTGCTAATCACACTTTGTGATTTTACTTGTGATTTAACACATAGTAATTGAATTCATGATATAGTCAACTGTGTTCCATGCAAAAAGAAATGAGAACGTTAAATCGTCTACCTTAAGTTCGATTTTTCGATACGCAGATAAGGCCTCGGATTTAACAAGATAAGAAAATAAAACAAGTTGAAATTGTATAACCCAACAACAATCAGGTCGGTACTCCCGTACACGCAGAGAAAGTCCGATGAGTTATACGAAACACCAAAAGAAAATAAAGCAGAACCTTAAATGAACAACTATCGGGTAGGTCTTGTGGACACGCAGAGATAGTCCGATCATTTAATAAAATAAAGAAATCAAACAAGATTAAATCTTTGCAAAATGAACACATGTATACACAGTGACTTCTCATTATATATTTCACATATCTTTTTCTTGATATATCTTGAGATACGCATCAAAATGTTGTCCACTAAGCCAAGCATCAGATTTAGTGTATATCACATTCGAATACTTTCTGATTTTCCGAGCCTACCTTACACATCGAACAATGGTCTTATGGCCTTTTCACTTACTTTATCCATGAGTCAAACAATGTCCGCCAATGTACCATCATTTCCCAATCATGTCAGATACAATTTCTCATTTTTCAATGTTTTTGTCTTTTCAAAATTTCTCCCCCTAAAAATGACAACTCTATTTTTTAGATTTTCATTTTTACCATTCGAAAAATAACACACTATTTTTCGATTTTTCAAAAACAAACTCCCCCTCAAAATGAGACGGGGTAAAAAAACAAAGAAAATTGATCAACCAACATGAATACTTGCGTTTAGCCTTTTGAAAACAAAAAAAAATTGATTTGGAAATTCAATTTAAATTATCACATATATTTCACCACCAGCAACCTTACAATTACCGATAGGTCTTCCTGAAATACCTGCTAACACCAAATAAAAAATTAGATGCTTTGGGATCGACCTGATTTAACAGCGTCGGGTCGCCCGGTGTCTTTCACATAGTCATTGTTGACCTTGGAAACAACTTTTGGTTTCCATATTTTTTAAGATTTTGATTTTTGATCAGAACCAGAATTAGAATCAACCAGCGTACTTGGTTTGAACCAAGACGGCTTACGGGATGATTTGAATTTTGGAAACCACGGTTCATCAAAAATCTGACCTTTGTTATCCACATATTTAGCATTGTTGTGGATATATGCAGTTTTCAGACACTCAACAGCAAGATGTCCAGGTTGACGACATGCATAACAAAGTCTCTCATGAAATTTAAAAACATTTGAACAATTTTGTGCATTGTGAGAACATGAAGAATGATTAGAACTAAAATTATCAAAGAAATCATCATAAGAATCATACCTCGGAGATGGACTTCACGAAGTACATTTCGATTCAGATGAAGAACCTCCAGAAGAATAAAACAATTGTTGCGTCTGAGGAGGTGATTTCTTTTGAGTCTTGATCTTCAACACTTTCTCCTTTTTCTTTGATTGTTGTGCTTGAACAGGAACATCTTTAATTTCAAACCCCAAAACTTTATCCTTGAAACCCGAAGTCTTTGAAGACTCAGATTGAGAACCAGAAGCATCTCTTCCGTTTGCTTCTCTAGTTAATTAATCTTTAATTTCCTTAAGCTTGTTCTCTTGCACTAAAGATTTAGCGGCTTCCTCTTCAGATGAAGAACTTGAACATTTTTTAACTTTGCCAAAAATATTTTCATCTTTCAGAATGAACTTGAAACAAACGTCAGAGCTTCAGCAAAAGTAACTTTCTTCTTTGACTTATTCTTCTTTTTCTTGGCTGATGTAGCAAACTTTGAATAATTAAGCATTTCAGCTTCTGGATCAAGAGGAGCAGAATAAATCCACCGGTTGAGGAACCTTGTGAATATCATTCTCTTTGGAACTATTTTCACTCTTATCATGCTTATACAAGAAGTTTAGCAACGTTGGTGATAAGTTGCAATTCCTGACTTGTCTTTGTAATTCCAAAATCTCCGGCTTTAATTCAGAAACTTTATGTTGAGCATCAAACACCTCTTTTTGAGATTATGATTTTTTCATTGAGGTCATTGTACTCATATGTTTGCAACTTTCGGATTTCACATTCAGCTAGGACTTGTTTTGTAACCTTCTCCCACTTCTTCTTGAATATTTCCACATCTTTTGTTAAAACTTCATTCTTATCTTGTAACACCCCAAAATTTTATGACTTGAAGTATATACGTGTGCTATATATGTTAAGTAGCTAAAATACATGTGAAGAAATATATACGTAGAATAGAGAAACGTCACGATTCGCGAACGAATATTCGACACGAAATTCGAGGAAACGTCAAGAGGCGAATTTTATAGAATATAATAGATAACAAAAAATAAAGATCATGGGCGCAAACGGATCGCAAATCCGAGTTATAACGAAGCGGGAAAACCCAAAGTAACGATTTAGGCCCGGTTTGTAATAAACCGTATTTAAACACGAACATCACTAAAATAACACCAAGGCGAATTTCGAATATCAGGTAATGCTAAATACTTGATTTATAATCGTTATAATATATATTTACGACATTTGGCATGAAAAACGATGAAATCGATAACCGGTGTTGTTACGTGATAATAACCGAAATCAATTCGATTAGCCATTCGAGATGATTTTAGTGACTCGGCAAAGTACAAATAATTATTATAATACCTATCAATAATTTCAGTCGAGATGACGTGTACTATTTTCCTTAACTCAGAATCATTACAAGTTGACTATAAATATACATAGACAGTGCACAAATGAAAACACAATCACAATTCACTTTCATTGATCTTGATCAGTGCCCGACAACAAAGAAAAAACAAAGAAATAAGAAAGGTAGAGAGAGAGGGAGCGAAGTCAGCAGCCGTACTCCTCCCTCTCAATTTTCCTGGCTTTCCGGCGACAAAACCGGCTCCCCCTCTCTCTCGTTTTGTTTTGTCGGTAACCAAACCCACCTCTCTCTCTCGATTATCCGGCAGACAACCTACACCCCTTGGCTCCGTCCGTTTTCCCGGCTACGCCACCCCGTCGCTCCGTCCGATTTCGCCGACGACTACACCCCTCCTCCGCTTGATCTAAACCGGTGACTGCAGCAGCTACGACTACCCGCCGACCCCGTCTCTCTTCCCTGTTCTGGCTAAACCAGCGGCAGCGGCTTGTTCACATTCCGACGACGGGTTTTAGGTGATTGGCGATGGGAAACAATGACCTTGACCGCGGCGAACCATCGGAACAACAACGGGGGACGACGGAAACGATAATGAACACCCGGGATAGCGGAGAATGGTCGCGGCGATTGGCGGTTGTTAACGGCGAACGATTGTGGTTGAAATATTTGCAAGAAAAAGGGATCTCGAAACTAAACCGTCTTTACTTACGGGTGACTTTTCGCTTGTTTAACTTGGTCCAAACGACAAACTGACAACGGGGAAATGCTCGTGGCAAGAAACTAATTGGGAAGGACTATTCGTTTATCTAAAGCGGATAACTTTATTATTTGGTTATCATTCGGACTCGTTTCACGAGCGTCAAGAGGTAAACACGTTATATTATTTGTTATTACTACAATTGTCATTATTAAGTTAAATGATATATAAAGTATTTAAAACGAGTAAATATATATATATAAATAAATATTAATTGATTTTATTAAAATAAAATTGATTAAAAGAGTATGTATTAAAAAAAATAAATATATAAATGTATATATATTTATTATAAAATTTAACGATAATGATAAATTAATTATCGGATTAAAGAATATGTTTAATATATATTAAATATATATATATATATATATATATATATATATATATATAGGGTTAGACCGAAACATCTTTTGTGAAAACTGCGAAAACACATATTAAAACTCACGTAACTTTTTCATATATTAACGATTTTTCATAAAATTTGCTCCAAAGTCTTAGATTACGTTATCTTTAAATCGGAGCAAAATATTAAAAAAATAAACTGAACTTTTTTTTCCCGTGTGATGCACATGTGCATCATATAATTAAAAAAAATTATAAAATGCTATTTTTTTCTTTAAATCTAAAGATACAGAACTATAAGATTTAGGGTGCAATTTCTTTTTAAACTATTAATGTATATCACATGTATGAGCGTTTTTTTTGGTATGATGCACATGTGCATCATTCAATAATAACGCAAAAAAATTATGAAAATATATGACATATGGTGCGACTAAGAAAAAAATATTAACTCATACTAAAGTATGAGTTTTTTTGTGATGCACATGTGCACCACACAAAAAAATATTTAAAAAAATAAAAAAAAGCGTTAAGTTTTTTAAAACTTTTATAGGATTAAAGATAATATAATTTTAAGACTTTTGGTGCCAATTTTTTAAAAAAATATTAACGTATGAAAAAGTTATGTAGGTTTTAAGATTTGTTTACGCAGTCTCACAAAAAGGGTGTTTTAGTCCTTCCCTATATATATATATATATATATATAAAGTGTTTAATGTTAATATTAGGATTTTCAAATGAAGGTTTTGCTAAAATCACTCAATCGGGAAAATATTAGGGCTTGATATTTTGAAGGATATTATGAAATGATATTATAAAAAAAACCTAAGTTTATTTCATTTTATAAAAGGGTTTTGGTATTTATTAAATAAATATATGAAATTAGGGTTTTCTAAACGCTGTGCTATCAAACCCGAGTAAACGGTGATGAACTAAGCTTTGAAATTTTAAAGAACATTATAAAATGTTATAATAGATAATACCTCAAGTTGGTTTCAACTAAAAATAAGTTTTGATAAAGAAATAAGAAAAACGAGAAATTAGGGTTTTGGAATATGATTATTCAAAATAAAATAATTCGGAGGGTATGGGGACTTGATTTTTGGTATGGAACTATGATTATATATATCATAAGTATATATGAAGTTAAAATGGATAAATGATAAAGTATTTAAAATACCGAGTTAATCGGATATTTAGAAGTTCGTGCAGACCGGAAGGGTAGACGCCTGTACACTGAGGTTTCTGGCAAAAGCGAGGGTGTCGCATAAATCCCAACTAGGAAATGGCATTCCTCACTGGGCGATCCCGGAGTGAGAGTTTACTTATAGGAATGTGTGTCTTCATAATTATCAATAAAATATGATAATATGTCTCTAGGGGCATTTTGGTCATTTTGACCTTTTAAAAAGAATGAACTTAATAATTTAATATTATTAAGATAATGAAGTATTAAAATAAACATAGGATGTGTATATTATATTAAACCTTGCGTAAACGCCGTAGAATACGCGATTAGGTTTAATTGGAAGGCATTACGGAAACTTTTTCTGAATTAACTGCCTAAGAGAATAAGGTGTGTTCTATGAGCCCACTTTTAAATATTTTAAATATTTTACTGTTTTCAAGCTGATATACATGCAAAGTTATTACTTTTAAAGTATTTGAAATAACGTTTGCTTGTTTTGTGTTAATACACATACGTGACATGTGATCATGCTTATGACTGTTTTAAAGTTGTTATTACATGCTATGAACTCTTTCCGGGAAGGTTATAATGCACGGGTAATAAAGATGTTAAACTTTTTCAAGCAAAGTTTAAAAAGGGAAACTAAGTTTTCCGGATAAAGAAAAAAATAACCCTTAGGGGTTAGTTTTAATCTAAGCAAAAGATTGTCTATGTATGAAGGAAGACTGTGGTTGTACAACTAAAAGCGGGGAATGACGGTTCTCCGGGGTAGCGACGGTTACTCTATGACTGATATTCATGTGACGACGGTTTCCCGAGGAACTAACGTGGTTCCAATAGACAATGCTTAGAGGAATGAATGATTTGGTATAATTATGTTATGTCTTATACCTGGTAAAAGATGAATGGTTAAATATTTTGGTATAATTCTGTAATGACTTATACCTGAAAAAGGATGAATGATTAAATGTTTTGGTATAATTCTGTTATGTCTTATACCTGATAAAGGTTTAAATGTTAAATGTTTTGGTATAACCTTGTTATGTTTTATACATGTTAAATGTTTATAGGAGCCATTAGGCCCCAAATGTTTGAGGTAACCTTTCAAGGAAAGGTAAAAGTTTTAAATACTTAGAACTCACCAGCGTAAGCTGACCTTTAAAAGCATGTATGTCAGGTATCAGTGATGTTTAAAGTAGCAAGGGAAGGACTCTAGCAACGGCTAATTAGATGGGCAAGCTATCAGGAACGACTCGGTAGTAGACTGGCATAGTTATAGATAAGATCTAGTTATTAGATTATGTTGTTGTCTTCCTTAATGTTGTACTTGGCTTATATATAAATGAAAAGTTTTTAATTTCCGCTGCTTAGTTATCTCTGTTGTACCATGTGTTCATGAGTAAATCCCACACGTGACCCCTCCTGGAACCAAGACTGGGAGTGGGCGTCACAGATCTCGAAGAAGAACATTTGAATCTTGAAGTGTAGACACTTTTGTTTGAAATTTCTCAATTGTAGCAGCAGATTCAACAACAAGTGCATTAGATTTTTCATATTTCTGTTGAATTGGATAGATTTTTTCAAATAGATTTTCAAAATCTTGTGCTGCATCTAATGCTTCAGCTTTGGCCTTTTCACATTCTTCAGCCAATTTACTATTTTCTTTCATCACATCTTTACGAACATGAACCAATTCATAATATTTCTTCTGAAATTCTTCCAATTCTTGCTTTAGCACCACAATCTCTTCAGTCGATAATTCAGAACCTCTTTATAGACTTGCACTCTTGTTGCGTAACCTCACACATTCAAGACATTTAGATTCTTCGACCTTTGAATTATCAGTTACCTTTAGCAAAGCCTCTTTGACCAATGACATGCTTGAATTAGAATCAGTTAGAATACTATCATCATCATGACGAGCTGTCAAAGCAATAGTAGTAGGAGCATGTAACATATTTGCTGCAGAATCTGCATTCCAGGCAAACTCATCTGGATGTCAAAATATGTCTATCATTTTTGTATCAAGAGAATCTTTTTTATCTTGATTTGAAGATTGAATCACTAAATTAGCATGTTGACCAGTCTTTAATTTATTATCAATTGAACTTGGACATTCACGTGCAAAATGTCCATATACGGAACACTTGTAACATTTCACCTTCGATTTGTCCAAACCAATCTTAACATCCTGATTCAATCTCTTCTTTCCAGTTCTACTAAAAAATTTATTCGTTCTTCGAACTAACATGGCATACTGCCAATTCATATCCATTTCTTCCAAATGATCATAATCGATCTGATCATAATCTTCATTTGTCAATTCAGCATTACTTACAAAACCAGTAATCACCCCAAAATATGAAGATACCAATGCAGACATTAACGCCATATAATCATCGGTTGTTTAAACAGATAAAGCATTTTAAGTTGAAGAACTAGGAATTGAAACAGTACAACCAGAATTAAACTAGAGTTTTCAAATTTACCGGAAATGAATGCTGTAGGAGGTGTGGAATTAACAATATGTGACTTCACAACATTCATGGTTGAACTATTTTCACCATGATACACAGCAGGATTCTGGATTTGAACAGGTAATGACTTATTCACTGTTAACTCCATATCCCTTGCTGGTATTCTTTGAACCAAATCGTTGAAAAAGAAACCCGAATATTCTTTATCATGGGTAATCATCATCACATAATTTCCCCATTTCTTAGGTAAAGCCTCCAAAATATTTTCTTTTAAATCAGCATCTTCCTTTGTAAGACTCACCAAACTCATCGCACTCATTAAATGTGCAAATCTTGCAATCAGATTGGAAATTGATTCATTTTGATGATGCTTGAAACTATCGAACTCCTTTTTCAAAACCTTTTGACGACTTTTCTTGTATTGGTCATTTCCCTCACATCTTTTCTGCAACGCATCCCATAAACTTTTCGATGTATAGTTAGCAGAAAGTTGATGTAGCAATTATTTAGGCAAAGCCATTGTCAACGTACCATATGCCTTCTTCTCAACTTGCTACGCTTTCTTTTGTTCAGAAACGAATTTTCTTTGAAGAATCGGCTCTCTAGAAGCATCCTTAGGATAGATATATTGTTCAGTGAAAGCCAACCACATATCAACATCGTTTATATCAACATACGCTTCAAACGGTTTAACTCAACTATGATAATCTTCCAATTTTAACAATAACTTTCTGACTTGTTCCAATTTCATTATCATAGTTCATCATTGTTTGCATTATAGCTTGCATCGAATTCTGAATTGCGGCAAACGCTTAAAAATCACTCATCTTTTTCGAAAACTTATACACAAAAACTTCTAACCCAAAAAAGGTGGGTATCGAAACAAAGTAAAAGTGTAGATCTCTCCGAGACGATCATTTGTGTGACACCTGACAAATGCCGTACTACAAGTCATAATTTCATAAAAATAAATATTATTTTATTTGATAAATAAAAGTTTAATGCCGTCATGTAAAAAATATTTCGTTAACAAACGTTGGTGACAACGCAAGATATGATTAACCCGGTATCCACCAAAAAGAAAAAGAATATAATTAAAAATGACTAGTAAATCAAGTATGACAAAAATTATTTTGGATTATACCATTGCGAGCGTAATTTAATTCCATTAATTTTCATATAATTACTTTTACGTTTCGGGTCGAAAAATTTACCAGTTATACCCCAAATATACAAGTATTATACCTGTAAACTACACAACTCTATAAAATACACATATATATGTATGCTACACCTATCATGACACTTGTAAGATGACTTTACTTGTAACCTTTACAAGTAATCATACATATCTAGTAGGTAATGATTACCCATATACACACATACACAATTTAAATCAAAGACCACATCTTTCCAGCCCCCATATCTCACGCCACATCCCTCCTCCCTCTCTCCCCTCCCCTTTTTGGCCGTAAACCCCCCTCCCTCTCTCTTCTTCATCGTAGACCATCTTCATCATCATCAAGCCTTCAAAAACTCAAGGATTTCCAAGCTTTTTTTATCAAAACTCAAGGATTGAGGCAAGGGTTTATCATTTCCTTCATCTTTCTTCAAAAACCCAAGTATGAAGCTTTCTCTCTCTACTCTCTCTCTAGAATTCTTAAGCTTGAACTTGAACTTTGATCCTCCAAAGCTTAAATGATAATGATTCTCACAAGATAAAGAGTTTTAATACTTAAAACAAGTAAATCGGTTTGCATGCATGGGTTTAGATCAATGGGTAATGTTGATGAACACATAATCTCATCCTAAAAACCCCATAAGAAACCTTAATGTTTTGAGATTCAAATCTTGTTCTAGTTTGAAAGAGTAAATAGATGAAAAAGATATGCAGATGTGTGTATATCGTGAATGTATATATATATATATATATATATATGCATGCATGTGTCGAAAATATACATATGTATATGTATATGCATGCATGTCGAAATGTATGTATATGTGAGAGTGTTATGGGTTTTGGAAGATTAATCTCTTAGATTAAATCTTTAGCATATGAATGTGTATGAAGATTATGCATATAGATGAATACATGCATGTGTGTGAGTCGTAAAGTATGTATATATATACATGCATGTATACGTGAGTATATATATACATGTATGTATGATGGGTTTTTCATTTAGCTACATATACATACATGTATGTATGAATATATGGGTAAAAAGTATGCATATGCATACATACATACACATGTCGTAAATGTATATATATATATATATATATATATATGTATGTATACAATTGGGAAAAACAAAAACCAATGATAACCTACGAAAAGATAACCTATTTTTCAAAAAGTGTTCTTTTGTCATAATTAATAAAATAGTCATAAAATCAATTTTAAATAAATAACATAAAAATTCTGGAATAATAACTATATATATGTATATACTTTAGAAAAATAAAAGAGATTTGATAAAATGGATTAATATAATTTATATTACAAAACTAGTTGTAAAAACGTCAAAAATCGGCTTAAAAACGTGATTTCGAGCACTTATAAATTCTTAACAGCAATGAAAATATATTTTTATGAGAAAAATTATTTTTAAACTTATATAAATATATATCTAAGAATATGTGATTGTGTTGGATTAAACTATGTCGCAAAAAGCCGAAAAACGTCATATTTGACTTAAAAATTGTAAACTATTTTTGTAAAATTTCAAAAATAAAAATAAATGAATTAATAAACATGTTAAGATATAACGGTGGATACGGTTAATCGGGTTGCTTATGGAGTCAACAACGGCTTATTAAAAGTATATAAAAATATTAATTGGAATCATTATCAAGTCAAGTAAGTTGGAGGATCAACTTACCTGTTAAAACGACTTGAAATTCTTAACTATCCTTTATAAATTATTTAGGGCATTGTATCGACGGTTAGAGTTCAGATTTCCGGCTTAGAACTGTGAGTTTCCATAGCCCCACTTTTATCAATTTAATGTTTTGGGGGAAAATATGCCTAGTTTATTTTATTGATATAATTAAAGATGGCATGAATCTTATAATTGACATGTGATGACCTTGAGTTTGGTTTAAAATTTTGTCCCTCGCTGTTTATTTATTTATGCCATAATCATTAGCTCCGGTAAAGGGGCCGCTGTTTATATTGATAGATCTATCGGGTGTGACAACCCGCCCCTAGTCAGTCGCGCTGGTCGTATTCTAGATTGGGGTAATATAAATAAAAAGGGGCGTGTGGATGTTTTGGTTTGATTATGGGCTCAATGGTTAGATCACTATCGTAAATCTAGTTAATTTACGTTAAGTCATTATGAGGGATATTGCATGATAATTATGTCAATAGTATTTATTAACACCGGGTAAGGTGTTGGATTATTTATTCCGGGAGCTTGACTTGACGAGTGTTTTAATATAAAAACTCTATAGAACTCACCAGCTTTATGCTCACTGTTTATTTTGGGCATATTTTCAGGGTAACGTTTTATGATCATGGAGGATGAGGCAAGTGTTGGCTGGACTGGTGTTAAAGTTGGCTTGTTGGGACCGCTTGAGTATTATGAATAATGTTTTTAAGTAAACTTTTGGTTGTAAAAAAAATGGTACTATGAAATAAATGATGACTTTTGAAAAATAATTTCCTTAACTCCAGTTTACACGACCAACTATTTTTAATTAACACTTAGTCTAATAAAATAATTATCAACTTCCGTTACCACCACCGCAATTGTTCTTCCGCTGCGATTTTCGGGGTGTTACAGAATTTGGTATCAGAGCCAACGGTTGTAGTGAACTAGTAAAACTAGTCTACAACGAAAAAGTATGCCAACACTTGCCATCCATGAGGTAAAAATTTTGATTATTTGAATCTTTATTTAATTATGACTAAGTAGATTTGTACGGATGTTCCCGAGTCACCGATGTCTGACACAGTACCGATTCATATTGTTGACGCCAAGGGTGGGTCCCCGTTACTTACGTTAACTTCTTTATTGGGACCAGCCTTTGCATGTCAATGTCCGGGTAACCAACATAATGGTTGGTTGTTCGAGGGTGACGATGAGTTGATAGAGGAGCCAGTAGTGGCTGCAGCATCAGAAGAGTTAGTGCCGATTTTTTATTTTTTATTTTTGTGTTCTGGAATTGCCACCGATGGTGCCAGTCTAACCGAACAATCTCTATCGTTTGGTCTACTCGTGGAAATGGCGTAAGGTTTCTTCGACTGAGGTTTCTGTTGATCCAGAGGTTGTTGGTATGGGTACTTTAGTGATTGCTAGTGGTATTGCGGAGCCTGAGCCGGGAGGGCAAGGGTCGAGCGTTGGGACGAGATGACTCGTTAGATAGTTAGTTCTGTTATGGGAGGTGGAGTTACTTCCACCTTTGAACGTAGTGAGTCTTCGGGATCCGCGTCTAGTGGATCCTTGGATTATTTGTTGGGGTCTTTGGTGACCCGTTGTGTTGAGTTTTAGTACCAGATCTCTTCCGTCAAGGGAAAGATGAATGAGCATGACGGATGGATTAGCGATGCTAATCATATGATAAGTATTGTCAGTGATCAGCAGGTATTTGGTTCTGAGGTTGTGTTACAGGTGATTGAGTTGCAGCATAGTGCTGATAGTTAGTAGGTCAGCCAAGACCTGATACAGTTCGGGAGTGATTCAGTGGAAAAAGTGGATACCGTAACATTGGTGGATGTCGATTTTGCACCAAATGTAACCGCTATGGGCATGATACTCCATATTATTGGAACAAGTCAGGAGAAGGGACCGCAAATCTTACACAAAGTCGCTACGAGTGCGGAGCTACTAATCATTTCAAAAGAGATTGCCCTAAATTAAAGAATCAAGGTGCGAAAGGAAGGGCATTCGAGATGAACGCGAGAGAGGCCCAAGAAGAACCATCCGTTGTTGCCGGTACGTTTCTCGTAAACAATAAATACGCCTCTGTGTTATTTGATGCAGGTGCCGATTTAAGTTTTGTTTCTAAAGAGTTTGAACCGTTACTTGGTATTAAACCTAGCAAGTTAAGAAATAAGTATATTATAGAAATAGCCAATGGAAGGAAAATATAGACAGATACCGTAATTAAGGGATGTACTATGAACATCGAGAACCACTCTTTTTGTATTGACCTTTTACCCGTGAACCTTGGAAGCTTCGATATTGTAATTGGAATGGATTGGTTATCCAAAAATCACGCTGAGGTGGTATGCTTTGAGAAGATTGTTCGCGTACCAATTGCCAATAAAGAAGTATTAACCATTCGGGGAGAAAAACGAGATCCTACTTTGAAGATTATTAGCGTCGTGAAGGCTAGAAAGTACTTGCAGGAAGGTTATCCATCGTTTTTTATTAAGGCGATAGACTAAAGGATGCGGAGCAAAGGATTGAAGATATACCCGTAGTAAGAGACTATCCGAAAGTCTTTCCTGAGGAACTACCGGGTATACCTCCTGAACGTCAAGTCAAATTCAAGATTGATTTAGTGCCTGGGGCAGCTCCTATTACCCGATCGCCTTATCGATTGGCACCAACAGAAATGAAGGAATTAGCCCAACAACTGCAAGAACTTCTTGATAAGGGATTTATGAGACCGAGTTTCTCACCTTGGGGAGCGCCAGTCTTATTCATGAAAAAGAAAGATGGGTCTTTCCGTATGTGTATCGATTATCGTGAGCTGAAAAAAATCACCATAAAAAATCGATATCCTCTTCCTAGAATTGATGATTTATTTGATCAACTCCAGGGGTCTAGCTTCTACTCGAAGATAGATCTGAGATCCGGATATCATCAACTGCTAGTGACAGAAGAAGATGTACCGAAGACTGCCTTTCGTACTCGCTATGGTCATTACGAGTTTGTGGTTATGCCTTTTGGACTAACCAATGCTCTTGCAGTATTTATGGATCTCATGAACAGGGCATGCATACCTTATTTGGATAAATTTCGTGATTGTATTCATTGATGACATATTTGTCTATTCACGAACAAAGGAAGAGCATGAGCAGCATTTGAAGTTAATCCTTGAGACGTTAAAGAAAGAAAAGCTCTATGCTAAATTTTCAAAGTGTGAGTTTTGGCTGAGAGAAGTCCAATTCTTGGGTCACGTTATTAATGAAAGTGGTATTCATGCTGACCCCGCAAAGATTGAAGCAATCAAGAATTGGAGTGCACCGCAGTCGCCAACTGAAGTCCGTCAATTTTTAGGGTTAGCCGGTTACTATCGAAGGTTTATTGAGAACTTCTCACGTATAGCTCAACCGTTAACCTTATTAACACAGAAGGATAAGAAATACGTATGGACGGAGAGTCAAGAGAATGCCTTTCAATGTTTGAAGCAGAAGTTGTGCAGTGCTCCTATTTTATCCCTTCCAGAAGGAAGCGATGGGTTCGTAGTTTACTGCAATGCATCTAGATTGGGTTTTGGGTGTGTGTTAATGCAAAGGGATAAAGTTATAGCCTACGCATCTTGACAGCTCAAGACGCATGAGAAGAACTACACCACCCATGATCTAGAACTCGGAGCGGTCGTTTTTGCATTAAAAATCTGGAGACATTATTTGTATGGAACCAAACGCACTATCTTTACGGATCATAAGAGTCTTCAGCATATCTTCGACCAAAAAGAGCTTAATATGTGTCAACGTCGTTGGGTGGAACTTCTAAACGACTATGATTGTGATATTCGATATCACCCTGGTAAGGCTAATGTGGTAGCTGACGCATTAAGCAGAAAGGAACGAGATAAGCCAAGGCGAGTGAGAGCCATGGAGATGACGATTCAATCTGATCTTATTTCACATATTTGTATAGCTCAGAATGAAGCTCTCAAGGATGTTAGTTTGAAAAATGAGGATCTTCGAGGAATGATTAAGGATTTGGCCTTAACCAACAGTATTAGATATTTTATGGGTCGAATCTGGGTACCGCTCTTGGGAAAGCTACGAGAGTTGATTTTGAATGAAGCTCACAAATCTAAGTACTCCATTCACCCGGGTTCTGATAAGATGTATAAAGGCGCCAAGGAACGTTATTGGTGGCCAAACATGAAGCGCGACATAGCAACTTACGTAAGTAAGTGTTCCACCTGTGCGAGAGTAAAAGCAGAACACCAAAAACCTTCTGGTTTGCTTACACAGCCTGAAATCCCACAATGGAAATGGGAACGAATCGCTATGGATTTTATCACCAAATTACCTCGAACATCGCGTAATCATGACACCATCTGGGTGATCATTGACCGTCTAACTAAATCAGCTCATTTCATCCCAATTAAGGAGACGGATTCAATGAAGAAACTCGCTAAAATATATATCAAGGAGGTTGTATCTCGTCATGGAGTGCCAGTTTCTATTATTTTAGACAGGGATGGACGATTCACGTCACGATTTTGGCGATCACTACATAAAGCATTAGGCACCAAATTGAATTTAAGCACGACATATCATCCACAAACTGATGGTCAGAGTGAAAGGACCATTCAGACACTCGAGGATATGCTTAGAGCTTGTGTTATTGATTTTGGTGGAAGTTGGGACACTCATCTACCATTGGCAGAGTTTTCTTATAACAATAGTTATCATGCTAGTATTAAGGCAGCACCTTTTGAAGCCTTATACGGTAGAAAATGTCGATCTCCTCTCTGTTGGGCAGAAATTGGAGAAAAATAACTAACTGGCCCTGAAATCATTCAGGAAACGACCGACAAAATGTCAAAAATCAAGAGTCGTTTGGAAACTGCCAGGGCTAGGCAGAAGAGTTACGCTGACAACAGAAGGAAACCATTGGAATTTGAGGTTGGGGACAGAGTGTTTTTTAAAGTATCGCCTTGGAAAGGCGTTATTAGATTCGGTAAGCAAGGAAAGCTCAATCCCCGATATATTGGACCGTTTGAAATTCTTCAACGTGTGGGTTATGTTGCTTATCGTCTAAAGCTGCCAGATAAACTCAGTGGCATCCATGATGTATTCCATGTATCTAACTTAAGGAAATTGTTGGGCTATAATTATATGAGGCATGAACATTTGTTTTGGGCTTGTTTATCTTTTAGTTAGTGGGCTAGTTAGTGATTATGATTGGGCCATGTGGGCTTCAACTAGGTTTACGATTTTCATTGAGGACTATATAAGCCTCATATGTTTGTGTTTATGATTAAGCTTTTCGAATACAATTGCTATTTACGATTTCTCTCTTTATTGTGTTTACGATCAGCTTCTTCAAGTAGTATTCTTCATTCAAGACTTGATCTTCTCATTAGATCTTGTCTATTTCATCTACTTACCTCTTGAATCAATCTTATACAAGGTTTCCGCACTTGTATTTGATCAAATATCGTGTGTTTGGGAGATTTACGGACCTACAATTGGTATCAGAGCTAAGAATCTTAGATTCGAGGCTCTCACGATATTGATTCAAGAGTTTTCTGGGTTGGTGTTCGTGTTTCTGTTGAAGATTTGAAGATTCGAGGGTGTTTTTGGTGTTTCCGATCATCGCTGCTGCTGTGTTCTTGGAGATTTGAGTGTTTACGACATCATCGGTTGAAGATCTGCTGTATTTTCGTGTTTACGACTTCAAGAAGTCATTTTTATTGCGTTTACGACATCAAGATTGCATTTTTACGGTGATTACGATTCGTACATTTGGAGTTTACGACTTTTCCAGGTCGTAATCAGCGTTTACGACTTTGCAGTATCGGAATCAAGGGTCGGAATCGAAGTTTACGATCAGTTGGATCGTAATTAACGTTTACGATTTTCTCTAATCGGAATCTGGTGTTTACGACTAAGGGATCGTAATCTGTAATCGTAATCGACGTTTACGATATTTTAAGGCGGCTTTTGTGTTTGCGATTTAGAGTATTATCGGAAACAGTGTTCACGATCGTAATTAGCCATTTACGATCGTAATCAAGGGTTGGTTATCGTAATCTCATATTTTTGGACGTTTGGACTTTAGTTTTAAGCTTCCTAAGCTTTCGTAATGGATTTTGAGCCGAGTATGTACCAGAAATTGGATTTCGAGATCGGATCTATAACTCGCCCGCCAAGACTAACTTCAGCGGATAATTTCTTAGAATGGAAATACAGATTCGAAAATCATTTGAAGAGTGTGGATCTGAGGTTATGGAGGGCTGTTGTGAATGGACCGTTTACACCTACTCACGCAACAGGACCAAATGCAGGGAAAGAGAAGAAAGAAGATGAGTATGATGATGATGACTGGGAGAGGTGCAACAAGGCTGAGAGGGCATTTGCGATAATGACTATGGCCCTAACTCCAGATATTGCTCAAGGATTCAAACACTGCAAAACAGCAAAGCAACTGTGGAATGCTTTGATTGTTGCTTATGAAGGGAACCCTGATATTAAGGCTAGTCGGAAGCAGATGTTGAAGCAGAAGTTTAACTTGTTCAATCATATTCAGGGTGAATCGTTTGAAGCTCAAGTTCAGAGGTATGTGTCACTGATGGCAGAGATGTCAAGTTATGGAGTAGAGCCAGATACTGAAGACAAGAATTTAAAGTTGCTGAACAGTCTGCCTAAGTCTTGGAACACCAATATATCAATCATCAAAGACAACAATAGGCTGAGTGAAGTGACTTTGGATGAATTAATCAACAAGCTGAAATCCAAGATGATCGATGATAAGCAGAGAGAGCTGAACCACATAAGTTCTCTGAGTTTGGCTGGAAAGTTGAATCAGGCTTTGCTGTCGGAAGAAGTTGAGGGTAAGCATGAAGGAAAGTTTACAGGGAGTGGATCAAGCTCAGCTCCTATGTCTAGTGCTTTTGTTGCACAGCCTCAAGGCAGTTCAAGCGGAGGTGTCAACTCTGAAGATGTCAATGATCCTAACTTTGCCCTTGGTATGGGTTTCATGAACAGCTATCATGCCCTTGTGGCCGGGAATCTTGTACCTTCTGATATGGTGGCTGGTGATCTTAATCAGATAAATCCTGAGGACGTGGAGATGCTGGATGTCTCTTGGCAAATGGCCATGGCTGTCTTCAGAGCCAAGAAATTTATGGCCAAAACTGGAAGGAACGTCTGGAAGGATCAGGATAAAATCAGAATGGGGTTTGACAAGTCAAAGCTAAGGTGCTATAACTGTGATGAGTATGGTCACTTTGCCAGGGAATGCACGAAGCCCAAGAAGGAAAGAGCTGAAGAAAAGAAGGTTGCTGAAGTGAAAGGAAAGGGTGATGCCAAGGCACTGGTGGTTCAGGAAGGTGGTGGTTATGACTGGAGTTCTCAGATGAAGGATCTTAGTTTGTCACATGCTTTGATTGCTACTGCAGAAGAGGATAATGAAGAAAATCATGCCTTTGTGGTCACTGATGAAGGAAAGCCTGAGGAGAGTCAGATAGAAGACAAGGAAGCGTTCGTTGCTGATGCTGAAAACCTAAAGGTATGTTCTGATCCCACTTGTGCTCGTATTATTCCCGGTCTTAGACAAATCTGTAAGAATTATCAAATAGAATTGTTTGAGGTCAAGTGTGAGAGGAGCTCATTTAAGGGTAGATGGGTAAAAAATGAGGAAAAGGTTAAGGCACAAAAGCTAGATATAGTGAAGTACCAACAGATAGCAACTGAGAAATCTATCCTGTATGATAATGCCAAGTTAGAAATAGCTGACCTTAGAAAACAGGTAGATGAATTGACTCATAAGACTAATGAGATGCAAGTTCAGTTAGATATGAATCAATTGAGAAACAAGAGAATGCTTCAGGCAGGTAAAGAACTATCTCAGGCAGTTGTTTGTGGACAAGTAGGAAAACACACACCAGGTTTTGGATCAGAAAAGTCTGACAAGTCCGTGGCCGCAAATGTTATAATTCCCCCACCTATCCCTAGAGATATCATAGGAATGCTCTATGAGGAGGACCAGGTAGATAGAACTAGATCAGGATATCATGAAGCAGGTCCTCCTATAGATAGCTTGATGGTTGGTGTGACCCCTATGACAGAAGTAGAGAAAGAACAGGAGAAACTTGGTTTATATAGGACAGGTAGTCAGAACAATGTAGTTGACCTCACAACTAAACCAGGTTCTTCCCAGGAATCTTTAAACAATAATGTTAGTTCATCTAATGTTTTTGTTACATGTGCAGATGTTGTAGGCATTGAAGATGTATCTGGGGAGGATGCTGAATGCTTGAGGGTCAATGAGTGTCATGAGTCTAGTTGTTCTGTTTCTAGTTTACCTAAGGATGACGTTCTGGCATCTGTGTCAGAACTTGAAGCATCCAAGTCCAGTCAAATTGTCTTGTTAAAACATGTTTCTAATCCTAATGAAGTCGTTAGTTCGTTTAAAATGCGTGTTCCTAACACAAAGATTGGCCGTAAATCTAAGCCCAATGATTTTGTTCCGTATCCCCAGGTTGTGTCTACTTATAATAGAACTGATAAATCAAAATCAGAACAATTTTGTTTAATAACATAACCTGAAAAACATTCAAAACGTGTGATACACAAATGGGATGATCAACCGGAATGGAAGTCGTCTTACCCAAGACGCTCATACTTGTGTAGCAATGTCAATGGGCCTAGACAAATGAATTGTTTTCAATGTGGTCAACCAGGTCATTTTGCTGCTAATTGTATGAACAGACCCTATGAGCCATATTATCCGCAGAACAAGCGGACAACTATGCTTGAGAAAATGATGAGGGGTGAGAACAGAACTCAAAAACAGCAAGCATCGTCACAGGGGAAGCAAAGTTCTGAACCAATGAAGACTCAACAGTCTAAGGTTCTAAACACAAAGGCTCCAGTGACGAAGCCTGTTAATGAAAGGAGAGATGTGGGCCAAACTTCCAAACCTGCTTATGCAGCTAAAGGAGCTTTCAACAAACCAAATAAAATGAAAACAAAACCTTTTGAGAAACAAGTACTTAAAGTCAATCAGGCTGCTAAACCTAAGGGTAAAGCAGTTATGGAACAACCAAAAGTTGTCACTCAACCAAAACAAATGGTTTATACCAAATTAAAACTTGAGTGGACACCTATCATCAAAACAAAAGGTAAAAAGGCCACATCTCCTCCAAGGAATGTTTCACCCACAAAGAACTCTGCCAGTAGCTCTAACTCTCAAAAACAACCAAATTGGAAACCAAAAATTCATGTTAAAGTTTTAAATGAATCCGAATCAAAAGCAGGAATGTCTTTCAAGATGGTTAATTACACTGACTCCAAGGGAGTGCCCAGATCTGTCATGACCTGGGTACCTGACTCTAACTGATTTATGGTTTGTGTAGGGACAGCCGAGAAGATCTGTCAACAATCTCTGGTATGTTGATAGTGGTTGTACCCGACATATGACCGGAGATCTGTCTTTGTTAGATGAAGTTGAAGATTTCAATGGAGGAAGTGTTTCTTTTGCTGGAGGTGTGGGAGGAAGAATTTCAAAGAAAGGAGTTGTCAAGAATGGAAGTCTGACTTTTTCAGATGTGCATTATGTAGAGGAGCTGTCCCACAGCCTGCTAAGTGTGTCACAGATATGTGATCGGGATTTCTCTGTGATGTTCAACAAAAAGGAATGCATCATTCTTAAGCCTGGTGTAATAATTCCTGAAGAATGTATCTTAATGCGTACACCAAGGCACGGGAATTCTTATCAATTGAACATGGGAAAGCCTCCATCATCTGAAGCAGCTTGTCTTATTTCAAAACAGACTGAGAATCTTGCATTGTTGTGGCATCGTCGTCTGGGACATGCAAACATGAAGAATCTATCCAAGCTGGCTAAAGGAGAGCATGTCAGAAATCTTCCGATCAAAGACTTCTCTTCAATAGAGAAGTGTGTGGCTTGTGCTAAGGGGAAGCAGCACAAACTGCCACATCGTCCAAAGGTTGCAAATTCTGTCTCTTCTGTGCTTCAACTCTTACATATGGATTTGTTTGGTCCCATGCAGGTACAAAGTGTCAGCAAGTTTTCATACTGCCTCGTGATAGTGGACGACTACTCGCGGTTTACTTGGGTCTTTTTCTTGTCTAACAAGTACGAAACTCCAGCCCTAGTAAAGCAGTTTGTGACTCTTATTGAAAACCAGCTGGATAAAAGAGTGAAGGCAATCAGATCTGACAATGGGACGGAATTCAAAAATGCTGAGCTGAATATGTTTTGTGGTGAAAAGGGGATTGAAAGGCAGTTCAGTGCTCCTTACACTCCTCAGCAGAATGGAGTTGCCGAAAGAAGAAATAGGACACTCATTGAAGCGGCTAGAACAATGATGTGTGAAGCAAAATTACCGATCTTCTTTTGGGCAGAAGCTGTGAATACTGCTTGTTATGTACAAAACAGAGTTCTTCTGAACAAACGTCACGAGCAAACTCCATATCAGATCATTTATGGAGAGAAACCGAAGGTGGGTTATTTCAAGACGTTCGGGTGTCCGTGCACGGTGCTGATCCAGTCCGATGTAGGGAAATTCGAAGCGAAGGCCGATGAGTGCTATTTTGTTGGTTATTCAGCAAATAGTGCTTATCGTGTGTACAACAAGACCACTGGGTTGATCATTGAGGCATTCAATGTAGATTGGATGGAGGACAATCCTACTGATGCGGGAACTGGACCTAATTGGATCTTCGACTATGGATCATTGTTTGAGGGATTTAATTTCTCGAATGTTTTCCACAATTTGGGCGAAGAAGAAGACATTGTAGCTCCCAGTGCAGATGTAAGACCTCATGTGGATAGAGCATCAGCTGAATCTTCTCGGAATGCAACTGCTGATATTCCAGAATGTTCAGGAACACGTGATGCTCCAGTGGATTCTCAAGGCTCAGGTATGTCTGAAAATGTTGTTAATACTAATCTGCCTGTTAATGTTTCAGTGCCTGAAGTCCAAGAGAGCAGAATCAACAAGGATCATCCACTGAGTAATGTTGTTGGGCCAGTGACAGCGGGTGTCACCACAAGAAGCCGCACAGGACACATCAACTTTTGTATGTTTTCCTGCTTCATCTCCCAAATTGAACCTCCCAATGTGATGGTTGCTCTCAAAGATCCAAACTGGATGGAGGCCATGCACAATGAACTCAATCAGTTTTCAAAGCTGGGAGTGTGGCGTCTTGTGAAGCGGCCAGAAGACAAGAAGGTGATTCCCACGAGATGGTTGTACAAGAACAAAAAGGATGACTCGGGGATCATTGTAAGAAACAAAGCAAGGTTGATAGTACAAGGGCACAGGCAAGTCCACGGTATCGACTATGATGAGGTTTACGCTCCGGTGGCAAGATTGGAAGCAATTCGGATCTTTCTAGCTGTAGCTTCGTATCTCAATTTTACCGTACATCAGATGGATGTGAAGACTGCCTTCCTGTATGCAGAGATGAACGAGGAAGTCTATGTTGCTCAACCACCAGGGTTCATAGATGAAGAAAATCCAGATCACGTTTATCTGCTGGATAAGGCTTTGTACGGTTTGCATCAAGCTCCTAGAACCTGGTATGAAACGTTGTCCAATCACCTGGTGGAGAATGGATATACAAGAGGAGTCGTTGATCAAACATTGTTTAGGAAAAGGGTGGGAGAAGACATTATCATGGTGCAAGTGTATGTAGATGATATTATCTACGGATCGACAAACGAAGAATTGTGCACCGAGTTTGAGGAGATTATGAAGAAGAAGTTTGAGATGAGTGACCAAGGCGAGATGAGTTTCTTTCTTGCACTTCAAGTCAAGCAGAATGATTCTGGGATTCTTATTCATCAGGAGAAGTATGTGAATGAGATTCTGGAAAAGTTCAAGATGCAGGATTGCAAGCCCATCGCCACTCCCATGGCATCCAGACCACTCTTGTCAGCAGATCTTAACGGGGAGTCAGTGAGTGAATTCCATTATCGGTCGATGATTGGATCACTAATGTACTTGACAGCAAGCAGGCCAGACATCATGTATGCAGTTTGCGTGTGTGCTCGATATCAGGCTAACCCTAAACTCTCTCATTTAGCTGCTGTTAAGCGTATCTTCAGGTATCTGAAGGGCAGGCCTAGGCTTGGTCTTTGGTACCCGAAGAACACTGATTTTCAATTATATGCTTTTACTGACAGTGATTATGGAGGTAGTGACCTTGACAGGAAATCTACTACTGGAGGATGTCAGTACCTGGGAGATAGGCTCATCTCTTGGCAGAGCAAGAAGCAGCATACCGTATCCAAATCAACTGCCGAAGCTGAGTACGTAGCCGCATCTGCCGGTACTTCACAGGTAGTGTGGATCCAAAACCAGCTCACGGATTACGGTATGGAATTCGTTAACACTCCCATATTTTGTGATAATGCTGCTGCTCTTGAGATTGTGAAAAACCCTGTCCAACATTCCAAAACCAAGCACATTGATATCAAGGTACATTTTATTCGTGATTGCTTTGATCGTGAGCTGATTCAGCTACAAAAGGTAAGCTCCGATCAGAATGTTTCAGACATCTTTACAAAACCCCTTCCTCGTCCTAATTTTGAATCTTGTGTTGAAGGCCTGAAGATGATTGCCTTCGAGGAATGATCTGATCATCTATGTTTTTGTACAGAGTTTTTGGTTTTTAAATTTTACTTAAAAAAATATATTTAAAAAAAAAATAGAAATGGAATATGACTGAAAAATTGAGTCTTGTTTCAAAAGCCTCACAAAAACAGGGGAAGAAATGGTGCTGGTTAAACTGAAAGGTTTTTATGATGTCTTTTGATAGGACTTAAAAATTGTTCAAAGACGGTTAGAGACTGACACGTGTAAGGCTGATGTGAAAGACTGCTCGAAGATGATATGTCGGTAAGCTCAACCAAAACAATGATCATCTATGTAAGTGCAGTAATCTTAAACTCTATACATGTTTAGTTTCCCATCCTAGTCTACATGGTTTAAAAAACTGAGTCCCGACAAAAATGGGTTGAGAGTGGTATTTACCTAGTATTCACTCTCTCACACGCCATGCTTATACTGTATAAGACAACACCACAAGAAAGAAAAAGAAAAAGAAAAAGAAAAAGAATGCAAAAAATGAAAATTCTGAAAAAGAATAAGAAAAGAAAATAAAATTACTCAGTTGGTCTTCTCTGCGTGCTTATGCAGCCGACCTGATCATCAACTGATAATGTATAAAAAATAGAAATAAGTGGTAGTCAAAACAGTATTGCATGGTTCCTCAAGTTGGGGGTTTGTGAATCCTCAATAAACTCTGAGGTTGGGTAGGTTTTGCTATGGAAAATTGGGTGTGGGGACGGTTAAACATATCGGTAAATCTGTACTATATTTAAGCACTTTACTGGATGTGAGTTTCTGTGTTCAAACCACCTGACAATTGTCTAGAGTGTCTAGTAACGGAAGCTGAAAAGGGTTCCTCAGTCAAAGACCTGTCTGAAATTATCTGTGTAAAATACCAGCACCAGGTATGTTAATATTTGAAATGTCTGAGGAAAGTTTGTAAATATTTTAATTTGGTTTTGATTTTATCTGTTTTAACTTTTTAAATTTTTTATTGATCATGATCGGATACTCGGGTATGACTCTGAGGGGAAGTTTTGTGAAAATTCTCAAAGTGTTTAAAATCTTAAAATTTTGTGAGAATTATCAAGTTTGGGGTAAACTTGTTTGAATTTAAAAGGTTGAGGGGGTTATTTGAAAACTTTTAATGTTTACGGTTTTAGGGAGGGGGGCTTTGTGTAAATATTGTGTTATATAAAACCTTGTGTTTCCGATTCTTCTTTATTTACGATCTCCTCTTCCTCTCCCGTTTACGATCCCAATTTCCGAAACCCTAACCACCGTCCTCCGCCGTCCCTTGCCGGAAAAACACTCCTTAGCCCGTTTCCGACCACCTCTCTTCAAACAAACTGCACCATCGTGATCGTAATCGATTTCCGACCAAGAACCACATCACAATCGCCTGTTTACTCAAGGTTTTCTTGATCTATTCACGGGTTTAGTGTTTTGAGCCCTAAATCGCGATTGTTCACAGTTTCTGATCTTTTCGAGTCACTATTACAAGTGTTGAAGTCGATTGTTGGTCTACAACTCGTAAAAGGTAGTTGTCGATGACCTGTTTGCATATTTTGTGGTGTTTAAACTGTTTACGAGTTTTTGCAGGTACAAAATGGTGGTTCACGGCGTTTACGACCGTCGTGATTGAAGAAGACGACGATTCGATGTTCACGATCGGTGTTTACGATCGCCGATTACGATCGGCGATTACGATTGTTGTTTCCGACATTTGTTTACGATCCGAGATTACGACAAACATTGACTCCGATTGGGCTTAGTGATTAATTTGATGTTTACGATTGGGCTTGCTCGATTACGATTGAACCTAAATTACCCTGATCGTAAACCTAGTTAGAAGATCGTAAACCCAGTTGCAGGAATCGTAAACTCATTGATGGATCGTAAACCCTCATAAATTGAAAATTAAAATCTTAAACACTTAATATTTTTGAGAATCTCAGTAAGTTGGTCGTTTTTGAGATAAAATTTGTCGGTCTTTGTAAGTATGTGCTTAATTCAATTATTTTCTCTAAAATGTTCAAATTGAATTTTTGTGAAGTACAAAAGTAATATGTGATTGTCAATTGAACACGTTAAGGGTAAATAATCATAATTGCTTATTTAATGATCATGTCTGATGCATATGTCTTGTCTTACTCAGATGGCTGAAGAGATGCTGATTGGAGATATAAAATATGAACCAGACCATTGTATGCCGGCATACCTAGAAGATCCGCCAGAAAAAACACATGGAGTTATTTTACTCGCTGGTGGCAGGGATGAACACATGCAAAATAAATTATGCCCTGAGGACGAATGTGCTCATCGACGAGATGCTGGTCAGAGAGTTTTGGGGGTCTGCTAGAGTGAATTCTGACAAGACTAGGATTACTGCAACGGTCAGCAACAGACAAATTGTCATTGAAGAAGAAGACATAAGGCAGGGCCTAAACATAACAGATGAAGCTTCTGATCCAATCTCATACACAAAGGAGGTAGTTCTTGCTGGTGCTCAATCTATGGGGTACGAGGGGAAGTTTCCGCCTATTTTCAAGAAGCTGCTGCCTCATTATTGGAGGTGCCTAGCTCATTATATGCAGAAGTCTTTCCTAGGGAAGAGAACAAGTTTCGATCAGTTGAATTTCATTCACGGAACAGCTCTTGTAGCACTTGCCTTGGATTGGAAGTTTAATTTTTCAAAGATGATGCTGCTAGACTGGGCAGGCAATGCCATGCTGAGCGCCAGAGAGCAATTTTTAATGACTCCTAGGTTTGTGCAATTAGTGGTAATGAAGAAGTATCCGATGATAGAGGAGAGAATTGAGAAGCTTGATGTAAAGGTCATGGATAATGGGGTCTTTGGGTTGCAAACCCAAGATAGAGCAGGAAAGCAAACATTTGAAGGAATATTGGAATGGGCAAAGAGAGGTGCGTTCCCTGAAGTTGCACGGGAACAAGTAATGGATGACTCTGAGCCAGAGGCAGATGTGCCTGAAGTTAATGCATCGATTGCCGAAGACCAAGACTTGACAGTAACTCCAGCTGTCAATGTTCAAGAAGATGATGTCATTTCATCCGATGAAGAAAATATAGTGGATGACATCCTTACTGGCCAGGACATAACTGAAGATGATATTTATGGGGACTTGGAGCCACTAACCCATAAAAGGTCAAGAGAAGATATGATTGGGTCGTCTGGCAGTGATGATACACCTCCTGAGCTGAATATAAACGTTGATGAAGCTTTCGTTGAAGAACCCGTCCCTGCTCGTGAACCATCTCCGAGAAAGAAATCTGATCCTAGGAGCATACGGTTCAAATTCACCAAGACTAGCTCAAGCCTTTTGGTTGTACAACCAGCTGGACCCAGTTCTGAGGGTGCCAGTGGTCAAGAAGAAACTGTTAATGAAGCCCTTCAAGAGCAACCGTCTCTCACACAGACTGAAGATGGTGATGATCAACCTGCCCCTGTGCAGCAAGCAAGTCCGATTCTGAACGTGCAAAGCCCTGTACGTGAAGATAGGCAATTTCTGGAGGTTGAGAGCACCTTCGTTGTTCCAAGTCCGGTTAGAGTAAGCATCTCTACCGCGACCAGCCAACCACTCGCAGCTCCAGGTTTCCGCCCATTGATGGCTGCTGAGCTTCCAGTTGATTTGAGGATTAGTGCTGATCCTCAGATCAACTTCCTGATCTCTCAGAATAGGATCAGACAGAATGAGATCAAGGCTCTCATGGAAGAAAACCAGCGTTTGAGAGAGAAGGAGGAGGCAAGCAGCAAATATATGAGAGAGTATGAGGTGGCAGACAAGGAAAGAATGGAATATCTTTACAAGATGATAAAGGACCTGAGAAGGAAGGTTAATCAACTGACAGATGGTGCAGGGCCTAACAACACGGGTGCCCCTGGTCAGAGTTCATCTCAGGGAAATCAAGCTACTGATGCAATGGAGGCTGACGAAGGTGATGAAAATATTGTGATGCCTGATTACGCCCACTGTGGCAGGATCATCTCAAAGGCTCCAAGCTTCCACGAAAACTGGTTCAAGGAGTTTTTCCAAGGACCAGCTCCCACACAGTACACCATTGATGTTGGTGAAAGCTCGATTGATAGACGTGGGAGTCGTGAGACTATTTTATGCTGGCATTACGATATGGAGAAGAAAATCTTTGCCGTGATCCGTGACGGCTATAGTCCAGTGGAGTATTACTCTACACGTGCTCAATTCCACTCCTGGACTGAGCCTGAGATCAGGAGTCTTCTGAGAGCTCCATTTATTAACAGACGGAATGGACCAGAAGGTAATCAGATCAGAGATAATCTGCTTGGCCACATGGAGAATAATTTCAGAGATTTCGAGCTGAAGGAGGTCAGGTGGAGAGAGACCGGGACTGACCCTGTGACAGGGGAGTCTATTGGAGAAGCACGGAGGCCACCAACTAAGCGCACAAGGGTGATTAATATGTTGGATGAGATCGAGGATGAAACACTGGTAAGAAACTTTGATTGCTGGTATTACGATCCAACAACACATGAAGTGGTGGTTCTCTGCAAGCCGATGCGTCAATTCAGATTTTATGATCCGGTGGATTTGCTTAGATTTGGTGAGAGAGATATCAAGCTTCTGGCCACCCAACCCATCTTTGGAGACGAGAATGACATGGCGAATGCTTTAAGGGTTGGTATTTTTGATGGGGCAGCAAAGAAGATTGTGGAGAACAGGTGGTGGTCGAACAACATTCAAACCTCATTCCGGTTTGATTTGATGCTGCCTTGAAGGTTCAAATGATTCATGCCTAGGGGAAGATTGTTGGGCTATAATTATATGAGGCATGAACATTTGTTTTGGGCTTGTTTATCTTTTAGTTAGTGGGCTAGTTAGTGATTATGATTGGGCCATGTGGGCTTCAACTAGGTTTACGATTTTCATTGAGGACTATATAAGCCTCATATGTTTGTGTTTATGATTAAGCTTTTCGAATACAATTGCTATTTACGATTTCTCTCTTTATTGTGTTTACGATCAGCTTCTTCAAGTAGTATTCTTCATTCAAGACTTGATCTTCTCATTAGATCTTGTCTATTTCATCTACTTACCTCTTGAATCAATCTTATACAAGGTTTCCGCACTTGTATTTGATCAAATATCGTGTGTTTGGGAGATTTACGGACCTACAGAAATGTATTTCCGATGAGGCGCTGATCATACCGTTAAAGGAGATACGAATTGATAGCAAACTGAACTTTACTGAAGAACCAGTTGAGATCGAAGACAGGAAAGTGCGGAAACTCCGACGTAGTAAGATCAGGCTAGTTAAAGTTAGATGGAACTCGAAGCGCGGGCCTGAGTATACCTGGGAGCGAGCTGATCAAATGAAGAAGAAATACCCTCATCTATTTTCGCCCGGTAAGAATTCAAAAAAAAATTCGGGACGAAATTTCTAAAAGGAGGGGTGACTGTGACACCTGACAAAAATGTCGTACTACAAGTCATAATTTAATAAAAATAAATATTATTTTATTTGATAAATAAAAGTTTAATTCCGTCATGTAAAAAATATTTCGTTAACAAACGTTGGTGACAACGCAAGATATGAGTAACCCGGTATCCACCAAAAAGAAAAAGAATATAATTAAAAATGACTGGTAAATCAAGTATGGCGAAAATTATTTTGGATTATACCATTGCTTAGCGTAATTTAATTCCATTAATTTTCATATAATTACTTTTACGTTTCGGGTCGAAAAATTTACCAATTATACCCCGATATACCAGTATTATACCTGTAAACTACCCAACTCTATAAAATACACATATATATGTATGCTACACCTGTCATGACACTTGTAAGATGACTTTACTTGTAACCTTTACAAGTAATCATACCTATCTAGTAGGTAATGATTACCCATATACACACATACACAATTTAAATCAAAGACCACATCTTTCCACCCCCCATATCTCACGCCACCTCCCTCCTCCCTCTCTCCCCTCCCCTTTTCGGCCGTAAATCCCCCCCCCCCCTCCCTCTCTCTTTTTCATCGTAAACCATCATCATCATCATCATCAAGCCTTCAAAAACTCAAGGATTTCCAAGCTTTGTTGATCAAAACTCAAGGATTCAGGCAAGGGTTTATCATTTCCTTCATCTTTCTTCAAAAACCCAAGTATGAAGCTTTCTCTCTCTACTCTCTCTCTAAAATTCTTAAGCTTGAACTTTGATCCTCCAAAGCTTAAATGATAATGATTCTCACAAGATAAAGAGTTTTAATCCTTAAAACAAGTAAATCGGTTTGCATGCATGGGTTTAGATCAATGGGTAATGTTGATGAACGCATAATCTCATCCTAAAAACCCCATAAGAAACCTTAATGTTTTGAGATTCAAATCTTGTTCTAGTTTGAAAGATTGAAGTAAATAATTGAAAAAGATATGCATATGTGTGTATATCGTGAATGTATATATATATATATATGCATGCATGTGTCGAAAATATACATATGTATATTTATATGCATGCATATCGAAATATATGTATATGTGAGAGTGTTATGGGTTTTGGAAGATTAATCTCTTAGATTAAATCTTTAGCATATGAATGTGTATGAAGATTATGCATATAGATGAATACATGCATGTGTGTGAGTCGTAAAGTATATGTATGATGGTTTTTCATTTAGCTACATATACATACATGTATGTATGAATATATGGGTAAAATGTATGCATATGCATACATACATACACATGTCGTAAATGTATATATATATATGTATACAATTGGGAAAAAACCAAAACCAAAGATAACCTAGGAAAAGATAACCTATTTTTTAAAAAGTGTTCTTTTGTCATAATTAATAAAATAGTCATAAAATCAATTTTAAATAAATAATATAAAAATTCTGGAATAATAACTATATATATGTATATACTTTAGAAAAATAAAAGAGATTTGATAAAATGGATTAATATAATTTATATTACAAAACTAGTTGTACAAACGTCAAAAATCGGCTTAAAAACGTGATTTCGAGCACTTATAAATTCTTAACAGCAATGAAAATATATTTTTATGAGAAAAATTATTTTTAAACTTATATAAATATATATCTAAGAATATGTGATTGTGTTGGATTAAACTATGTCGCAAAAAGCCGAAAAAACGTCATATTTGACTTAAAAATTGTAAACTATTTTTGTAAAATTTCAAAAATAAAAATAAATGAATTAATAAACATGTTAAGATATAACGGTGGATACGGTTAATCGGGTTGCTTATGGAGTCAACAACGGCTTATTAAAAGTATATAAAAATATTAATTGGAATCATTATCAAGTCAAGTAAGTTGGAGGATCAACTTACCTGTTAAAACGACTTGAAATTCTTAACTGTCCTTTATAAATTATTTAGGGCATTGTATCGACGGTTAGAGTTCAGATTTTCGGCTTAGAACTGTGAGTTTCCATAGCCCCACTTTTATCAATTTAATGTTTTGGGGGAAAATATGCCTAGTTTATTTTATTGATATAATTAAAGATGACATGAATCTTATAATTGACATGTGATGACCTTGAGTTTGGTTTAAAATTTTGTCCCTCGCTGTTTATTTATTTATGCCATAATCATTAGCTCCGGTAAAGGGGCCGCTGTTTATATTGATAGATCTATCGGGTGTGACAACCCGCCCCTAGTCAGTCGCGCTGGTCGTATTCTAGATTGGGGTAATATAAATAAAAAGGGGTGTGTGGATGTTTTGGTTTGATTATGGGCTCAATGGTTAGATCACTATCGTAAATCTAGTTAATTTACGTTAAGTCATTATGAGGGATATTGCATGATAATTATGTCAATAGTATTTATTAACACCGGGTAAGGTGTTGGATTATTTATTCCGGGAGCTTGGCTTGACGAGTGTTTTAATATAAAAACTCTATAGAACTCACCAGCTTTATGCTCACTGTTTATTTTGGGCATATTTTCAGGGTAACGTTTTATGATCATGGAGGATGAGGCAAGTGCTGGCTGGACTGGTGTTAAAGTTGGCTTGTTGGGACCGCTTGAGTATTATGAATAATGTTTTTAAATAAACTTTTGGTTAAATATATTGTTCAGTGAAAGCCAACCACATATCAACATCGTTTATATCAACATACGCTTCAAACGGTTTAACTCAACTATGATAATCTTCCAATTTTAACAATAACTTTCTGACTTGTTCCAATTTCATTATCATAGTTCATCACTGTTTGCATTATAGCTTGTATCGAATTCTGAATTGCGGCAAACGCTTAAAAATCACTCATCTTTTTCGAAAACTTATACACAAAAACTTCTAACCCAAAAAAGGTGGGTATCGAAACAGAGTAAAAGTGTAGATCTCTCCGAGACGATCATTTGTGTGACACCTAACAAAAATGCCGTACTACAAGTCATAATTTCATAAAAATAAATATTATTTTATTTGATAAATAAAAGTTTAATGCCGTCATGTGAAAAATATTTCGTTAACAAACGTTGGTGACAACGCAAGATATGATTAACCCGGTATCCACCAAAAAGAAAAAGAATATAATTAAAAATGACTGGTAAATCAAGTATGGCAAAAATTATTTTGGATTATACCATTGCGAGCGTAATTTAATTCCATTAATTTTCATATAATTACTTTTACGTTTCGGGTCGAAAAATTTACCAGTTATACCCCGATATACAAGTATTATACCTGTAAACTACCCAACTCAATAAAATACACATATATATGTATGCTACACCTATCATGACACTTGTAAGATGACTTTACTTGTAACCTTTACAAGTAATCATACCTATCTAGTAGGTAATGATTACCCATATACACACATACACAATTTAAATCAAATACCACATCTTTCCAGCCCCCATATCTCATGCCACATCCCTCCTCCCTCTCTCCCCTCCCCTTTTTGGCCGTAAACCCCCCTCCCTCTCTCTTCTTCATCGTAAACCATCATCATCATCATCAAGCCTTCAAAAACTCAAGGATTTCCAAGCTTTGTTGATCAAAACTCAAGGATTCAGGCAAGGGTTTATCATTTCCTTCATCTTTTTTTAAAAACCCAAGTATGAAGCTTTCTCTCTCTACTCTCTCTCTAGAATTCTTAAGCTTAAACTTGAACTTTGATCCTCCAAAGCTTAAATGATAATGATTCTCACAAGATGAAGAGTTTTAATCCTTAAAACAAGTAAATCGGTTTGCATGCATGGGTTTAGATCAATGGGTAATGTTGATGAACACATAATCTCATCCTAAAAACCCCATAAGAAACCTTAATGTTTTGAGATTCAAATCTTGTTCTAGTTTGAAAGAGTAAATAGATGAAAAAGATATGCAGATGTGTGTATATCGTGAATGTATATATATATATATATATATATATATATATATATATATATATATATATGCATGCATGTGTCGAAAATATACATATGTATATGTATATGCATGCATGTCGAAATGTATGTATATGTGAGAGTGTTAATGGTTTTGGAAGATTAATCTCTTAGATTAAATCTTTAGCATATGAATGTGTATGAAGATTATGCATATAGATGAATACATGCATGTGTGTGAGTCGTAAAGTATGTATATATATACATGCATGTATACGTGAGTATATATATACATGTATGTATGATGGGTTTTTCATTTAGCTACATATACATACATGTATGTATGAATATATGGGTAAAAAGTATGCATATGCATACATACATACACATGTCGTAAATGTATATATATATATATATATATATATATATATATATATGTATGTATACAATTGGGAAAAACAAAAACCAATGATAACCTACGAAAAGATAACCTATTTTTCAAAAAGTGTTCTTTTGTCATAATTAATAAAATAGTCATAAAATCAATTTTAAATAAATAACATAAAAATTCTGGAATAATAACTATATATATGTATATACTTTAGAAAAATAAAAGAGATTTGATAAAACGGATTAATATAATTTATATTACAAAACTAGTTGTAAAAACGTCAAAAATCGGCTTAAAACGTGATTTCGAGCACTTATAAATTCTTAACAGCAATGAAAATATATTTTTATGAGAAACATTATTTTAAAAGTTATATAAATATATATCTAAGAATATGTAATTGTGTTGGATTAAACTATGTCGCAAAAAGCCAAAAAACGTCATATTTGACTTAAAAAATTGTAAACTATTTTTGTAAAATTTCAAAAATAAAAATAAATGAATTAATAAACTTGTTAAGATATAACGGTGGATACGGTTAATCGGGTTGCTTATTGAGTCACCAATGGATTGTTAAAAGTATATAAAAATATTAATTGGAATCATTATCAAGTCAAGTAAGTTGGAGGATCAACTTACCTGTTAAAACGACTTGATTTCTTACATGTCCCTTATAATTTATTTAGGGCATTGTATCGACGGTTAGAGTTCAGATTTCCGGCTTATCACTGTGAGTTTTCATAGCCCCACTTTTATCATTTTAATGTTTTGGGGGAAAATATGCCTAGTTTATTTTATTGATATAATTAAAGATGACATGAATCTTATAATTGACATGTGATGACCTTGAGTTTGGTTTAAAATTTTTTCCCTCGCTGTTTATTTATTTATGCCATAATCATTAGCTCCGGTAAAGGGGCCACTGTTTATATTGATAGATCTATCGGGTGTGACAACCCGCCCCCGGTCAGTCGCGCTGGTCGTATTCTAGATTGGGGTAATATAAACAGAAAGGGGCGTGTGGATGTTTTGGTTTGATTATGGGCTCAATGGTTAGATCACTATCGTAAATCTAGCTAATTTATGTTAAGTCATTATGAGGGATATTGCATGATAATTATGTCAATAGTATTTATTAACACCGGGTAAGGTGTTGGATATTTTATTCCGGGAGCTTGGCTCGCCGAGTGTTTTAATATAAAAACTCTATGGAACTCACCAGCTTTATGCTGATTGTTTATTTTGGGCATATTTTCAGGGTAACGTTTTATGATCATGGAGGATGAGGCAAGTGCTGGCTGGACTGGTGTTAAAGTTGGCTTGTTGGGACCGCTTGAGTATTATGAATAATGTTTTTAAATAAACTTTTGGTTGTAAAAAAAATGGTACTATGAAATAAATGATGACTTTTGAAAAATAATTTCCTTAACTCAAGTTTACACGACCAACTATTTTTAATTAACACTTAGTCTAATAAAATAATTATCAACTTCCGTTACCACCACCGCAATTGTTCTTCCGCTGCGATTTTCGGGGTGTTACAATTTGGCTGGTATTAGTTCCCGTAACTCTTTACGGTTCTCAAGTTACGTCAGTTTTAGTGAACCACTCAAAAATCTTGATTACTGTTTACCCAAACTCAAAATGGTCTTTTCGAACTGAACCGAACCAGAAACGAACTAAAGACAAACTAGATTTATCCGAACCTGTGCCGAACTGAAATGGAATCCGAACTGAACCCGAACAAGACCTAACCGAACTAAGACTTCGGATAAACGAACACAGACGAACCAAGGCCGAACTCGCACTTCGTTTGAAAAGTGCCCGAACTGGATCTGAACCGTGAGTTCGGAGTGGTTACAAACTGAAAAATTCGGATCTTACCCGAACTGGAAACGAACAGAAACATTTTTAACTTGAATTTTGCGATTTTCAGTGTTTTTGGACGAAATTTTCAACAAGGACTCGGATAAACTCAGAAGGAACGCTTTAGGAGAAGATCTTTCAAAGAAAGCACACCCGAGATGATCAAACGAGTACAAAATCAATTAAATTTTGTAAAAACCCCAAAATTTTGACTAAAATGATGAAAAACAGAGATTTTCGACCAGTAGAATGTACCTATTGCTCTGATACCACTTGAAAGAGCGTGAGCGTTGGATCATCTACTCGGTCATGATGAAATCAATATAAAACGTAGAACATAAGAGTAAATACAAAGGACTTTGTATTAGACCACAAAGTACACACACTTAAGATTTGACCAGAAGTCCTAAACTCTATACAAGACAAGCTATTTATAGTTGAACTTCAAAGTGCAAAACCACGACCATCCGAACTGCCAGTTCGGACAAGTTCGTGTGAGTCCGAACTGGCAGTTCGCCTCTAGTTCGGATCAGCACAATCTTGCATATTTGTCTTGTATTTGATACTTCACATGAGGACCTAGAATTATGCATCAACACAATCAGTTCAGGGGTGACGGTAATTTGTGATCTTCATGGAAAGGTGATGTATTCTGATTTTCGTGCAAACCGATGTGTCAATGTTTTTCAATTGTGGATTGGATCTGTCAGTTATATGGCCAATAGTTTCTTGAGTCATAAGTTGACATGATATTCTTTGATTGCTGATACATTGTGATGGATTTAACTCTGAGGGGGGATTTCTATGATTGGAGATTCTGGTCGTGTTGGTGATCATAGCGTGTTACAATTTTATGAAGATTGGATATTGTTCTCCTTGCAATGATGTTCATGATGTTTTTATGATTACGGAACGATTGATAGAAGTGAACCAGTATCATATGTCGGTCAAAGGTCACGGAGATGCTTGAAGTAAGGGGAAACTTTATTAGTTGTGGTAATTATACAAGATTACAAACGATGTGTACTGCATGCCTGAAGTTCAGTCCAAGGGAAGTTTGCTAAATATAGAGGCATCTGCAGTAGATTGACTGAAGATTGCTAGCAGCGTGAAGATCAACATTCAACAGTAACATCCAAGGGGGAATTTGTTAATTCAAGTTTCTGGTGTGGCTATTACTGTTGAAACACACAGACTGGTTGCATAACAAATGAGGAGGCTGAAGGCCAGCTTATTAGGTGTCAACGAATGACTACCTAATGAGTGTATCCGAATGATTGCCGAATGAGTTCATTCAGTGACAAGGTTCATTCGGCGAATTAGTAGACATATAAATACTTGTTCATTTCCTTCTTTTGTTAAGTTTCTTCATTCTGTGAGAGGAGTGTCATTCGGTGAGATCTATATTGTCTCTGATCTTAGAGAGGAGAGGTCATGCTCGACCTCTCCCAGAGCTTAACAATGTAAACTCCTTCGATATTGAAATCATTCGACACTAATAATAATACCGACAAGCTTTCGTATGTAATATGTCTTGTATTTGACTCGGAAACGATCAGTTCATGGTTTTACAAAAAGCCAAACTCGCATAACTCCATGTGATTCCACTACACCCCCTCCTAGGGTTTGGATCTTCATGGAAGCCCTAGGTTTTGAATATGAAATTGGCTACTTCTCCTCGATCAACATGGCGGCTTCGGAAGAGGGTGGTGACTCTGATACTAGTTTTGCCTAAAGGTTACATCTCCAGTTAATCATGATTCTCTATTGCAGTAAGCTTCGAAAAAATTATGTAATTGGGACAAAACAGAAACTAAAAGATTTTTCGGTGTGTATATCGATCAAGGAATTGAAAAATATTAACAATAACAAACAGACAATAATGACTTGCCTTCAAAGAACGTAATGCAAATAATCGACCATAGGTTTCTTACTTTTAGATTCCACATATATACAATAGAAGAGAACTCATCCCTTCCAAAATAATTGTATTTTGGTTTGTTTACAAAAGTGGTAACGACATTAGAGGATTCAACACTCGCTACAAGAAAAATGACCTATAGTGAGGACATTAGTCCTCGCAACAGGTCAAAAAGCCCTCATAATAGACCTATTGGGCTAGGACATGTCCTCGTTATAGACTTCTCACATATGCTCCCTGGCTATATGTCCACAGTGAGGACTTTTTTAACATATAGCGAGGGGAAATGAAAAAGAGAAAAGAAAATGAAAATTACACATTGTGAGGACAACCCCTCGCTATAGATTTTTCTTTTAAAATTAATCTTTGTTTATATTCTGTATAACATACATATAAATAAATTATATAAATACGTTTATACATACTTTTATACACATACGTTATACAACTAATTATAATAAGAATTTATAATTATTTTGAAAATAACCTAGAGCGAGGACAATGTCCTCGCAATAGGTCTCTTAAATTTATTTTTTTTGAAAAATCAAGAATGTCCTCGCAATAGACTTGGTAAATTTTTAACAAATTTTTTCTATAATTGCAGTTTCCCGTCTAGAATTTTTCCGGGTCGAAACCTGTTTCTATTTCAAATTTTCCAGAATTTACAACTACAATATCATCAAAGTTACAACTACAATATCATCAAATATGGTACTAAAATGCATACAGTACATACTTACATACTACCAAACGGGTCGACCTTTACCCAAATTACCAAATGCGTCCGAACATGAGACTTGGTGCCATAAGACCTACATGCATACATACATATACAAACATAAAATATAAACTTACATACATACATATTACCAAACCTATTATAAATACATATATGCTTGATTTAAAGATAAAATGACTTACCCGGTCAAATTAGTCCTCAACAAACGCCCTAATTCCATGATGACTCGGGTAGGGCTGATGGGCACTATTAGCCGAGTTCACCATCTGTTACTGAACAGCCTTAGGCCTACAATAGAAGTCGACGAACTCATTCCATGCCTCCTGAAACAAAAGTTCGATCGAAACAATCCGTCAATGGCATTAGCATTGTCTTTCCCTCCATATTTTATGAAATGTTTCTTCTTGAATTGGTATTTAGCGCCGGAGTCGAGATTGGCACAAAGCTCCATGACGCCATTCTCAAATGGCACCCTTCGGACTGGATCATCCAAGTAGGGTTTTATGTCAAAGTAAGTCTGCAATTTACAATAAATAATTAGCACTAGAAATATATATATATATATATATATATATATATATATATATATATAATTTCAATATATTAAACAATCTGAACCTGTAGCTGGGGCCATATGGCGGTCCTCGCCTCCTTAGGGACCTCTGTCCAACAATCATGTGCGAGGGGAACTATACTTCTCAATGTGACCCCTAGGAAAGTTTTAAAGTCCTTCGCGTTTGGCCCCACCGGTCTCAATGTTTGCTAGTCCTCCCGGTCAAATGAAGTGGGAAATGGCCTGAAGCTATTCTTTTCCCATCTTGCTCACAACCCCTTACACTTCGTCACACCCCTTTTTCTGGAGCTCCCTACAAATTCAAGTGAACGAATTAAAAAGCACAAGTAAATAAATTAGTAAAAAAAAAAGTAAACAAAAGATGGCAAGATTTCTTACCACTCGCTACGCAGCCGAAAGATGGTTTCCATTCTCCTGGTGAATCCTCACCATGACCGTCATCGTCGTGGCCCTTACTAATAATGTCTGTCATCTTAGCAAGTTTAACTCACTAAACATATATGTCATAAGATCAGTAGAAATACATCATAAATACAAGTATAGCCCAATAAACATATATCATAAATACTATACATGGATATATATGTTTTACAACATATATACATGTAGATATATAACCCAATAAACATAATTCGACCATATAAGTAAATGCGTGCAAAGTTTTCATTACGAATTTAATTAAAATAATACAAATTCAATGAGAGTCATCACTAGAATAAATGAGTGCAACATTTTCATTATCGATTTCATTATGGGATATATACGATACATGCATATATACGTTTTACAACATATATACATGTATAAATAACCCAATAAACATAATATAAAAATATAAGTGAGTGCGTGAAAATTTTTCAACATGGATTTAATTACAATAATACGAATTGAATCAGAGTCATCACTAGAATAAATGAGTGCAATGTTTTCATCATGGATGTCATTATCAGATGTATCGCTATCAAGATCTATCTTTAGAAACAGTTATGGTTCAATATTGACATGCAACCATTGGGTTAGATTTTATATTAACGTAGCAGTTGTTACCTAGCAAAAAACTACATCATTAAGTACCCTTATTAGAAAATGGTTACGGGTAAAGAAGATGAACCCAAAAACTTGTGCATCTCCATTCTGATTACTAATAAATAACATAAGCAAAACCCATGAGAGTTAAAGCCCAAAGCAACAAAAAGAAATGACCTAAAAGTACCACTTTTTGACATATCAACAAACAAATAAACTACAAAAAACTAAAGCATCAGGTCCTCGCCTTGGACACGCCCTTATTGCCGAAATGGCGACCTCTGTGGATCTGTGTAATATTAAAGTTACACTTGCCCCATTTGGATTCTCAGGAGTTGAGGTGTACACATTATGCTCATTCTCCCATCCTCGGCTGAGGCTAAACGATGTTGGTCTACTCTTAATGGGACTATAAAGGAGGATTTGCATTTTTACAGTGGTGGGAAGGGAAATAGATAAAGCATGAACGGATCATGGGTCTCAAATGCTCAAGGCTTCCTTTACACCTAAGTCATAACAAGAATAATGATAAGATGGGAGAAATCTTTGGTAATATGGCCTGGCTTTCAAAATTCTCTAGGAATTGTCAAGATCCAGATGGAGTAGAATTGACGAGTAAATTAACGTTGTTTGGTGTGATCAACGCTTCAGGGTCTCGGTCTCGAAGGAGGTCACCTCGTGGGTTCCTACTTTTGAAGAAGAAGAGTCTATTCTTGCAGAGGGCTTAGGTGGTGGGTCGGAGTCGAAAGGCAGGGGAGAGATGGAGGAGGGTGAATCCAGGCTGCCGCCGGAGGATCCAAAGAGTTGCACTAGTAAAAATGGCATACGTGAAAAGGGGAACCTAGGCTTGGATGGCGTGGGTCTCTAAAGATCTTCCATACAATTCCGTCAAGTACAACATGGCCCGTGGTCAACTAATTAGACACGAGTCGTGCTTTTCCAATTTGAGCACATGTCAATTCTCGAATTCAATTAGTATTGTCTGTTCTGGCACAAAAAACACGGCCCTTGCTTTTGAGGCACGGTCCATGTTGGTCCGTTTTTTTATTTATCTTCGGGTTTTTCCTGTTTTTCGCTCTTTTTGTGTTTTGGACCTAGATAACGCTGAAAAATACAAATGAAACACTATTATTCTGCTTTATAAAAATTGCTCAGAAAGTTGCCTATTTGCGAGGGATATTTGATATAAAAATATGTATAATTTGATGGGTATCAAACATCCCCACACTTGAACCTTTGCTTGTCCTCAAGCAAACACTCTAGATGCATGCGGTCGATATTCCCCAAGGAATGGGTAGAAGAGAAGTGAAATCCGTTGGTCAAGATCCTTTGTTTTTTTTCAAAACCAGTCTCTGTTCATTTCAACTTTTTATTTGCATTGAGTTTATTGTATTTTTGTTTGAAAATATTTACAAGTATAGCAAGCCTACTAGAAAGTTTAGATTTATACAATTTTACACACCTCTCAATACACTCGACTCTCGTGGTTAGTATATGTACAAATTTGAGTGAATTCTGATACCAAAGTGGAAACGAGCAAAGTAGCATAGGCTATCAAGAAATCGAACATTCACCAATCTCACTTAAATCCGTAGAATCCTTACGAGGGCTTAAAAGCATAGGCTTTTGGCTAGGTTAGGGATGTTTTGGTAAAAATGTCTAAAAATGCAAAATGATGGTCTTTTATCAAAACTTTTGTTTTCGAGTGACTTAGGCAAATTCCAACTAAGAGCTTTTGATGTTGCTCTTTTATTTCCTCAAATTATTTATAAAGCTAGGAAATACAACTATTTTTTTTTTCCGACAAACATAACCACACAAGATATGATTATAAAAACAGAACGCCACTTTTTGTTTTTGATAAAAAATTTACCATCTATGCAAAAATAAATAAAAGGGGGTATAAAAGTAAAAAGCCTTTTTAGGATATTGGCGGTTGATTTTGCGATATTTATTGCGAATGTTTGAAAAGACATGTTTCCAATTTTTTCAGGTGAGAAGCATAAAATGGGGGTAAAAATCCTAGTTGCCTCGGTCATGTGACTACACACTTTCAATTTTATCAGTTTTTGGGACGTACTACCTTGTCAAGTTTTGCCCTTACTGCTTCACTTGGTTCTCACTATTTCAAGAAGAAAATAGCATGTTAGTATATGTACATGCGATTAGGCTCAAGATCTTACTAAAAATGTGGGAAAGGGTAAAGCGTAAATTGTATAAAAATAAACTTTGGTTTCTACTTGCTAAGACTATAAATATTCTAATTTTTATTTTTATAATATCAACTGAAAATTTAGTTTTTGTGATTTGGAGACGTGGTTTTTATTAACTTAGTTTCAAGACACCGAAATTTTTATTAAAAATAATTTTTAAATTTTTGAAAAATTTGGGGTTGTCAAGGCTTTATTCAAAGCGAGTTTTTGTGTAAGGCCTAATATGGACAATTAAAGAGTTTAAGTGTCTACAGATTCTTTTCCTCACACTTACATTGCACATTGCCCTCAATGTGCTCAATTGCATATAGAAAGATAGTAATGCATAATTAGAAGAGTTTTAGGGATAACAAGTTTCGGCATGACTTCTGCAGAAGACGTGTTTCCACTCGTGGCTTTGTTCATTCACGGGTTATGTTTTTCTTGTTGAATTCTAAACAAAGATCTATAGACAAACAATAGAAAGCATCTACCTGATTCATCTTGCTCAAGACATAAAAACATAAAATAAAAACATACTAGATTAACTACTAAATGTTTTCAACATCCATCCACCATAAACAAAAAATGAAGAAAAAAAACAGTCAGAACCATAAGTTAAATTGTCTAATACACTAAACATACGGTGCCCAAATCAGAATTCAAAGTTTCAAAGTTTCAACCATATGATGATAGAAAGAACCACATACCTGTCCAGAAAGTCCCCCTGGCACCCAATCATCTCCTCCTGAATGGTAATAGTAATCAAATCGCTCCCGAAGGTGAGAGTCATCTTGTTGCAGCTCATAAAAGTCATGCCGCATCACCTGGGTATGAAGATGAATAGCACGTGTAGTGTCATAGATGTGGTGGGCATAAGTCTGTGTACTTTGTAGGCTGTCCCAGAGGTCCATCATGGTCGGAAAGCCAAACTGTTGTTGCTGGTGTTGGGATGAACCTGCACCTGAAGATCCCATAGTGTGGTGGGGGCCATGGTGTCATCCCTCATCATCATCATCATCATCACCCTCATCATCATCACCACTTCCTTCACCGATCGGATGGTTTCCCTCCCAAAGCTGCTCCTCAAAATACATGAGTCATGGGGTGTTGTCAGGAAGATAACCAATGATGTCCAGAGTTTGTAGGTATGAAAGATTAACCCATTGGACCTTAACCGACTGACTGAGGTTATCATCCAGGATCACCCCGGGCGATGAGTGATCCGAACATTTGCTGGGAGTGTTGAAATTGCTTTTGGCGACATGCTGCATTTGGTGGCAGAGAAAGTACCCAAGGTTGTATGGAGCATGGTTGCAAAGTACTACAGGGAGATAACTTCCTTCAAGTTTACAACTCCACTAGCATTGTTTCTCTGGAACAGAACATTAAAAAGGCAGTGGTGAATGTGTCACACCCTCGTCTCCCCCGTCGGCTCCTGCCAGGGTCGGGGAGGGAGCTCGAGGCTGTCGGTTGACCCGTACCAGAACACGCGGAAGCATATAACACTTATAACAACACAACAGGTCAACCATGTGACTCACCTTTATCTCAAACAATATTTACATAAATTAAAAGTACTATTGTTTACAAAATATTCGGTCCTAGTGACTCTAAGGTGCCAATGTAAGTTTTACTTAACAGTAAACAAACTATTATAGTGTCACACCTTGTTCATACGGTACCGGATGCATGTGAACGGATGGAATGATAGTCATGGTTACAACGAATTGACCTCTATATGATAGAAAACACGTCGATATTATTTAAGGAAATACATTATTCATACATTAGAGTTGCAGATGCAAATAGTAGGACATTGTTTAATGTAATCAAATACGACATTGTTTATAACAAAACATAATAATTCGATCGGCAATCGGAATTTTCAAACCCGGAAAAGGTTGGATGATGACAAGCAATGACCATGAAACCATATAGATTCAGGACCCGATGTTAGACTCCCATTTACGTGCGAGCATGATTTCCTGAGAATTCATAAGTTTAAAAGGGTCAAAATAAAGTTGGTGAGTTCATAGGTTTATAGACTCAGTATAAAAGATTGAACAATTCGATATTAATACATGATATATATGTAAAGTGATGTTGCGGTTGTAAGGACTTTCATGAACCTTGATTTCAAACACTAAATGATTACCCACTCTTGGTATCTTTACCCGCAAACACCGAATGGACAAGAATAACTGGCATGTACCTGCTGACTATAGCCTTTGGAGTCAGGAAATGGGGGCGACCGATTTTATAAGCTGGGGCGTTAACCTAATAGATCTACTCATTAATCATCGTCTCGTACTGAACTAATCAAATTCAATAAAAAGTGGGACAGGTACAACAATGCATTAACATTTTTCATAATGATATTTGGGTAATCGAAAAGAACATGAACTTCGTCACGTCTTGTAGGCATTTATATATCAGACACATGTTTGATGATCAAAAGTTTTTAACAAAGGATGTTGAGAAATACAAAAGGGAGGCAGAAGAAGTCAATGAAGATTTCAATGCATTGTTTACTAAATCTATAGTTTTGAAGGATAAGTTTACAGCACTTCAAAAGACTTGTGCTGAACTTACTGAGAAAGAAAGTAGTCGTCATGAAGATTACACGAAGTTATAGATGCAAAAATTGAGTTGACTCGTGAGAATAAGCTCTTGAAGGTACATATGGAAATTTATAAGCAGTAATCGGAATAAATTGCAAAAGATTTGTTTGATGAGCTTGAGAATTTGAGGATGCAGAAGTCTGAAACTAACAGATTTTCAAGGAAATTAATTTCTACTGAGAAGGAATTAGCTGAAGCTCTACATAAAACTTTTGAGATGAAATAGAAGTCATTGATGTAAACAGAAAGCTGAACATCATCACTAATTCGCAATCTTTTACAAGTTTCTTGTGCAAAGATGAGAATTTTCAGAAGATTTTTGAAATTGCTGATTTAAAGACTGATCCTCCTCTTGTAGTTATTTCAGAGTCTATCAATGATCTGAAGGCAAAGGAAGAAGTTTTGGATTATTTAAAAATTTTCGATTCAGCATTGGAAGAGAAAAAGAATCAGCAGCCTAAGAAGTGAAAAAAGTTTCACAAGAAAGCTGAGAACAAGGAATCTAAAATACCCAAGATGCAAAAATTTCCTTCTGGTTCGTCATTGTTCGAACAAGAAAAGACGGTTAACAAAATTGAGAAGATTGTGACTCATACGAATATTAATGAATCAATATTTTATGAGCAAAAGAGTATTCTAGATGTTAAAGCTAAATTTTCAAGACTTGCTAAGGAAGGACATGAGAAGTCTAGTTTTCAAGCTCCAGCATCCATGAAAATAGATAAGCATGTTGGTTTGGGTTTTCAGAAAGCGATTGCTAAGGTTGGTGAAAACAATAAAAAGAATTAAAAGAAATTCAAGAAGGTTAATCTTAAACAAGTGAAGAAAGATGTGTTTGATGCTGAGAAGGTTCAAGCTGAATGTCTGTATAAGCTCAATGGTTCTGAGCAATTTTATTCTGATAAAGAGTTTCCACTTCACCGTGTTGAAGCTCATAAATTTCTCAAGTGTTTGTGATGGAAGATAATAATTAGACGAAGAAGAAAGTTATCTCGAATTCATCTCGAGATGGTCAGAGAACATCCAAATTTTCTTCTTGCGGTTCAAATTCTACTCCACGAAGTCCTGCATCACAATGGGCTTACAATAATCAGTTTCAAGTTTTTTATGATTTCTATGATTATTTTGGGTTTGATTATGTTTCTGATGATGTGCAAGATCCAAAGAAATAGAATAGGACAAAGACCTCAGGGATTAAATCTGTTACTGATGATAGCTCGACAGATAAGTTCACTAATCGTTGTAGATGCTATGAATGCAACAAACGAGCTCATATTGTTTCTAATTGTCCTGCAAATGTTCTTAAAAAGGGTAAGAAATCATCTGATGGTAAGCCTGCCGACCCTGTCAAGATTATAAATCAAAGGGGCACCGTTTTTGATGAGTCAAAACCCTTTAAGTTTGTTCCAAAGCTAATTGCTAAGGATAAGGGTGGTCCTTTAAAGGTTAAATATGTTATTAATTTATTAAAAATTGGTACACCACAGGTGATGTGGAAACCAAAGGTAGTTTCCAAAGGAAATTATAAAGACACCGATCGAACTCAAGCCAAAGACTTAGGACATTTTGAAAACTAATTGTTTATGACCATATGTGCAGGTTTCTTCAAGAAGACCTATTAGTAATTGAAGAGTTGCTGATAGTGGAGAATCTGCTTAACTTAAATCTTCAAAGATTTAAAATCTCAAAAATAAATTTTAAAATTCTTAAAACTAGAAGGTATCGTGTCGGTCAATCATTTTTCTTTCTTTTATGTTTTCTTTTTTTAGGGGGGGGGGGGGGATCAGAAAAGCAAAAAATAATGTGTTTTTGTCAACAAAAATTAAAAAATAGATTTTGTTGAATTTTAGGGGGAGAAAAATGTACCATGAAAAATACAAAAACATGAAAAAATTAAAATTTATGAAGTTGATCATTGGGAAATGATGGTACATTGGCTAGCGTTTCTGACTCGTGGATAGAGTAGATGAAAAAGCCATAAGACCATTGTTTGATGTACTAAGTAGGCTCGGCAAATCAGAAAGTATGCATAAATAAACTAAATGCATTGCCTGACCTAGTGGAAAGCATCTAGATGCGTATTTCATGATATATAAAAAAGATATGTGAAAAAGAAAATGAGAAGTCACTGTGTAAACATGTGTTATTTTTGAAAGATTTAAACCTGTTTGATTTTCTTTATTTTCTCAAATGATCGGACTATCTCTGTGTATACGGATTTATCGACCTGATAGTCGTTCATTTGAAGTTCTGTTTAATTTTCTTTGGTGTTTCATTCAAACATCGGGGATTCTCTCTGCATATACGTGAGTATCGATCTGAGAATTGTTGTTTGAACAACTTCAACTTATTTTATTTTTTCTTATTTTGTTAAATCCGAGGTCTTATCTGTGTATTGAAAGATCGACCTTAAGGTAGACTATTTAACGTTCTTATTTTTACATGAAACACAGTTGATTATATCATGAATATAAGACACTATGTGAAATTCACAAGTGTAATCACATTCTATCAATTTAACCGGAATCTCAGCGCGGATATCAACTAACTGGATTAACTGGAATCTCAGTTAATTATGGAATTTATCCGTTAAATCTCTCGAGAAGCCGTAACTTAAAGAAAATTGATGAAACTTTTCAGATTGCGCCGTTTTCACCAATATTTCTCAGAAATCTTCACGGAATATTTTTCCGAGCTTTTTTTTCTTCGCCCAAAATTACGAAGACTCCGGTTATGATTATTTTCGCTCGGGATCTTAAATTTTCACAGATTTGACACTTATCTCTATTATCGCATCCAACCTCAGTCACGCAGATTATTTACAATTGTCAGCATCCGGCTTCTGGTTAATCGCAAAATTGTCCGATTTCAAGATTTTTTATCCGGTTTCTCTAGGAAATCGATCGCGACGGTTCGACTCTCCGCATCTAATTTTACGCTTCCGACTGGATGTTTTTTGAGAGATTTAGAGAAATAAGAGGAATTATTATGGAAATGGATTATCGGGCCGATTATCAGAAGTTGGAGCATGTTCAGTGTTTGACTAGTTTATCAAATTCGGTTTGTTGCAGTTTTGACTCCGATGTTCAGCATTCTCAGTATTGTACCTGACCGCGTGAACCGAGTGAACTGCAGCACTTGGCTCTCAACTGGAGAAACAAGAAAAGAAGAAGCTTATTCAGAGGGGGAACTTCTACATCAGATTGTCTCCGGTTTATCAGCTTCTCATTGAAGATGTACGGCAGAGCGATTCTTCAGCAGTTGAACAGATTTGAAAGCATCAGTCAAGGGGGAATATGTTGGAACAAAAATCTATGTGACTGACGCCATCAAATCTGTTTACCGAAGCATTCGAATGAAGAATCCATGTGAATTGATTCAGAGATTGGTTGTGATGCTCGAGGCTTGCGGATTGGACCGAAGACCGTTTTCTGGGAAAGTCAACCGTCCGAGTCAACGGTCAACGTAAAAGTCAACGGAAGATCGGTTCGAGTGAGTCAAGCTTCAGATTAATTAAATCAACTTTGATTTAATTAATATTTATGTTATTTGAGTTTATTTGTATTTTTTTCATTTTTATATTTTTCACTTGTTAGTCACCCTCACTATATATATATAGTGAGGGTGCCCCATTACAAGAAGAGTCTCTGAATATGGAGATGGTGAAATCTTGTAGAGTGGTGTGAGCTTTCCACTCTAGAGAAAGAGTGAGTCATGGATTTCTAGAGAGAGATTGTTTGTTTGTCATGATTTCTTGTTCTTGTAATCATTCAACTAATGAAATCATTCGACTTGATTATCATCTTTCTTGTTTTGATTATCCTAGATTCATCTTCTCGTGATTTTCGAATCTGATCTTCGTTCGAGCTCACGATCGAGATTCTTGTAGTGAAATCGGTCTTTACAAACTTAAATTTCATGAAATATATTTTTCTAACCTGCATTTTTTCTAAAGTTTTAAAATTCTAGGTATCTGTGTTGATTGATCAATTTTCTTTCTTTATGTTTCGTTTGATAAAAATAAAAAATAAAAAGTCTTGTTTTTGTAAAATGAAAAATTCAAAAATAGAATTTTCATTTTAAGGGGGAGAACTGCATGTAAGGGGGGGGAGGAAATGTGAAAATGCATGTTATGGGAAGAAGGTGAATACATACAAAATATATAAGGAAGGTGAATACATGCACAATATAAATATACAAAATTTTGAGAAATTGATCATTGGGAAATGTGGTACATTGGCTTACGTATCTGACTAATGGATAAAGTAGATGAAAGGGCCATAAGATCATTTTTTTGATATGCATGGTAGGCTCGGCAAATCAGAAAGTATTCAGATGTGATATACACTAAATACTAATGCTTGACCATGTGGATAACATCTTGATGCGTATTTCATGACAAAAAGTGTGAAATTCAAAATGAGAAGTCACTGTGTATACATGTGTTCATTTTGCAAAGATTTAAACTTGTTTGATTTTCTTTATTTTGTCAAACGATCGGACTTTCTCTGCGTGCTCACAAGGCCGACCTGATTGTTGTTCGTTTGACGTTCTGCTTTATTTTCTTTGGTGTTTCATATAACTCATCGGACTTTCTCAGCGTGTACGGGAGTACCGACCTAATTGTTGTTGGGTTATACAATTTAACTTGTTTTTATCTTTCTTATTTTGTTAAATCCGAGGCCTTATCTACATATCGAAAGATCGACCTTAAGGTAGACGATTTAAAATTCTTATTTCTTTTTGCATGGAACACAGTTGATAATATCATGAAAATATTATGCTTTGTGATAATCACAAGTGTAATCACACAAGAAAATGAAGAAATCACACAAGAAAAAGGAAAATGTCTGATTATGTCTGATAGAGTGGGATACACTGGTCAAAACAAATTTAATTAACATATCCAGATGTTATGAGTATGATTTTGCCTGACTTTAAGATGGACAAATTATACCGGCAATTAGCATGACTTATGTGCGTCAATTAGTTGAAATTGAAGTGTAGTTCAGTGCGTCATGTTCAATATGATCCCGTATAGTGATCTTTCTCATACCAAAAATAGAGTGTGATTCTGTATTGCAATTTCATTTTATTTCGGAAAAGTACAAAAAGATTTTTGGTGTGTTTTAGCATAAGTTTGAAAAATCAAAAAGATTTTTGGTTAGTTTGATATAAATTTCCTAAAAGCCAAAAAGATTTTGTTTCTGTTTTATTTCGATCTGATCAACACGTGATGCAAATTCAAATTTTCAAAATCATGTCTTGGAGTCTCAAATAGACGTTTTGCGCCAAGATTATTAAATTTTAAGCATGTTGCTAAAGTGAAAGTAATCACAACTTCAAGTCTTCTCGAGCTGCTGATAGACACAGAGAAACACCATACCTTGTTAAGTATTCAAGATCAAGCTACGATCAAGTTGAGGAAGGGTTTGTTCGAAGATTCATTTCATTGGATGAACAGATTCTACATTTGAGGGGGAGCTTGATTGAAGATACAGTTTTGATGATGTTGAAGAGATACTGCACACGACGAGGGGGAGTTTATTGATACAAGATCTGTGCGTCGTGTGAAGTATCAAGTCAAGACAAAGACCAAGATCAAGACAAAGGTAGCTGCCGACCGAACCTGGTCCGAACATGAGGTTCGGATAAGACGAACTTCAGGTTCGCCGGAAGTTCGGCAGGTCGCTATAAATTGATGTTGTGTTCTTTGTAATTGTAACTGGGCGTGTGAGAACAAGTGTTAAGTGTGTGTTTGTCAAGATGTTTTCTGTGTCTCAGTTCTGAGTGTTTACTGGTTGTAATTGTTCCTTTTGATCAATAAAATAATTGTTTAATTACTTATTTCGTATCCGATTAGGCTAGATTGAGTAGACGATACGATGCTCACGCATTTTCAAGTAGTATCAGAGAAAATGTCATGGGCAGAGAACCATGGACAAAACCATCAGTAACTTATCAACAAGAATCAAATATAATTGGACAAGGAAATAGATTACCCATAGGCTATACATACGGTGGCAATATGTTGTTATTAGAACAACAAAAACCACAATTATGGTATGATGAAATGTTAACATGGGAACAAACAGTGGTAAGAATATGGGAAACAAATAAAAAAAGAAAGCATGGATATGTTTTCATATTTAGAAACGACACTAGGACCGACAGCTCTACGAATCTGGCAAAGTAAAAAAGCTCAAGATCTAACAGAAATGAACAGAATCAAAGCATTAGGAGACAACCCTTATAATTTCACATCCCAGATTAGAACGCTCATTTTAGGGGTAGATCCAACAAAAAATAGTAGCTTAATACAAGATACTGCCATTAGAAATTTAGAACAATTAAGTATTGCAGATACAAAAAGTATAAACCATCCTACAATTTTACGTATAGAAAAAACAGATCTCATAGGAGAAAACATCAAAAACTCAAAAATAAAATATACATGTATATTCAAAATAAAAAATCCAGACATCACTATTAGAACAGCAAACATAGAATATAGCCCTCTGGATAAAGATGAATTCAAAACATAAATACCAGAAATGTTAGATCAGGGACTAATTAGAAAATCAATTAGTCCACATAGGACAGCAGCATTCATAGTAAAAAATCATAGTGAAATAAAAAGAGGAAAAATAAGGATAGTCTATAACTATTAAAGGTTAAATGACAACACAGAAGATGATGGATATAACATTCCAAATAAAGACAGCTTATTAAACTTAATACAGAGAATTTTTTTTTTTAAATTCGACTTAAAATCAGGATACAATCAGTTACAACTAGAAGAAAATTTTAAACCATGGACAACCTTCACATGTTCCAAATGACAATTTGAATGGAATGTTCTTAGCTTTAGATTAAAAAATGCACCTTCAATATTTCAAAGGTTTATGGACAACATATTCTTACGATATATTTCTGTTTAGTTTATATTGATTATATTGTAGTTGCAAGTGAAACAGTACAAGAACATGAGAAGCATCTACAAAAGGTTTTTTTAAGAAATAAAAAAGAATGGTATAGTAGTTTCAAAAAGAAAAATAGAATTATTTAAACGAAAAATATCATTTCTTGGATTAGAAATAGGAAATGGAAAGATAGAACTACAACAACATATCTCTGTAAAATTTCTAGATTTTCTAGCTAGAAAAATTCAAAACTTAAAACATATACAAGCATTTTTAGGGTTAGTTAATTACACCAGAAAATTTATACCAAACTTATCAAAATTAGTAGGACCATTATATATTAAGACGACAAAAATGGGCAGAGACATTTTAATCAAGAGGATATAAAGTTAGTAAGAGAAATAAAATTGGCGATTAAAAAGATTAAACCATTAGAATTACCATTAGTATCAGATTACATCATTATAGAAGTTGATGGATGTAGAGAAGGACAGGGAGCTGCTCTTCTTTCTAATCCCAATAAATATAATCCTAAGGAGAATGAAAAGATATGTTCATATACGAGTGGAAATTTTAAAACAGATACATATTGGACAAGTTTAGATTTTGAAAACAGGCATTACTTAGTGCTTCAGAAAAAATTTAAAATTTTTTTACATAAAGAATTTACAGTAAGAACCGATGTGAAGCAATAATTAAATTTATAAAAAATGATCAAAGTAAAAAAGACGAATAGGACAAGACGAGTTAACTTACAGAATGTTATACAAGGGAGTGGATACACTATAAATTTTCATCATATAAAAGGAAAAAATAATGGGATAGCAGATATGTTATCCAGAAACATTAACAAATTATCGTTTGCATATGGACAGAAAAGGTAAAGGAAAAGATAAGCTTATACAGCCTATAAAGCTCAAAAGATACTCTTCACCAATGAGCATCTCCTCAGGAGAAGAAGATAGCAACACAGAAAAACATTTAAGTCAGTCTATGCAAGCAGAAAAGATATACATTCAAAGACAAGATGCTTCTTCATATGATTGCTTAGAAAATAATACACAAGTTTTTCTTCCTATAACACCAGTTCACAATTCCACAACACAAGTTTACAGCCCTACAATTGTTGTTTATAATCCTACAGAGTTATATAAACAGTCTCCAACAAGACGCTTACCACCATACATATAACCAAAAAATTTATAGTTTAAACAAATGGATGCAAGCCCAAAAAATCCAGTTATTACCTTTGGTAATTTTGCATGCCAAAATGTAATGACCATAATACAAAGTTTAGACCTATAATGGGATTAAGTTTAACAGAAAAAACAACAATGTTTATTAAATAACTTATGGCATATTCAAACCATGCCACAAGCATCTTCATTCAAAGTACAGGTCCTCAATGCTCTTAGCATCTATTTTCAAGAACAAACTGTTAAAATCCCAGAAAAGCAAAAAACAAAGTTTACATGTTATATAATTTTTAGAGGAAATAAACTTGGAATTTTTAACAAATGGGAAACAGTTGCAAAATATATAAACTGCTATGGACATATATACACAGGTTACTACAGTTTTGCTAAAGCTTTAAATACAGCAAGAGATCACTTCGGTGTGGAGAGCTTCTTCATCGAGGCTGAAGAGGCCCCACCTTTTCATACATTACAAAAATAAATCCTAAGCAGCTCATAATGACTCAAGATGTAACATCCCAAAATCCATAGATACATGATATATATATTACATACATGTTTATATTATAAATACGTAAGCTCGGTTGATAAATATGGTAAGACTATAAATTGGATAGGTTGCATGTGTTAGAAATATGCAATTGATAGCCAATGTGATGAATTGCGCATAAATGAATGTGTTAAACATGAGAGGAAGTAAAACATAAGATGAATAATGTGTTTATATGAATAACATGTTGATACATGAATCATTTGATGGATATATGTGTGTAAATACTTGTGTTAATAGCTAACGGAAAAGTAAAAGAACTAAAAGCGTAATTATTGTAAAGATATAAACATATACAAGTAATATACGTGTTTATATTCATTATAAGTATTTTGAGACTTAGAAATTAGTAAAAATATATACTAATATGATTTATAACATAAAATCATAAGTGTTGTAAAGTTTGAGGGGCTAGAACGTAATTTAGCAAATAATAAAGAAAATATATATATATATATGTTATCGTGCGAATCCCGAGCCTTAGAAACCTTAGAAAATATTAGAAATATGCCTTATAATGTTTTGATACATAAAATAATAAAAGGTTAGAAGTATAGGGGTTAAATTGCATTTTATAGAAGTCTAGGGGGCTGAATTGTAAAAAAATCAAATTCTGGCCGAAAACAAGGTTGCTCGCGTATCGCCTAGGACCATGTCATCCTGGCGCGATACGCGTGGAAAGCAACAGCGCAGAAAGATTACCAGGCCGCAATTTTGGCCACGTATCCGACTTGTTCCTTAAGTTTGGTTCACCTACGCGTCAAATTAGCCCGCTTAGTCACCGTAGCCACCTGGGGCATCCTCCCACGAACCTAATAACTATAAATAGAGCTTCGAACGTCCATTCTATCTCACCAATTCACCATCTTTCTCTCTCAAAAACCCTAAACCCGTCCCAGAAACTTTGCGATTGAAATTAGGCCAAACGACGAGGAATTTTGAAGCCATCTCCTGCAGTCCTACATATTTTGGTATGTTCTTTTAAAGCCCTCAATCAATTTTGGTTAATATCGTTGTTTTGATCGAATTCTAAAGATGTATGAAAATTAGGGTTCTTGAACTTGTTTTGCTAAAATCGGGTAATCGGGTGGGAATTAGGGTCTGAATTTTTGTAGGTAATCATAAAATGATGTATTTTAAGAAAGCCCTAAGTTTATTTCACATTTGGAAAAGGTTTGGTAAAGGTTTTATTAACGGGTCAAAATTAGGGTTTTCATAACGTTACTCTGCCCAAATTGACTAAACGATGTTGAATTAAGCTTAGATCTTTTAAAGGATATTATAAAATGTTATAATGAACAACACCCTAAGTTGGTTTGAATTAAAAATGAGTTTTGATAATAAAATGAGAAATTCATGAAATTAGGGTTTCTAAATAAAGATAATTATTATAAAATAATCCGGAGGGTATGGGTACTTGATTTTTGATCTTATAACATGTTTTTATATATAATAAGTATATATGAAGTTAAAATGGATAAATAATAAAGTATTAAAGATACCGAGTTAATCGGATATTAGAGGTTCGCGCGGACCGGAAGGGTAGGCACCTGTACACTGGGGTTTCTGGCAATAGCGGGGGTGTCGCCATCCCATCTGGGCAATGGCATCCCAACACTGGGCGATCCCGGAGTGAGTGTCTACTTATAGGAATGCGCGTCTTCATATTATCAATAAAAAGGTTATTATGCCTATAAGGGCATTTTGGTCATTTTGACCTTAAAAGAGATAAACCCTAATAAAATATTATTAGGATGATAAGATATAAATAAACGTAAGTATTATTTATAATAACTTTGCATTAACGCAATCCGATACGCGATTAGGTTAATTGTGGACCATAATGGAGGTTCTGTCAGAATAACTGATTAAAGATATCAGGTGAGTTTCTATGAGCCCACTTTTAAATGTTTTAAATGTTTTTAAATGTTTTCGGGCTAGTATACATACAATACTTGTGAACATATATTCAAGATAATTGTGACTTGATATATACGTGTTATATGATGAAACTGTTATTAAATTGCTTATACGTGTTATGCAATTATGTTGATTATAATGTGATGTGTACATACTTGCTTTGAAATTAAGTAGCCAAGTGACTAGGGAGTTGTTAGTAAACATTTAGTGAATATGTATGATTATATGAGAACAAGTGATGCATTTGCTTATATTAATATGTGGTGGATACGCCGCTGGTACATCCTATATATATACATAGTAGTATAAGTTACCCGGTATATTGGAAGTGTGGAGGATACGCCGCTGGTACATCCTGTATACATACACTAACGGTAAATTGGGGGATGTCCATTTGTTGCAGTATATGAATGCCTTATCACTGTTTAATAACAAACCTAAAGCATCTGGTTATTTAACTAGGAGTAGGTAATATATACGATCGGATAATGAGTCATTAAGATGAGAAAATGACCTAATAGAAGTAAAGCATGAATTGCTACTAGAACCTAATAGAGTTGAAGCATGAGTTGCTAATATGACTTATTAGAGTTAGAGCATGTGTTGCTACTGAAGACGAGGGGTCGCTGCTTCCCCATAGTGGTGGCTTAGGGAACCGTGTACGGACGGAGCGGCAGTCGGACATCGCAAAAGCTATCTTACGAAAAAGGTAGGATGACGATTGCAGTGGCGGGCGAACCTTTCGAAGGAGATGAAGAATGAGGAGACGCTGCTTCCCCATAGTGGTGGCTTAGGGAACCGTGTACGGACGGAGCTGCATTGGGCCGTTGTAATAACTATCCTTCGAGATGGGACGGAGTGTGCAGTGGCGGGCGGACTCTTCATGGAGAACCAAATTAGTTGGTTGAATATAGTGACCTAGAAGTTTAGCCTAGGGTCATGATTAAGATAATAAGATATATTATCATAATAAATACGTGCTAGAATTTATATGTGATTTATAAATGTGTGTTGTGAAAACCAGGTAAACACTTTAACGGTTTTGAACTAAACGGTAGAACTCACCAGCGTAAGCTGACTTTTTAAAAGTATGTATGCTAGGTTTTGCAGAGACGTCTAGAAGTAAAGGCACGGATCTTGTGAGGACGGGATAATCGGGAAAGCTATCAAGGAAGGATTTCTGGCAAGCTGGCTTAGTTATAGATTTCGTATTTATAATTAGTTATAATTATGTACAATATCTCTCTTACTGTAGTACTTGGCTTATATAAATAAAAGTTTTAAATTTCCGCTGCTTAATATCTCTGTTGATACCTTGTGTTCATGAGTAAATCCGATTCGTGACCCCTCCTAGTGCCAAGTCTGGGAGTGGGCGTCACACAAGAAGATAATATTGCAAAGTTTCAAGAGCAACTGATACAACTAGGAAAGAGTACATCTATATATTTTCAGCTTGAAAACAACGTATTAAAGCAAAAAATAACTATTTTAGAAGCAAAAAATACACAGCTTTTACAACAACTAGAAAAGAAAGAGTTATTCATAAACAGAGATTTTAGTTCTTTTAAGACTATTGATACACCATGGAAAGAATGCTTTAAACAAGTTACACAACATTTCCCAGAATTTAAACAGATAGTCTCAAAGAAGATTTGTACAGAATTTCCTATTGTGGTATATGAATTACAACAAAAGTTGGTAAAGATAGCCTTCAACGAAGATTCTTATAAATGAACCAAAGTTGTAGAAAGAATTGATGATGAAGGAGAAGGAACCGGTCTTCTGCTTCTACAAATAAGCTTGCATATAAGAGACATGCCAGATGAAGAAATTATTCAAATTTACCACAATGGTATGATTGATTATTTCGATTTCCGTTTAATAGCTAAAACAGAAAAACACCTAGATCAGTTTGGAGAAAAATTTACTTTAACAGCAGGAAACATTGGTACACACACATTTTCTCCAACAGTAGGCTGCAAGATGTTCTCTTCTCTGCCTAATGCAAATGATTACACATACAGACCAGCTAGAAAAAGAATATTTATTAGCCACAAAATAACAGTTCAAAATTATTTAGATAGTTTGGCTATTAAAACAAATATAGATTTCTCAACTCTTTGTTGGCTAGAGAGTATGGGTGCTTATGACAGTTTTAAAGACAAAAAAGCAATCTTAAACTTCAAATAAGATCCGACTAAAGCATTCATTACAAAGAATAAAAAAAAACTCCGGTCTTACCTGGAGGCCTCAATTGGAAAAACTTCAAGTTACTAGCAGAAGGACATTATACACAAGTATGGACACGTAAAAATTGGAATATGCTCTTACCTTTCATTGGTATAGGAGATACCTTAGAGCTAAAACACATTCACAATGATGATGACATAGAAGACAGTGACACAGACCCAGGTTCAGCACCTCTAATCGACAGCACACATAGAGACTTCGAAGATGACGTCAACTATGACATACTCAACCAATAAACAGACAAGATGGACAGGCAATATGGCAAATCAAATTATGACTCTTATCCAGACAGCATCTGTCACATCCCAACAGACGGCGGAATATGCCGGGGCGCAATGATTATCCAGATGCACATGACAACTAAAATAAGTTGTAATACTTAAACATGCCCCTTTTATTTATCAAGATATTGTACAATACAATTAAAAACATGCAGAATACATATCAAAGTTGATTTAAAGTCTTTAATCTAGGTCCAGCAATCCTAGCGTAATCACAACATAGCTCAAGTATGGGTTCCTGCAACATGTATAAGATAAAGTGTCAACTACAAAAGTAGTTGGTGAGTAAACACAACTTTAAATAATATCTGTATAGTTTTAACAGCGATATATGTATAACGAGATATTTTCATATATATAGTTAAACAAGTAATGAGTTATAGGCAATGAGTGAGCGTATCAAACCCTAGACAACTAGGCTTCCAATCACTTGACCCCTCCAGGCAGGCAAAGTGGGTTGTCAAACCAATAGATCTATTACTGTGACCTCGGCTCGGTGTGTTAATGAGTACGCTTCGAGTTCGAGATATAGAGTTTGAGCACAACCAATCATAATAATCCACACAAATTTAACATACGTAGAACGTATCCAATCAACATATAATCGTGTTTGCGTTTTAGAGAAATGATTTTGAATAAAGATACATGTTACACCCCAAAAAGGTTAAAGATATGGAGCTATGATTTCTCACAAGTCGGATTATCATTCGAATGAATCACCATTAGAAATGATAATACGAATTAAATATTAAGTCATATCCCATTTTAAAACAAAGGGGGATTTAGTGAATACTCACCTGATAAGTAGATCAGAAACGAGAGATAGAACCAATCGTGAGAGATAACAATCTGGAGATTATCTTAATGATGGAGAACTGCAGAATTTGAGCTCCTAACACTTCACGGTTTGCTCGAATTTGAATGAAGAAGATCCGGCCAAGAACAAGGGTTTTTATGATGAAGATTGAAGGAATTGGTGAGGAAATTTGGACGATCTGAGGGTGTTTTTATACCCATCGTACGCGCAAATGATAGGGGACAACGAAGCAAGTGACTAAGCACCTAAAATCGACACGAATCTGGGTTAATCGTGGAAAACAAGTTCGAAAACGTGGCAAACACTCGACCTGGTGGCTGAATTGGACGGCGGTACGTGACAGAGGGAGGCCAGGCCTTCGCGACCCGTGAAGCAGTTTGGGGGTTTGGCAGTTTCAGCCCCTGAACTTTTTATTTACAGTTTAGACCCTGGACTTCTATTTTATGCGATTTTAACCCCTAAACTTTGAGAAACTTAATATTTTATGCCCAAAAATAGTTTAGAATAATTTCTCATGGTTTCCTAAGTCTCGGGACACGCGTAATGAGGTATATCAATACATATTTAATATATATTTATTTTCTTTTTATGCGCTCGTCTTCGTTTTAACTCGTTAACCTCTAATATTTTACGAGCAACTTATAATAACCTTACAAAACACTAAGGAATATTAAAATATGATTTTTGAAATTCACGTGCTTCTCGTTTATTAACGGATTTGCATGAAAATGGTAATTTCATTTATTTGCGTTTAATTAACAAAATTTATCTATAAATTAACCAATTAGTTTTTAATGTTAAAAAATGATTGTAGGATATATCAAAGTATATATTTTGAGATAAAACCCTCGATATTCTCAATAATCGTTAAATCAAAACTCGATTTGCGTGACAAGTTCAGATTTGGGTCGGGTTTTATAAATGGGTCGAACACGGGTGTTAGAGCATCTATCTACTTTAAGTCATTTTTTAGATAAGCATCTACTTTATTAGTTTTGTTTGTTTCTTTCTTTAATCCCCTACCGACGATTTAGTTTGTAACGATCATTGTATATCATAGTTGCTTGCCTATAAAAGACATTTATTTTAGTAGTTGTAACCACCAAGCAATATTACCATAAATAAAAATATTATAAAACTTTTATGGCACACTAAATTTATTTTTTGTACTCCTTAGCCAAGGCTCCTAGTCTCTGAGTTCTTCCCAAGTTCTTCATACCATATTCCCTACTTAAAAAAAAAGAGACTTTTTTTACATACTTTTACTTTCTCTGAATCAAAGTTCATCCGCTATACATACACTCATCATTCGTCGTTCTCTTACCTCTGTAAGTTTCTCTTATGTATATATATATATATATATATATATATATATATTTATTTACTATAAACTTTTTACTTTTCTACTGTACCTTTGAACCTGAATGATAGATCCAGTAAAAATACATCCTGAAGAATTAGCAGGATTAGAATGGCAAATAGATGATTTTAAAGAAGAAGAAAATGTAAGTTTAGTACCAAAAAGAAGTTATATATAAGGGAACTAATGGAAAACAGATCCTAAGATTTACAGACTTCAAAAAAGAAGAAAAAGAAAGTGAAGACAGCAAAGAAACAGAGTATAACATTATGAATATTATAGATATAAACAAAGAATATAAGGAACCAATTTATGATACGGAAAATGAAGAAATGAATACATAATTCTATAAATATGAACAAGAAGAAATAGATTATAGTCTGCTAGAGTATTTAGAGGAAGAAGAAACCATTACAGGATTTAACATAAAAGAGACTAATAAAACCATTGAACAAATAATAAATAGAAAATTTACATAAATAAATATACAAGAAGAAGTTGATTACATGATTATAGAATGTATGTTAAATCTGGGAATGACATATGAAGAAAGTTATAATAAGTTAAAGAATATTATAACCTACCATTAGTAGACAACATTCTACAAGAAAAGACAATGATTCCAGATTTTAATAAAGAGGAACAATCTTTTATGGATCAAGATATGAAAGGTCAATATAAAATAGGAAGAGTGGATTGGAGTGAAGCAGGAACTTCAACAGCAAATGTCATGGACAGAGAACCATGGACAAAACCATCAGCAACTTATCAACAAGAATCAAATATAATTGGACAAGGAAATAGATTACCCATAGGCTATACATACAGTGGCAATATATGTTGTTATTAGAACAACAAAAACCACAATTATGGTATGATGAAATATTAACATGGGAACAAACAGTGGTAAGAATGTGGGAAACAAATAAAAAAGAAAGCATGGATACGTTTTCATATTTAGAAACTACACTAGGACCGACAACTCTAGGAATCTGGCAAAGTAAGAAAACTCAAGATCCAACAGAAATGAACAGAATCAAAGCATTAGGAGACAACCCTTATAATAATTTCACATCCCAGATTAGAACGCTCATTTTAGGGGTAGATCTAGCAAAACATAGTAGCTTAATACAAAATACTGCCATTAGAAACTTAGAACAATTAAGTATTGCAGATATGAAATATATAAATGAGTTTACCTTAGATGTTATCTGATTATTATCACAAACAGGTTTAGCCATGGACGATGACTTGTGTAACAAATACTTTATAAAATTACCAGGTGATTTAGGAAAAAATATACATGAACTATGAAAACAAACATACAGTGATAAACTAAATCTAGGAATAGGACCTAGAATAACTTTCATATTTGGAATACTAGAAGAAAGATGTAAGGAGGTTTCTTTACAATAACAATTAAAAAGAAATGCATATGTGTTTTGTAAAACATCAATATATACATAACAGCCATATGATTATTATGATAAAAAAGAAAAAGCTTAGAAGAAGTACTACATATAAAAAGGAATATAAACCATATTATATAAACAAACCCTACTATAAAAATAAATACGTTAAAAAACCTCAAACTAGACAATGTAAATGTTATATTTGCGGAGATGAAAAACATTTACCTAATAAATGCCCAGACAAAAATAAAAACACTGAAAGAAGTAATCTAGTAGAACAACTAAATAACTATTAAATAGAGGCTGTAGATACAGATCGTATAGGAAATGAATCAATTTATAACATATATAGCGAAGATGAACAGTCGGTAACAAAAGTAACATATACATATATGAATACAGAAGAAGAATGTAGTCATAAGTGGATATCTAACAGAGGAAATAATTATGTAAAATGTTATAATTGTGGATATTACCCAAGTATAGAAAAAAGATCACAATGTAATATTTGTTTGAAAGAAATATGTTATATATTTCTAAAAAAAGATATTCGATGAAGAAATAGATACACTAGAAACAAGTAGTAATATAGAATCAAATAATCAAGAAAAGTTAATAAAGAAGCTTGAAATGATAACAGAAGTACATAGTTTAAAAATAAATAATATTGAAAACAAAATAAAAGAAATTGAAGAATTGGTCCAAAAGAAAAAAGAACATGTTGAGTATAGCAAGATGTCAACAGAAACAGAAGTAGAGTACATATATACAAACACAAGGATGTGTAAATATGATAACTATACAATGTTGACTGTGGCTAGATAACAATAAAGTATTAGATCTACCAGACCTAGTAGACACAGGAGCAACAAAGAGTTTAATATCTTACGGTTTAGCACCACAACAGTATCATAAAAACTTTGCCTATAATCTAGTTACAAGGACTACAGAAGATAGATTAATTTCAATAACACATTACTTAGAAGCAGTACGAATTCAATTTTTATATTTTACTGGAAATTATAGTGTAAAGTATGACATACCACAAGTAAATATAAACCCCGAACATATAAGATCAAAAGATTTTGTACTTGGTTTAAACTTTCTTTTTGGTCTAAATGGAGCAGTAACATTAACAAGAAATTTTATAACGCTTAGTAAACATGTTTAAAATTTTCCAACACAAAGATACGATAGTACATCTGCATTTGCTCAGAAACATGGAGAAAAAGGAAACCTAAACTTCTTAAAAAATAAAAAAGAACAACACGTAGAAATGAAACTATTAAATTACTTACAAAATTCATGAGTCACGAATTAGAAAAGGGAAAAGATGTGACAAAAAGTATAAATCATCCTACAGTTTTACGTCTAGAAAAAATAGGTCTCATAAGAGAAGACATCAAGAACTCAAAAATAAAATATACATGTAAATTCAAAATAAAAAATTCAGACATCACTATTAGAACAGCAAACATATAATATAGCCCTCTGGATAAAGATGAATTCAAAAAAATTGTAACATCCGCACTTTTTCCGAATATAAAACTCGACCCATTTTGAAACCCTGAGTTTTAACGAATAACGAATTATTTGGAACCGGAAGAATTTTCGGGTATTTATAAGCCAAATAACGTTTTTCAATAACTTATAATGATTTTTCAAATTGAAAAACTTAGTTAAAAACAATTGGATCCAGATTGGACTCCTTAAATTGAAAACAAAGCGAATCGGCAGCTTTTACGTGATTTCGGTACGTGATCCATCGTTTATCGGGAATCTCGTGTTTGAATATCGTAAGTCAAATTAGGCATATTTAGGAGTCTTATAATCATTTAGGATGTCCCCAGTCATCACACACTTAATCGAGTCACAAATCGTTGGTGATTTGCCCAAAATCGACATGTACGCCAAAATCGACCAAAATGTGTAAATTGACCTAATTTGTGCATCCTTATGAGCTATGTGACGTATTTATATTTGATTTGAGTGGATTAAATTTGGTTAAAATGATGTGATGATGAATTGAGTGATTTGGGTGGGAACGGGACTCGAAAACGTCGAAAAACGGCAAAACGAGCACTCGAAACGGGAAATCGGACAAGAGGACTTCCGAGGAAGCTCTAGGCGTATTGGCTAGCGCATACCCTAGTCCCAGGCGATACGCCTACCACTAGTTTTCCAACAAACCCCTAATTTTCCTCTATAAATACCCCGTTTTGTCCCATGCTCCCCATTTCTCTCCTCCTCCACCCCCAAAACGGCTGTAAAGAGCTGTTCTTCCTATGTTCATCATCCCACCATCATTTTAGAGCAAAATCATCAAGGATCCAAGCTTGTTTCATCCCATTTCATCCCTTCTTTTTGGTTTTCGGTAAGTAACTTGCAATCCCTTGAAATTACATGTCAAGATCTGAACTTTATCATGCATTTTGGTTAGATTTATGCCATACATGAAATATGATGATAGATCCATGGTTTATTTGATCAAAGATTGCAACTTTATGATAGTTTAAGGCTAGATCTATGTCATGCATGAAGATTCTTTCTAGATCTATGGGATTCATGATCAAGTTTGCATTTTTATGATGGATTAGGGTTAGATCTACTTCATGCATGTTGGTTAGTGCTAGATCTATGAGATTTATGATCAAGTTTGTATGTTTATGATGGATTAGGGTTAGATCTACATCATGCATGTTGGTTATTGCTAGATCTATGTGATTGATGATCAAGATTACATTTTTATGCTAGATTAAGGCAAGATCTATGTCATGCATGTGGGATATTGTTAGATCTACATGATTCATGATCAAGATTGCAACTTTGTGCTTGATTAGGGTTAGATCCATGTCGTGCATATTGAAAATTAATAGATCTACATGATTCATGATCAAGGTTGTGTATTTATGTTGGATTAAGGTTAGATCTATGCCATGCATGTTTGTTATTAGTAAATCTATGTGAAGTATGAACAAGATTGGAAACATGACTAGATTTATGACACGCATGTATCTTGATGAATAGATCTAGGGTTTCTCGTGTTGGAATATTATGAATGAGTGTGCACGTGATGATGTAGCTATCATGTTGACTAAAATTGACCTTCATGATGAATGTGTGTAACCCTGGGATACTATGTTTGCGTCCTTATCTTAGGATTAACCACATAAGCGTATGAATCACCATCACCAACGTTTGTCGTGTCGATTGTATCAATGGGCGTCATAAAGTGAAATCAATTATTCTCTATCATCCTCTACTTGTCAAGGTTATCCTCGGGGTCTAGCTACCTCATTAGTTGGTGTCACTATCCGTCAAGTGTCTCCATTTCCATGTGAGTATTCATAGCCCCTTTTCTTTTATCGTTTTGGGGTGCAACATGTACACCGTATCAATCTCAAATATCTATTTTATTACTTTCAAACTCCATGCGAACCCTATGATTGTTATGTGTGTTCTAGTATGTTGAACTTGTGTGGATTATTATTGTTGTGGATGGAATCTATTTCAATGTCAATGTCAATTTCAATGTCAATGTCAATGTCAATGTCAATGTCAATTTCAAGGCGTAATTATTAACGCTAAAAAGGCCGGGTTTACAATAATAGATCTATTGGTTTGGCAGCCCACCTAACTTGACTGGTAACTGGCGTTGGGTGATTGGAAGCCTTATTTGTCAAGGGTTGGATTACGCCACTTTATGTGTTCTATTAACAATACTTGTTTATCATATCAGAATATCATATGACACGTAGATCGCATGTTAATCTATCATAGTATATCAAACCTATGTTTACTTGCCAACTATTCGTAGTTGACCTTTATTTTGTACAAGTTGTAGGTTTTGTTGCAAGATGATGACTTCTTGATGTTGAAACGATAGGATGCATGTGGACATAGTGAGACCTTATCATAAAGAGTTAATGTGTTAGTTGTATTTGTGTTACGACAATAGAATTGTGTAGTATTGCATTTATGAAATGGGTTAATTAAGAACATCACAACCTTTAATAGTGTTGTGAGCAACTGGACAATCATCGCGCCCCGACATATTCCGCCGTCAGTCGGGGTGTTACAAAAACAAATACCAGAAATGTTAGATCAGGGACTAATTAGAAAATCAGAAAGTCCACATAGGACAGCATCATTCGTAGTAAAAATCGTAGTGAAATAAAAAGAGGAAAAACAATTATAGTCTATAACTATAAAAGGTGAAATGATAACACAGAAGATAATGGATATAACATCCCAAATAAGACAGCTAATTAAACTTAATACAGAGAGAAAAGGTTTTTTCGAAATTCGACTTAAAATCCGGATACAATCAGTTACAACTAGAAGAAAACTTTAAACCATGGACAGCCTCCACATGTTCAGAAGGACAATTTGAATGGAATGTTCTTAGCTTTGGATTAAAAAATGCACCTTTAATATTTCAAAGGTTTATGGATAGCATATTCTTACAATATAATTTATGTTTAGTTTATATTGATGATATTTTAGTTGCAAGTGAAACAGTACAGGAACATGAGAAACATCTACAAAAGATTTTTGAAGAAATAAAAAAGAATGGTATAGTAGTTTCCAAAAGAAAAATTGAATTATTTAAACGAAAAATATCATTTCTTGGATTAGAAATATGAAATGGAAAGATAGAACTACAACAACATATCTCTGTAAAAATTTTAGATTTTCCAGAAAATTTGAAAACTTAAAGCAAATACAAGCCTTTTTAGGGTTAGTTAATTACGCCAGAAAATTTATACCAAACTTATCAAAATTAGTAGGACCATTATATAGTAAGACGACAAAAAATGGGCGGAGACATTGTAATCAAGAGGATAGAAAGTCAATAAGAGAAATAAAAATTGTGGTTAAAAAGATTAAACCATTAGAATTACCATTAGTAATAGATTACATCATTACAGAAATTGATGGATGTAAAGAAGGACGGGGAGCTGTTCTCCTTTCTAAACCCAATAAATATAGTCCTAAGCAAAATGAAAAGATATGTTCATATACGAGTGGAATTTTAACAGGTACAATATATTATCCAGAACATTAACAAATTATTGTTTGAAGATGGACAGAAAATGTAAAGGAAAAAATAAGCTTATACAACCTATAAAGCTCAAAATATACTCTTTAACAATGAACATCTCCTCAGGAGAAGAAGATAACAACACATAAAAACTCTTAAGTCAGTCTATGTAAGCAGTAAAGATATACGGCCAAAGACAAGTTGCTTCTTCATATGATTGCTTAGAAAATATTACACAAGTTTTCCTTCCTACAACACCAGTTCACAATTCCACAACACAAGTTTACAGCCCTACAATTGTTGTTTATAATCCTACAGAGTTATATAAACAGTCTCCAACAAGACGCTTACCACCATCCATAAAACCAAAAAAAATTATAGTTTAAACAAATGCATGCAAACCCAAAAAATCCAGTTATTACCTTTAGTAATTTTGCATTGCCAAAATGTAATGACCATAATACAAAGTTTAGACCCATAATGGGATTAGCTTAACAGAAAAACAACAATGTTTATTAGATAACTTATGGCATATTCAAACCATGCCACAAGCATCTTTATTAAAAGTACAAGTCCTCAATGCTCTTAGCATCTATTTTCAAGAACAAACTGTTAAAATCCAAGAAAAACAAAAACCAAAGTTTACACATTATATAATTTTTAGAGGAAATAAACTTGGAACCTTTAACAAATGGGAAACAGTTTCAAAATATATAAACTGCTATGGACCTATATACAAAGGTTACTACAGTTTTGCTGAAGCTTTAAAAACAGCAAGAGATCACTTCGGTGTGGAGAGCTTCTTCATCAAGGCTGAAGAGGTCCCAACATTATCAGACACTTCAAAAATAAATCCTGAGCAACTCATAAGACTCATGAAGATATTATTGCAAAGTTACAAAACCAACAGATACAACAGGGAAA
>JBCNJP010000008.1:44195645-44255645 GCA_039602395.1 Deinandra increscens subsp. villosa | reverse complement strand
CTTCTTACATAGACAATCTTTTGCTTAGATTTTAAAACTAACCCCAAGGGTTATTTTCTTTATCCGGAAAACTAAATTTCACTTTTTAAACTTTATTTGAAAAAGTTTAATATCTTTATTACCCGTGCATTATAACCTTCCTGAAAAGAGTTTATAGCAGGTAATAACAACTTTAAAACAGTCAGAAGCATTATCATATTTCACGTATGTGTATTAACACAAAACAGGCAAATGTTATTTCAAATACTTTAAAAGTAATAACTTTGCATGTATATCAGCCCGAAATAGTAAAATATTTAAAAGTGGGCTCATAGAACTCACCTTATTCTCTTAAGCAGTTAATTCAGGCAAAACCTCTGCCATGCATTCCAATTAAACCTAATTGTGTATTGTATGGCGTTAACGCAAGGTTAATATAATAAACACTTCCTATGTTTATTTTAACATCTTATTATATTAATAATATTCAATTATTAAGTTTTCCCTTTTTAAATGTCAAAATGACCAAAATGCTCTTTACGCAGTTATCCTTTTCTTTTAACAATAATACGAAGACGCGCATTACTATAAGTAAACGCTCACTCCGGGATCACCCAGTGAGGGATGCCATTTCCCAGTTGGGATTTATGCGATACCCTCGCTTTTGCCAGAAACCCCAGTGTACAGGCGTATACCCTTCCGATCCGCGCGAACTTCTAAATATCCATTAACTCGGTATTTTAAATACTTTATCATTTATACATTTTAACTTTATATTTATTTATTATATATATAAACATAGTTTCATATCAAAAATCAAGTCCCCATACCTTCCGGATTATTTTATATTAAATAATCATATTCCAAAACCCTAATTTCCCGTTTTTCTTATTTCTTTATCAAAACTCACTTTTAGTCGAAACCAACTTAGGGTATTATCCATTATAACATTTTATAATGTACTTTAATTTGTAAAGCTTAGTTCATCACCGTTTACTCGGGTTTAATAGCACAGCATCTAGAAAACCCTAATCTCAATATTAACACTTTAAATATACACTAGACATATTTTAAATATGTTTTAAATATATATTAAACATATTCTTTTGATCCGATAATTAATTATTCATTATCGTTAATCTTTAAATATATACGTTTATATATATATTTAATATTTAAATTCTTATATTCTTTTAATTAATTTTATTTGATAAAATCGATTATTAATTATATATATTTTTTCATACATATATTTATTCGTCTCGGTTACTTTTATATATCATTTGACTGGTTCTATAAACTTTAACTAAAGGAAAATTGGAATTAAATAATCCAAGTTATTGGGTATTGGCGGATAATAATCCGAGTTCCAATATTGGCCTACAATAATCTCAATTATTTAGGTGTTGGAATTCATTGGGCCGCCGTTAATTTTTCACTAACTCCGTTAGTTGTGTGCTGAGGTGGCACATGCCACGTCAGCAAGTATGATGCCACATCACCTGCCACGTCAACAAAAATGATGCCACATCACCTGCCACGTCAGCAAGTACTAGTGGAGTTAGTGAAAAATTAACGGCGGCCCAATGAATTCCAAGACTCAAATAATTGGGATTATTGTAGGCCAATTTTGAAACTCGGATTATTATCCACCAATACCCAATAACTTGAATTATTTAATTCCAATTTTCCTTAACTAAATAATGAAAATATTATAATGTGATCACCTCTCCGACGGGTCATGAAACAAGTCCAAAACAACCGAATTATAAAGTTGTCCAATTTGGACAAATAAATAGTCTTTCCCGACTACTTCCTCGCCACGAGCATTTCCCCGTTGTTAGTTCGTCATTTGGACCGAGTTACGCCACCGAAAAGGTAACCGAACTTAACCGGGTTTTGACTCGTCGCCCCTTCTTCTAACTCGAATTACGACCACTGTTGTCTACCATTAACAACCGCCAATCACCGCCACCATTCTCCACCATCCTGGTAGTTCATCGTCATCACCACCATCACCCGTTGTTGAACACATATTACCGAAAGATCCTCCGAATATCACCGAAATATCAACCAAACACTAAGAACTAAAACATCATCATCTTCATCACCTTGATGAGGATACTGGAACAGCTTTGTAAATCATCGCCGGAGGTCTCCGTTGGGTGCTCGAATGAAGGGAAGGGTGAGGGAGGCTCGTCGGAGCCGTTACCATGTTTCTGGGTTCAATCGGAGGATGGAAATAGGTGCGTTACCGGTTGAAACGAAGGGAGCCGGGGGAGAAGGTCGTCGGCTTCGCCATGGTCGTCGGAGGAGAGCGCTTGGTCGGACGAATTGCAAGTCGTCGGGGCTGGCTTCAGCCGTGTAATCGAACGGAAGTGGAAGTGGTGCTGTGTTACCGGAGGTTGAACGGAACGAGGGGTAGGTATTATACCCGTAATCTAGATCCGTTAAATAGTTTAATATTTAGTATACAGATCATAAAAATTCTCAAACGTCTAAAAATATTACGGGGTTTAATAAATATACTCATAATATTTATTCTTCGGTTATAATGTAAAGCGTTAAATATTCGGTTATTGATTCGGTATAGAACGCGTGTCCAATCGGTGTTACGATCGTGGCCGGTTCACAGACTGACTACGTTGTCTTGACTGAAATACTCAATTATTATTATAATAATTATTTATATTTTTCCGAGTCACTAAAATCATCTCGAACGGCTAATCGAATTGATTTCGGTTATTATCACGTAACAACACCGGTTACTAGTTTCATCGTTTTTCATGTCGAACGTCGCAAATATATATTATAATAAGTATTTAGCAATACCTGATATTCTACTCGCGTCTCGGTGTTATTTTAGTGACGTTCGTGCTTTAATTACGGTCATTACAAACCAGGCCTAAATCACTATTTTGTGTTTTCCTACTTCGTTATAACTCGGATTTGAAATCCGTCTGCGCCCAAGGTCTTTATTTTCATTATTTACCATATTCTATAAATTCGTCTCTTGATGTTTCCTCGAATACCATGTCGAATATTCATTCGCGAATCGTGACGTTTCTATGTATATATTATTTCACATGCAATTTAACTACTTAACAGATATAGCACACGTATATAATTTAAGTCACGAAATTCTAGGGTGTTAAATTTTTTTAAAAAAAATTAACGTTTCGTGTTATTTTCGTGTGGTGCACATGTGCATCATTATCATTAGTATTGCGCAAAGACGAATTATCATGCGAAAAAAACACTACTTATGTTAAAAAAAAAAAAACTTATAAAAAACACTAAAAAATTATGGTACTATTGATAATGCTACATAGTGCACATGTGCAACATAGAATTAGTAAAAGATTATAAAATGTTATTTTTTTTCTTTAGATCTAAAGATAACACGATTATAAGATTTAGGGTGTAATTTTATTTAAAATATTAATCTATACCACACGTATGAGGGTTTTTTTATTTTTTATTTTGTGTCCTACACATATGCATCATTAAAAAAGTACGAAAAAATAACAGAATTATAAGATATATGGTGCGACTTAGAAAAAAATATTAACGTATACTAAAAGTATGAGTTCTTTTTTGTGCTACACATGTGCATCACAGAAAGAAAAAAAAACGAAACATTTATTTTTTTTTTGTTTTTTTCTTTCAGAATTATAGATAACATAATTTTATGACTTTTTGTACAATTTTTTTAAAAAGGTTTAAAATGTGTTTTCACGTTTTCCTATGATCCTAAACATATATATATATATATATATATATATATATATATATATATATATATATATATATATATATATATAGGGAGATGATCATTTGAGAACCAACTTGATTTGATAACTAAAAAGAACTAATTTGAGCCACATTTTTATTACATGTATCCCCCCTCCCATGAATTGTAGTGGTCCTCCCCTGAAATTTGTGGTTGAGATTTAGTTCTCAAAAGTTCTCAAAATAAAAAGTTCTCATTTGAACCTAACCCTATATATATATATATATAAATATATATATATATATATATATATATATATATATATATAAATATATATAGTGTTAGGTTCAAATGTGAACATTTTATTTTGATAACTTTTGAGAACAACATCTCAACCACAAATCACGCACACACAACAAAAAAAACACGCAACTAACTAAAAACATCAAAGCAAAACTAAAAACAGTTCCAAAATCACGCACACATAACATAAATCACGCAACTATCTATAAAATATTTCTCAAAGGGATTCCTTACAAATATCAAGGATACCTAAAACCCCCAAGTTTTCAAATCACGCTCACAAAACAAAAAATCACGCAAACTATCTAAAAACATAGTATTCTCTAAGGGCTTCTTTTTTATAACTCTAGAGACTGATCAGGGCATAGTTGCTGTAACAATAAAACGCAACACGAGAATATAATTACGCATGATGTTCCTAAAATCACGCATTACAAAAACAAAAAGTCGCAAAACAACAAACTTTTAAAATTTCACTTCATTGATATAATAACTTTTTCTTTACAATATATAGGGGTGGGATCTTCACAAAAATTACAAGAAAAAAGAGAAATTCAAAAGATAAAAAAAACAAACATCGATAAAACGCCTAGAGCTCCTTCATCTCTTTCAAGAAAGAAGCTTTATCCCTTGACTTCTTTATGGCGATGTCCATAATGCCACGCAGACCATGATGGATCTGCTCTTCAAGGTAAGTTGCTGAGTCATAAACTCAACAACCGCTTGTTGCATGGGGAAGGGTGGAAGATCCACAACCTCCTGCAGCATCCGGGCGTGCGCCTGAATGCTGTTGGTTGTAAGACCGGTCATCATGCCAAAATTATTATGCATGATCCGGTCATCCTTGGCTTCCAGCCGATGGTTTTCTTCAATCAGGTTGATCAAGGCATTGGAAGAAGAAGAAGACGCCATTGTTTTATGAAAAATTGGGAGAAGATCAGTTAGAAAGAAGATAGTTGAGTGAGGGTTTCTGGGTTTTCTGCTTGTATAAATGCATGGTTACACCAAAAGAGCCGATATATACTATAAGGGCTAAAATTGGAGGGGAAACGAAACGTCGCGTAAATAAATAAAAAATTACACAATAAAAAATGTAAAGTAACATATAATAATGCAATAATTAATTAAAAATAACGCATGCTTAAATAAGAATAGAAGATATAATTAATTGATGTGACAAAATGCTATACTATAAATTACGCAAATATTATTTTAAATCACGCATGATTAAAGTAAATAAAAATATACAAAATATAATATGAAGCATTATATACTCACATAGAAAATCACGCAAAAAACAAAAATACACACAGTTAAAATGAAAAATGTGTAACAATATTTACTTTCAAAATAAGTAACAGGCGTAGTAACAAATAATAATTACACCCCATTCACATTCATCTCCGAAAAAACGTACCCCACTACACACGATTACCAATTAACGCATTTAATACCCCCACTGTACACTCATCAAAACCTCTATAAAAACTAGACACTCGATTACACTGAAAAATAACGCTACGACGGCATCTGCCCAAAACAACTTCAAATCACCTCTCACATCAAACAACCCACACCGCAAAAAATGTCTTCGTTTTCTTCCAACGCACCAGAGGCCAACAACGACGCACTTAAGGAAAAACTAACCAGGCAAATTATGCTTGATTTAAACAAAGAAGTCCTAATGATGGACGTCTTGAAGCAAACGTTCGAGAGCCTAACCGATACGATGGTAGCAAGAGACGAAGTTAATCAAAAACTGATGGCTTTGCCAAAAAATTCCGTAAGAGACCTTGTCAGAGTGTTCATGATAGACAATGAAAAAACAGATTTGGAACAAAGCAACGAGATTGCAAACATCCTGAAAAAAATGAAAGCATTTGTGGAATTGAAGATGGCTTTTTTAGAAGCCTATCAGTAGAATAAGAATAATGTTGTAACTTTATGTTTTCGGTGTTTTTGTGTTATTAATAGTGTGAATCTTTTTAAGTTATTCAATTTTTTGTTTATAATTTCTCCTTTAAAATACAGTTTATCAGACAAAAACACTAACATTTAAGAAAAATGTTTATAAATAACGCATCAATAAATTATAAAAATTACGCATGATGAAAAACTCACACTAATAAATGTAAAAAATAAATGTCAAAATAACGCACACTATTAATGTAATTTTATGTTTATAATCACGCATCCAAATAGAATTGACATAAAATCACACATAAACTAAAATAATGCGAAGAATAAAACTAAATAACGCACTCAATATAACATAGAAAAGCTACACTTAATATCTGAAAAGTGTAATTAACAAATAATAACGCAAGAATTAATTATAAATAACGCATACGGAAAGAATAATAAAAGATACAATTAATTGATGTGAGAAAATGCTATACTATAAATCAAGCAAAAACACATAATGTACATGTATTATAAAAAAAAAGACGCATATAAACATTGATAATAATCACGCTAAAAATAACGCAACCTGTAGTAACGAATGTTTAATAATAATCGAAAGAAATTAAATCACGCAAAAAAAAAATGATTCGCCCCGGTAACCTTAGACATAAAAAAACACGCGGTTTTGTGAAAAAGACAATAATGCCCCTCCGCATAAATATACAACAAACACATGCCACGCTCTTCTCCCTTCACACGTTTCGCACGCAAAAAAACCTTTGTATTTGAACTTTCACCTATATATATATATATATATATATATAGGGTTAGGATCCTACGAAAACATATTTTTTGTGAAAACTGCGAAAACACATATTAAAACCCACGTAACTTTTTCATACGATAACGATTTTTCATAAAATTTACGCCAAAAGTCTTAGAATTACGTTATCTTTAATTCTAGAGCAAAATATTAAAAAAAACGTAACTTTTTTTTTCTTCGTGTAATGCACATGTGCATCATATAATTAAAAAAGTTATAAAATGTTATGTTTTTCTTTAAATCTAAAGATAACACAACTATAACATTTAAGGTGCAATTTTCTTTTAAATCTATTAATGTATATCACGTGTATGAGTTTTTTTTTTGGTGTGATGCACATGTGCATCATTCAATAAAAACGCAAAAAAATGATGGAAATATATGACATATAGTGCGATTAAGAAAAAAAATATATTAACTCATACTAAAAGTATGAGTTTTTTTGTGATGCACATGTGCACCACACAAAGAAAAAATAAAATAAAATAAAATAAAATAAAATAAGCATTAAATTTTTTAAAATTTTTATAGGATTAAAAATAACATAATTTTAAGACTTTTGGTGCAAATTTTTTTTTTAAATATTAACATATGAAAAAGTTATGTAGGTTTTAAGATTTGTTTACGCAGTTCTCATAAAAAAAAGTGTTTTCGAAGGATCATTCCCATATATATATATATATATATATATATATATATATATATATAGGATTAGGATCGTGTGAAAACCCATTTATTTTGTGAAAACGTGAAAACCACTTTAAAACCTTTATAACTTTTTCATACGTTAATGTTTTTTCATGAAATTTGCGCCAAAAGTCTTAGAATTACGTTATCTTTAACTCTATAAAAAACCAAAAACAAAAAAAAAACGTTTTTTTATTTTTTTTTATTTTTTTTTCCCGTTTTTGGTACACATGTGTACCACAATAAAAAAACTCAAAATTTAATATGAGTTACTAATAGTTTTAAAAGGAAATTGCACCCTAATTATTATAGTTTTATTATCTTTATATCTAAAGAAAAAAATAACATTTTATGATTTTTTAAGTAGTGTACTATGTTTAATTATCATTCGTAACATAAATGTTTTATTGTTTTTAGTATGTTTTTAATATATTTTTAACATAAGGAGTGTTTTTATACTTTATAATTCGTTTTTGTGTAGTAGTAGTGATGATGGTACGCATTTGTACCAAAAACGGAAAAAAAAAACGTTTTTTTTTTACGTTTTTTTTTATAAATATTGTTTTCCAGAGTTATAGATAACGTAATTCTAAGACATTTGGCGCAAATTTAATGAATAAACATTAACGTATAAAGAAGTTATGTAGGTTTTAAAGTGGTTTTCACGTTTTCACAAAATAAAGGGTTTTCATAGGATCCTTCCCCTATATATATATATATATATATATATATAGGGTTAGGTTCAAATGAGAACTTTTTATTTTGAAAACTTTTGAGAAGTAAATCTCAACCACAAATTTCAAGGGGGATCACTACAATTCATGGGAGGGGGATACATGTAAATAAACTTGTGGCTCAAATTAGTTCTTTTTAGTTCTCAAACCTAATTGGTTCTCAAATGATCCTCTCCCTATATATATATATATATATATATATATATATATATATATATATAGGGTAAGGATCATGTAAAAACCACAAAAATCCTTATAATTGTTATCTTTAGTTTTGGAAAAAATTACAAAAAATTCAAGGTTTTTTTATTATAATTGCACATGTGCAATAATATTAAAACCTCTATAAATTTTTCATATGTTAAAGTTCTTTATAAAAAATACACCATAAATCTTATAATTCTAGAAAGAAGTAAAAAAATCATTTTTTTAATTTTTTTTATTATTGCACATGTGCAATAAAAAATATTATTGCACATGTGCAATAATATTAAAACCTCTATAACTTTTTCATATGTTAATAGTTTTGATTCCATAAATCTTATATTTCTGTTATCTTTAATTCTAAAAAAAATTAATGTTTTTTAATATTGCAGATGTGTAATATAGTTAATTCGTATTATTGCATAAAAAATCACAAAATGTTAATTGTTTAAATATTTTTCCCAGAATTAAAGGTGACATAATTTTAAGACTTTTGGTGAAAATATTTTTTTTTAAATTAACGCATGAAGAAGTTATAAGGGTTTTTATATTTGTTTTCACCCTTTTGCCACCAAGTATGTTGTAAAAACATGTCCAGGAATATTATAACCACGCAAGCTTTACGAAGACGAACTTAAAAAAATTTGCCACCAAATATGTTTTGTAGCAAAAATGGTGTCAAAAGGGCAATTGTCACCATTTTGCCACCAAATATGTTGTAAAAACATGTTCAGGTCCTAATCATGCAAGTTATACATAATCACGCAAACTTTATTTCATAAGCAATTGTCACCATTTTGCCACCAAATATGTTGTGAAAAATTTACAGGTCATAATCACGCAAGTTACACATTATCACGCAAGGGCTTTATTTCATAAGCAATTGTCACCAATTTGCCACCAAAATGTGTTTTGGTAGCAAAATGGTGTCAAAAAGACAATTGTCACAATTTTGTCACCAATAACAATAATCACGAATGCTTTATTTCATAATCACGCAAACGTCACCTAGACGTATAGTCGAATTCTAAAAAAAAAGTTTTTTTAACTTCAAAAAAAGTATAGCAATACTATACTTGAATTACAGAGAATTAAATGCTCGTTTTTATGGTGTAATTTTTTTTTAAAAACCGATGTCATATGAAAAAGTTATAGACGTTTAAAAAAGATTGAGAAACATTTTTATAGATTATACCCATTTTACCCTCTAGGTTATTTGCACGCTTCATTTTTTTGTTTTGCATCTGGATAAGATCTACTCAGATCTGGACCACTCGTCTATAAAATCAAAAGCTAACATCAATTCGCACGCTTCGCACATAAATATCCCTTTGTATTTGAATTTTCACCTATATATATATATATATATATATATATATATATATATATATATATATATATATATATATTCTTTTGAGAACTAACATTGTGAGAACCGCGAGAACAAATTTGAGCCACACATCTTAACCACCTTTTGAAATGAATGGTCTAGGTTAATTTAAATATATTTAAATCAAAATTAAAATTTAGAAAATCTATCAAATATATAGAAAAAGGGCACAAACATAATTTTCTATTTAAATTAAGATGACATAATAAGTTGATGTGACATTACTATCTACTTCCCCACTTCATTTTATATCGTTAATAACTTTTTATGCAATAATAATTTTAAAGAAAAATCCATTAAATAAGACGTTTTTTAATCTTTAATTCGGGAGTACTCTTAATTCGGTTATAGTCGCGTTATTTTTTTATGAAATTTTTCCTTAGTTTTTAATGTATGTTGTTACATGTAGGTAACGAACAGTTACATATTTGTAGCGTACAAATACATATGAGTAACGAACAGTTACATGTATGTAAAATATTAAAAAATATCTCTCTCATTGATCAGTATATCACATTTTCTTCTCTCTCAATTTCCGTAAACATATTATCTATCAGGTAAATACCCAAACACATTTTCCGTAAACACATTTTCTTGCTGCAACCACGTAGCTGGTTCTTACGAACCTGGAAAATTGTGTAACAAAAATATAAACAAGTATTTATATGGTTGCATGCTCGTAGTCATATGCTACATTGGTGTTGTTGTCTATATTGCATGATCGTAGTCATCTATTACATGGTTGCATCTTCTTACATATACGTTACATTTTCGTAACAGAGTCCTACCAACTCTTAAGAAAAGGTTACCACCCGTCGAAAAGTAAAACCATGATAGTACTATCACCAAAACAATACCAAGATCTCAAAATTACACTCTGGTGTAATTTTTTTAATGTATGTTGTTACATGTTGGTAACAAACAATTCTCTCTAATTTTCCGTAAACACATTATTTATTAGGTAAATGCTCAAACACATTTTCCGCAAACCATGATAGTACTATCACCAAAACAATACCAAGATCTCAAAATTACACTTTGGTGTAATTTTTAATGTATGTTGTTACATGTTGGTAACAAATAATTACGTATGCCTAGCGAACATATACATATGTGTAACGAACAATTACACGTATGTAAAATATTAAAGCATGTTAATATTTAAATTCTATCTCATTGATCAGTATATCACATTTTCTTCTCTCTAATTTTCCGTGAACACATTATTTATCAGGTAAATGCCCAAACACATTTTCCGCAAAAACATTTTCTTGCTACAACCAGGTAGTTGGTTTTTACGAACCTGAAGCATTGTGTAACAAAAATGTAAACAATTTTTTACATGGTTGCATGCTCGTAGTCATCTGTTACATAGTATTTATTGTCTATATTGCATGATAGTAGGCATCTGTTACATGGTTGCATCATATTACATATACGTTACCTACCAACTCTTAGGAAAAGGTTACCACCCGTCAAAAATTAAAACCATGATAATACTAGAACCAAAACAATACCAAGATCTCAAAATTACACTCTGGTGTAATTTTTTAATGTATGTTGTTACATGTTTGTAACAAACAATTACGTATGCGTAGCGAACATATACATATGTGTAACGAACAATTACACGTATGTAAAATATTAATATTTAAATTTCTCTCTCATTGATCAGAATATCACATTTTTTTCTCTCTCATTTTCCATAAACACGTTATCTATCAGGTAAATGCCCAAACACATTTTTCGCAAACACATTTTCTTGCTACAACAACGTAGTTGGTTCTTACAAACCTGAAGCATTGTGTAACAAAAAAAACAAGTATTTACATGGTTGCATGCTCGTAGTCATATGCTACATATTTGTTGTCTATATTGCATGATCGTAGGCATTTGTTACATTGTTGCATCTTCTTACATATACGTTACATTTTTGTAACAAAGTCCTACCAACTCTTAAGAAAAGGTTACCACCCGTCGAAAATTAAAATCATTATAATACTAGAACCAAAACAATACCAAGATCTCAAAATTACACTTTGGTACAGTTTTTTTTAATGTATGTTGTTACATGTTTGTAACGAAACATTACCTTTGCGTAGCGACCAGATACATATGTGCAACGAACAGTTACACGTATGTAAAATATTAAAAAAATATAAATATTAAAATTTCTCTCTCATTGATCAGTATATCATATTTTCTTCTCTCTCATTTTCTGTAAACACATTATCTATTAGGTAATGCCCAAACACATTTTCTTTCTACAACCACGTAGCTGGTTCTTACAAACCTGAAGCATTGTGTAACAAAAATGTAAACAAAGAGGCATATGTTTACATAAATGTTACATATCGCTACATGCTCGTAGGCATAGGTTGCATGGTTGTTAATATCTATAATCCATGCGAGTAGGCATTTAATATTTTTTTTACAGTAAACATTTAAAAAAAGCTTACAGAAGTAAAAAAAATTAAAAAATATTTTTTTTAAAAAACATAAAAAGTAAATTAAAAAAGAAAAACTAATTAAAAGTTTTATAAAATAGATTAAAATAGTAAAATAAAGTTAATAAGTTAGTTTAAAAAATATTTAATAAAAGTTAAAAAAGTTAAAAAACGTAAAAAATAAGTAAAGAAAAGTAAAAAATATTTTATTAAAAAGATAAAGAGTAAATTAAAAAAAACTAGTAAAAAGCTTTTAAAAAATAATTTTAAAAGTAAAAAAAGTTAAAAAAGTATTAAAAAGTTATTAAAAACATAAAAATTCAAAGTTAATATAAAGTTTTAAAAAATTGTTAAGAAATGAAAATAAAAACGTTTAAAAAACTTAATAAAAATTAGAAAATATTATAAGTTTAAAAAATATATAAAAAACGTAATAAAAACATAAAAGAAAGTTTTTAAAACAATTAATCTTGAGTAATCAAGATATTAATAGTTAATAATAGTTTAGTTAATAAATAAAAAGTTTTGTCTTTTAGTAATATAGCTTAAAGACTTTATTACCTTTTTTAATTTAAATAAATAAAATGGGCTAGATTCCAAATGTGTGACTAGAAAATGTTCTCATTGTTTCCACAATAATAAAAGGTTCTCAAATAATATTAATCTTATATATATATATATATATATATATATATATATATATATATATATATAAGTATTTGGTGGAAACCCTTGTGAGTTATGAAAACCCCACAAAATCATCTAAGGGTTGTAAGGCTATCCACGTATGACATTTCTTGTATATGCAAAAGGGCATTATGGACTTTTTCCCTTGATCCAATCTCTTCAACAACAGTTCACGTTCCCCCACTTGTATCTTCCCTGCAAAAAGTTGGCTTAAAACCCTAGTTTAACCCATTTCAAAATTTTCATCCGCTTTGAAGATCCAAAATTTCAAAACCCAACCAACACACAATGTTAAGCTCGCCGTCATTATCATCGATCGTTGACATGTTAATCATGTTCTCAAACCCTCAGTTGATCCACCACCACCTTGAGTCATCGCCATCTTCGACCTGAAAGAAGCTGGGTTTAAAAGAGATCGAAAGAAGAAGAACAAGGCCAACGCAGTTGCGCTTCTAGGGTTTAGAGAACCAGATTGTGACAACCCGTACTTACCAGGTATACATTAATATTGTAATTACGTGCAATTAACTGTGATTTTATGTGTATTAGACTTAATTCGTCCAAATTAGGTGACTTTACGTGCAAACATAGACAACATAGGTCCGACAACCATTACCCGTAGTGGAAATCAACTTAAGTTCTGAATTCATTCAAGATGGAACTTCAATAACAAAAAAATTCATAACCATTGTTTTATGAAAATTAAATATAAAATAAACATTTTATATTTTTCAAAAACTATTACGTAATAACAAACGTAATTCAACGGAACGTTTATTCAAACGACAATTCAAGTCAAACAATTATTAGTTTTATTCCTAAGACTATTTCTATGTCCAAATTATATTTCCATAAAAAATAAACAATTAAATATTGTCGCCAAAACATTCAAACAAAAAACGCTTATGTCAAGGAAAACATCTAATTCTAAATTTTAGTTCATCATTGTGCATAATTCCATGACAAACAATCGAGCCAAAAACCGATTTTTTAACCGTTAATCCATTTGACTTAACCGAAGTGTCGTTGGACTCGTTGGATCGACCCGGACTCAACCCGACCCGACCCGAGACCCGATTCGGCCCACAGAGCCCAATGGGCCTACCGGCCCAAACCTCCTTCTCTTTTCTTTCTTTTCTTTCCGCGGCCCGTTTCCTTTCTTTCGGCCCGATAGCCCAGCCCGGCCCGACCCACTTTCCTCCTCTTTTTTCCTTTCGGTTTGGGCCACCGGCCCAATTCTTTTCTTTTTCTTTCCCGGGTTCGAGCCCACGGCTCACCCTCTCTCTTTCTCCTATCGTCCCGTCCCGAGTTCGACCCTCGTCCCTCTTTTTTTCCCTTTTCCTTTTTCCCGGTTTTCTTTCCTCCCTCTCTCATTCGGTTCCAACCGAATCCCCTAACCAAACCAACCAAATCTCTTGATCACTAGTTGGATGTAGATTCCTATGAGCACATGTTTTAAACCCTTTGTCATCTAGATACTAAACAAGATGGTTGGCCAAGTACACAACAATTCTATTAACCTTTGGGTAATACTTGTATCCACTTACACATGAGACCAACATCTCCCCTAGCCACCTCGGTGTTTCCTTGTCCCTCCTCTCCTCCTTGGCCGGTTCTAAACACCCCCCAAACACACTCAAATTGGTTCATATTACACCAAGAGATCAAATGGATCAAGCCATCTCCTCCTCTTCTCTTATTCTCGGCTAGACCACCCAAACGAACCCCCTCTTCGGTTCACTTAAAACCGAGAGCAAACACCACCACTTAACCACTTCGTATAACACCCAAACACCCTCATTCTACACTTAACCATTTCAAGAACAAACACCCTCATCCTCTCATCTCTCTCTTTGCTCTCGGCCACCAAGAGAACCGCCACCACCACCATCTTTCACCATCAACCACCACACATTCTAAGCTTCTAATCACTTACTCTAGCAACGTAATTCATCTACTAATCTTATTTCATCATCTTCCTTCCATTTCCTTTCTTGATTCTTTCATGAACAATCATTCTAATCTCTTGCTTTCTTGTCAAATCCATGATCTCTCTTTCATGCATTCACCATCTTCTTCCTAATTCAAGATCACGGGTGGGTTAGGAGCTAAACTTGGAAGCTTAACCAACAACCCATCAAGTCATATACCGATCCGGTTTAAGACTAAGTGAGGAAACCCTTACATTCTTGATTATTTCTATATTTCATATCATATAATGTCACAAATTCATGTTCATGATTTGGTCTTGATTGTGTTGTTAGATGATTACTAGGAAACTTGCATGTTAGTAGCCTTATGTTCTTTGATGGAAAGACTATAATATTGTTTGAAACAAGTTCTTAAAAAATATTAAAATTACATGTATATTTATGTTAAAAGTTTCATAAATGGTGACAAAGTTTATAAATCATAACACATTATGAGTTTTGAATGTTTTGGTATGATTGTTTTGGTGGAAATACATAAACCTAATGTTTGGAAACCAAGTTTTAAAGAAAATAAATATTGTGTTAAAAATTGACAAACATGACACTTTATTTTGTGTGTCATAAAAGAGTGTCATCTTGAAAAATATATATTTTGCAACCTTGAAAACACATCATGATTTTGATCTCAAATTTGCAACCAAATTTGTCTAAGGATGATTTTGAGATAATAAAATGTCATTTTGAAGATTGACTTATAAGATCTTTAAGAAATGAGAAAATGGAATTTTTATGATTTAAATATCATTCATTTTCATGAAAATTAAGTAAAACCCCTTGTGACCAACAAATGACCACTTAGGACTTGTAACATATGATTTAGGGCTGCCAAGGTTAATTTATAAACTTACAAAGTGATTCGGAAGTTAAACACTTGAAAACGGAACAATCGGATACCGTAATAAGACTTTTCGACAATAAAATATAACTTATTTTTGAATAAAAATTGAATCTGGTCCAGAACATAAAACATACTCATTTTGACATATAAAAATGTTTCCTAAGGTTCAAAAGTGGAAAAACATGTTTTAGAAGTAAACCGGACCAAAACAGTAACTTTTGGTAACTCGAAAACGTCAAATTTTACAAGTTAAACTACCACCGGCACCCTTGGCAACTAAAGACCCTAAACCACATTAAAACAAGTCTATTAATAAATCCTAAGTTTTAAGGGAACTTAAAAAGTCATAAAACGAGTCAAATCAGTCAAACCGGTGAAACCGACTAACTACCGGACTAACCGACACTTAATTTTACCAAAATATAATTTCATATATTTTTGAAAACATTTCTTCATACAAATAAACATATTTTCAAATATTGAAATTATTTTCGTAAGACGCGACTTATACCGTGTAACGACGCACGGTATAACACGCGCGTTCGAACCTTAATAAATGAAAGTTGTTATTTATTAACTTAAAGGGTTCAACACCTTACAAATATTTAATGAATTAAATATTTATAATTTTCATAACGTTTAATGAAAAATAATCTATATTATTCAATATTTATTTTTCAAACGTAAAAATCTAACTATTATTTATTTACTTAAATAAATAATAAATTCCATCAAATTCAATATTATTTATTAGTCAATAAATAATATCCTAAGATTTCCATCACTGTCATCGAGCAATAGCAATCGAGACTTAACCTTGAACATTGAGTGACGTATTCATTAACTCATGATAGCCAAACCCTAATACGTCATAACATTATCTTGTAGACGTTTGGTATGCTAAGTTCAACCAATCATACCTGTCAGTCCATATTCAAACAAGTGAGTCTTCACGGCCCCTTTTATATTTCTGTTTTCTAACTTGGGGGAGAATTCAATGATTGCTTTTCAATTTCATTTTTGTCAGATATTATGATAACTGTAAGAAGTATTGATTTCATGTTCTTTTCATATCCCAAATCTGTGTATTCATGTTGATTCATGTTATATGCCTATGCCCCACTATTAATTGAGTTCATTTAGTTCATTCGAAACGATAGCTTGTGAGTAGATCTATTTGGGTTGACGACCCTGCCCTGACTTGGTCGCTCCAGTCATGACTCCATGGTTATAGTCGAGGGGTACATTTGTTATTCTGGTCATTGGGGAAGAACATCAGGAGTGGGTAAACAGTTAGTTTTGAATTCAAGGTTCATGATTAATCTTTACAACAACAGTGTCAAATAAACTAATATTCTGACAGGCTAAACATTTTCAAACATAAATTCCAACAGTTCTAGTGTCATAAAACCTGTGAACTCACCAACAATTCTGTTGACTTTTTAAATGCTTGAATTCTCAGGTGATAGAGACTACAACTCCATGTTTTCCTGTTCCGATCCTGCTTGTCATATCATGGTCTGCCTGCCGTGTGTTCATGCATTTCATTTTGGAGATTTAGACGCATTACACCTTAGGGTAGTTATGTTTATAAATCTCATGTCTTTGTCTTTTGGAAACTTTATCATGTAACCACTACTTTATTTCCGCTGCCTTGGTTTATAAATATTTAAATAAATGTTTGAGACTTATATTTTCGAAAGACAAATGGTAAATTACATATTCATTTAGATGTCAATCATTCGTAACCTTGACCATGATGCCAAATCAGTCACATGCCCACATTTAGTCATTTCTCGGGGTGTGACAGACGTGGTATCAGAGCCATGGTTATAGTGAATTAGGATGCATCGGTCTGCACCTAGTCTATAGCCTAAGCTCTGCATCATTCATTTGTGTGTGTGTGCATTCATGCATTGCCTTGTATGTGTGCCAACTTGCAAACCAATGTGATTTCTTTTAGTTGATTGCCTAATATAAGTACTATATATATCATTGTTATAACTTGGAATTGTCACAGCATGGCAAACAAGGAGACCATTGTCACACCATCTGACTCTGAGCCAGAGCCGGACTACACTCCACCGTTTCCTGAGCAGGCACCACGATCACCGGAGTATACACCTTCCTCACCAGTCCCAGAGACTGCACCTTTCCCCGACCATTCGACTCAGGCTGACACTACGAAGGACAACTGGGATCCGATTACGTCAGATGACGAGTTCTACGAGGATGAGCCCGAGGAGACTATTCCCGCTACATTCTACCCTCCTGTCGCAACGATGTCCATTCCTAACCCCATTGTCTCTATTCCTGATTCTCCTGTGTCTCACCCTCCTGCACATGTCCTTGACCCTTCGTCTTCTGTCCCTGCACCGTCACATCGCCTTTACTGTCTTGCTCGAGGTGGTCATAGGTTAAAACATACGCCTAGGAAATCTGTGATCCGCACTCGTCCTATGACTACTGCTCCTGTTGATGAGCCTGCCCCAAAAAGGCAGTGCGCCCCTGAGCCACCATTTGTTCCATCCGTCCTGGAGCCACCTTTTGTTTCACCCGTTCATGAGATAGGAGAGTCATCTGCCTCAGCTGCTGCACGCACTGCTCCCATCTATGATGGTGTTCCTGTCCTTCTGCCTGACCTCCTTTCCATCCAGTCTCGTTTATCTGGGCATAATGATGCCATTCGCCGTGTTATTGCTGAGCTTCGTTCATTGCTGTCTTATTACACCATTTCAGACTCTAGAGACACGACTAACGTCCATCGAGGATCATGCCATTGCTACCGGTTTTGCTATGGACTCCCTACACGCAAACCTTACAGACATTTCTAACTCGACCACTACCACGATGCTGACTATGGAGATGTTCGAGATACGCATGCAGGCTATGGAGGATACGATGATGATGTTTCAGACATTCATGGCTACACTTAGCCAGGCTGCTGGTTTGTTCTTCATGCCACCACTGTACCCATTCCCCAGAGACCCGTACTAGTGATACTACCCAGTGATGCTTTTGTATCGTGTTTAATTAGTGTATGAAAACTATGATGTATTTTGACAAAGGGAGTTGCGCCTCCGACTTTTGAAACAGTTATAGTATGTTCGTACTAGAATTGTAGTATTTGTCATGATGGATGTTTTCGGATATTAATTAACTAAGGTTGAATTACTTTCATTGTAGTTTCTTATGGATGTATGGTTATTATGCATGTATGGTTGTTCACATTAGATACGTAGACTATGTATTGTCATATATTGTCTAATTGTATTTCTTGTTTACGTTCGTGAATTAAGAAAAACATGTCTGGACGCCGAGGATGCCCGCGAGCCAACCGAGCTGATTCACCTCCGCCCGCACCATTGAACGCTGAACAAGTCGAGGCCTTAGTCGCCTAACGTATTGCTGATGCCATCGCTGCTAATGAAGCAAATCGCGCCGCTGGAGGCCACCCTGAAGGTGCTCCTGGTGGTAAGACCTTCGATAAAATGTTGGAAATCCGAGAATATAAATTCCCCCGAATTGTTTTCAAGGTTATGTCTAACGTTTCAGGTGCCCGTGAATGTACCTATAAGGACTTCATTAATTGTAAACCCATCAATTTCAAGGGTACCGAAGGTGCTGTTGGTCTTATTCGTTGGTTCGAAAAGACTGAATCTGTATTCCGTATCAGTAACTATCCCGACCACTCTAAGGTCAAATTTGCTGCTTGCACATTCATTGATGGCGCTCTCTCATGGTGGAATTCGCATGCCAAAACCTTGGGAACTGACCAAGCACACGCTATGCCTTGGGAAGAATTGAAACAACTACTGAGAGATGAATACTGCCCACGTGAAGAACTTCAACGCTTGGAAGTTGAATTCTAGGGACTCACCATGAATGGGGCTGATATTGCTGGATACACCAAGAGATTCCATGAACTTGCTCACCTTTGTTCTTTAATGATAACTCCACCATATAAGAAGATTGAACGTTACATTTGGGGTTTAGCACCTAACATCCAAGGAAATGTGATGTCTTCCAACCCAACTACCCTACAAGCCGCCGTTCGTTTGGCACATAGCCTGACCTATCAGGCTTCACGCCATGGTACTTCCTTTACCAGGAAGGCTTCTGAACAATCCAAACCTGTTGTTGATACCTGTTCACCCTCTTCTTCATCTGGGAAGAAGTTTGATCGCAAACGCAAACGCGGTCATTTTGGTAAGAAGAATTCTGAGAAGCAATCCGAGAAACAACCTGAAAAAGTCCCCGCACCAGTCAAAGCTTTTGTTGCTTCTGCATCTGTCCAAGAACCAAAGAAATCTGGCTACAAAGGAAATCAACCCCTGTGCCCAAAGTGCAACCTTCATCACACACTGGATTGCAGTAACGTTTACTACAACAACTGCAAAGCCAAAGGTCACATTGCCAGAGACTGTCCGTCCCGCACTTGTTATGGTTGTGGAGCTGTTGGACACATGAAGAATCAATGCCCAAAGAAGAATCAAGTTGTTGGAACTGCTCGTGGAAGAGCCTTTGTGATGAATGCTAGAGAAGCCCGACAAGACCCAAATACTGTCACCGGTACGTTCATCCTTAACGATTATTATGCCTCTGTTTTGTTTGATACCGGAGCAGAGAAAAGCTTTGTGTCTACCGATTTTTGCCCATTACTTAAAATCAATCCATGTGCCTTAGACACTAAGTACACCGTAGAACTAGCAGATGGTAGTTTAATCGAAACTGACAAGGTTTTTTGAGATTGTTCCCTACGCCTTTCCGATCATTTGTTTAACATTGACGTGTTGCCCGTCGAATTGGGAAGCTTTGATATCGTAATCGGCATGGACTGGTTATCAAAGAATCGTGCGGAAATCATTTGTCATCTTAAGCAAGTCAAAATCCCGCTAGAAAATGGCGAAACTCTAGTCATCCAAGGGGAAAAGAGTGGAACCAAGCTAGATATTATATCTTGTATGAAGACACGCCGATATCTTCGCAAAGGTTATCATGCTATTCTAGCCCATGTCGTGGGAAAGGAACCAAAGGAGAAAACACTAAAGGACGTTCCTATCGCCCGCGAATTTCCCGAAGTATTCCCTGAAGACTTTCCAGGACTGCCGCCAGCCAGGCAAGTAGAGTTTCAAATCGATCTTGTTCCAGGTGCTGCACCCGTAGCCCGTTCTCCCTATCGTCTCGCCCCTTCTAAAATGCAGGAATTATCCAATCAGTTGCAAGAATTATTGGATAAAGGATTCATTCGACCCAGTTGCTCCCCCTGGGGTGCTCCTGTTCTTTTCGTCAAAAAGAAGGATGGATCATTTCGCATGTGTATCAACTATCGCGAACTAAACAAGATGACTGTGAAGAATCGTTATCCCCTCCCAAGAATTGACGATCTGTTCAATCAACTTCAGGGATCAAGCTATTATTCAAAGATCGACCTGCGATCCGGTTATCATCAGTTGAGAGTTCGTGAAGAAGACATTGCCAAGACTGCTTTTAGAACCCGTTATGGCCACTATGAATTTCTAGTAATGCCATTTGGCTTGACAAACGCACCCGCCGTATTCATGGACTTAATGAATCGTGTGTGTAAACCCTACTTGGACAAGTTTGTTATCGTGTTCATCGATGATATTTTGATCTACTCCCGTAGTAAAAAGGAACACGAGCAACATTTGAGACTTATCTTAGAGTTACTCAAGAATGAGAAGTTGTACGCAAAATTCTCAAAGTGCGACTTCTGGCTTCGTGAAGTACAATTATTAGGCCACGTAGTTAATGAGAAAGGAATACACGTTGACCCTTCCAAAATTGAAGCAATCAAGGATTGGAGTGCACCCACTGCTCCAACCGAAATTCGTCAATTCCTAGGTCTCGCTGGCTATTACCGAAGGTTTATCGAGAACTTTTCAAAGATAGCTCAGCCGTTGACTACTCTCACTCAGAAAGACAAGAAATTCGTCTGGGATTCTAAAGCCGAATCCGCCTTTCAATTGTTGAAGCAAAAGTTGTGTAACGCACCGATTTTGTCCCTGCCCGAAGGAACAAATGATTTCGTAGTATACTGTGACGCCTCCCGCCAAGGTCTAGGATGTGTCCTTATGCAACGAGACAAAGTCATTGCTTATGCCTCACGACAATTGAAGATTCACGAAAGGAATTACTCGACTCATGATCTTGAGCTTGGAGCCGTTGTTTTGGCTCTAAAGATTTGGAGACATTACCTTTACGGTACAAAGTGTACGCTATATACTGACCATAAGAGTCTTTAGCATATATTCAATCAGAAAGAGTTGAACATGAGACAACGTCGTTGGATAGAATTACTCAACGATTATGATTGTGAAATCCGTTACCACCCAGGTAAAGCCAATGTTGTAGCCGACGCATTAAGCAGAAAAGACCGAGTGAAACCTCTCCGTGTACGTGCCCTCAAATTGACCATTAAATCCAATCTCATTTCTCTTGTTCGTGATGCCCAAGTCGAAGCCCTCAAGGATGAAAATATCCCTAATGAAGGCTTACGTGGAATAGAAAAGCAATTAGTCCAGAAGGAAGATGAAGCTTATTATTTCATGGAAAGACTGTGGTTACCGAATTTTGGTACTGTGAAGAAATTAGTCTTAGATGAAGCTCATAAGTCTAGGTACTCAATCCATCCTGGTTCAGACAAAATGTACCATGGTTTGAAAGAGTTGTACTGGTGGCCTAACATGAAGTCTGAAATCGCCACGTACGTTGGTAAGTGTCTGACTTGCGCGAAGGTCAAAGCTGAATACCAAAAGCCCTCTGGTTTACTCGTTCAACCAAAAATCCCAGAATGGAAATGGGAAGGAATTTCCATGGATTTCATTACCAAGTTGCCAAGGACTCGAGCCAGAAATGATGTCATTTGGGTTATCGTCGATCGTCTGACTAAATATGCTCATTTCCTACCCATTCAGGAATCCTACACCACTGAACAACTTACCAAAATTTACATGAAGGAAATTGTGTCTCGTCATGGAGTACATATTTCTATTATCTCTGATCGAGATAGCCGCTTTACCACCCGATTTTGACAAACCCTTCAGAAAGCTTTGGGTACTCGCCTTGATATGAGTACCGCATACCATCCTCAAACTGATAGCCAAAGCGAAAGAACCATTCAGACTCTCGAAGACATGCTTCGTGCATGTATCATCAATTTCGATAACAGTTGGGATGAACATCTGCCCTTAGCTGAATTTTCTTATAACAATAGCTATCACACTAGTATTCAAGCCGCCCCTTTTGAAGCCCTATATGGAAGAAAGTGTCGTTCACCACTTTGTTGGACTGAAGTTGGTGACAGCCAACTCACAGGTCCCGAACTAGTACATGAGACTTCCGAGAAAATCTCCCAGATTCACAATCGTTTGAAAGCTGCCCGCGATCGACAGAAGAGCTACGCAGACAACCGCAACATACCATTGAAGTTCTTCAAAGGAGATCGCGTCATGTTAAAAGTAGCACCATGGAAAGGTGTTATTCATTTTGGAAAACGTGGAAAGCTTAACCCCCGCTACATCGGTCCCTTTGAAATCATTGAGGAAATTGGACCAGTAGCATACCGTCTTCAGTTGCCTCCCGAACTTAGTAAAGTTCATGACGAGTTCCACGTCAGCAATCTGAAAAAGTGCTTGTCTGACGAATCTGCCATCATCCCCTTAGTTGAAATCGAGATTGACGATTGTTTGCACTTTATTGAGACCCCTACTGAAATCTGCGATCGTGAAATCAAACGATTGAAGAAAAGCCATATTCCCATCGTAAAGGTTCGTTGAAACTCACGCCGAGGTCCAGAATATACGTGGGAACGAGAAGATCAAATGGGTGAGAAGTATCCACTCCTTTTTGCCAATGTTGACAACCCTGGTGGTCAAGACTAAATTTCGGGCGAAATTTCTCTAACCGGGGGAGTATGTGACAAGTGACAACCCGTACTTTCCAGGTATACATTAATATTGTAGTTACGTGCAATTAACTGTGATTCTATGTGCATTAGACTTAATTCGTCCAAATTAGGTGACTTTACGTGCAAACATAGACAACATAGGTCCGCCAACCATTACCCGTAGTGGAAACCAACTTAAGTTCTGAATTCATTCAAGATGGAACTTCAATAACAAAAAAATTCATAACCATTGTTTTATGAAAATTAAATATAAAATAAACATTTTATATTTTTCAAAAACTATTATGTAATGACAAACGTAATTCTACGGAACGTTTATTCAAACGACAATTCAAGTCAAACAATTATTAGTTTTATTCCTAAGACTATTTCTATGCCAAACTATATTTCCATCAAAAATAAACAATTAAACATTGTCGCCAAAACATTCAAACACAAAACGCTTACGTCAAGGAAAACATCTAATTCTAAATTTTAGTTCATCATTGTGCATAATTCCATGACAAACAATCAAGACTTGTGACATTTCCATTCATTCAAATTAAACACGACGCTTAATCATTTTAGTGATTATATATATATATATATATATATATATATATATATATATATATATATATATATATAGGGTAAGGATCATGTGAAAACAACTTTTATTGCGAAAACACGAAAACAAATATTAAAATCTCTATAACTTTTTCATACGTTAATATTTTATTAAAAAATTTGCACCAAAATCCTTAAAATTATGTTATCTTTGGTTCTGGAAACAAATAAAATAGAGAGAGAAGTCACACCCTCAAATTTCACCCCCGGAGTATTAATGCGAGGGATGTGAAAATCAAGACCTGAGTCATTAACCATACAAACATGCAATTTAAAACACATCGAAAATAGTTTAAGTAAATGGGGAAGCATAAAACGTAAATAAATGTGCTGCACAAAACACGCCCCCATAGTAAAGTAAGCCAAAAATTTTCAAAAACGTTTATAGTTTCAAAAGAGTTCAAACATAGGCCAGACCAATGATCCTACCGTGTGTCGACTTTAATGACTTGTGAGAAACATGCTATGTGGGTCAGCTCACAATCAACATTATGCAAAAGCAATGTAAGAACTACTGATTGTACCGAGTAACTATACTTGTATTTGTAGCTAACTATGCCATATTTTCTATCACTATTTGGGTCACAACCGAAATGTGACTGTTTGTGTTTGTATTGCCTTTCCATCAACGTCTAACACGGACGATGATGATAATGTCTAGGCTAATGTTACACCAGTTCGACATCCCGTCGAGTTAGAGCGACCAACGCAGGTGGGGTTTATCAAACACAGTAGTACTACCCAATACAACCTCGCTTTCTTAGAAATTAACGGTCCAAAAATGTAAGGACTTGAAATATGATTTATGTTCGCACATACGTGATCAGCTATACAATTATACAATTATACTGCTAAAATTGTTTGAAGCATGTGTTTCTCTCTCAAGGAGGTACTTAAGGAGAATGTTATAGAACTCACTTTAGGGATCTTGGCAAGAGTTTGAAACCAAGAACGTAAACATATAACTTCCTAAGAATCACCTAAATGAGAGTGCATGTGAGATAACAGTGCATGAACACTTAGACCGACTCAATCGGTCTTGACAACACGTTGTTGACTCAATTAATAGTTGCATTGTTTGCTTGATTTCAATTTCTATTTATGGAAGGTCTCTACAATTACCATGTTCCTATATTTAGCAAGTTTCCATAAATATTATATTTTTCATGTATAGGAAGTTATCAAATAAAATCATGCGAGAACATGTTACCCGAATTTTAGCATACTCTTAAGTCATGTCATTCGCCAAACGACGTAGCGCTAAGTTTACCAAATAGCTAAAGTAACATCCGTATTTCATATATACATCATACACCTCATGTTAAGCATGCCTAATAATGGATCATATAAGTTTCATGCAAAGATTTCTAGTTTAAGCATGAACTTCTAAACACAACACCACCATGAACAACATTCACCAACACGGTTCCTTAAATGTCCAATTTTATAACTTTTCGGATTTATTTAAGGCCCCAAAAATTAATTACAGTAACCCATATGAGTTGTGATCAACCATCCCAAAAATCTCAAACATACCATTAATTTATAAAAGAAAATAATTTATTTCATTAACATGTTTCAGAAAAATGGACCTGCTACGCGCTGATTTTGTGAGGGCAGAAAGTAGGTCAAAACCTCATCCTAACGAAGTTCCACCACATGGGCTTGAAATAAAACACATTAAGGTAAACTCTGGAAAAAGGATCACTTAATTTTATTAAAAATTTAGTGAGTTATGACCTCCCGAAGTTGACTAAATTTTCTGACAGCAAGCTGTCCAAAAACATGTAATATCTAAGTTTGCTTAAAAATTCACTTGCTCACTTTTATGAGTTCTAAACTTCATGAGATTATGACCAACACTTTTTTATATCCAAATTAGTAATAACACATATCAAAATCTACATTCTAAGTACCTTTAACATAACCATAACTCATATTATTTCTCTAGTTTTAGACATGCTTCATCATAGCTCACAGGTTTTATATTTGTAGCCTCCTAACAGCCACTAATGACATATTACAGCGGCTTAATCACCATATAAGGAGCATTAACAACTCTAACTAACATCATGAATCATCGTGAAAATAGATTTGTATAGGCAGCATGCAATCCATACACTAAGAAGTATAATTTGCCTATGTTTACTAGAAGCATTCACCTTTATATATCTAGCAACCTAAACAGGTATAGACCTCATACAATGTGCACATAACATCACATAAAAAGAATTTCCAGTTCATATGATCATAGATTTCATCCTAAAAAACGAATTACAGTTTTTGAACTAGGAGCAATATATCCATTGAATTTCTATGTACAAACATACATCCTCGTAAACTTTTCACATAATATCACGCTCCTAAGCATGAACAACAACAAGAACATGGTAAACCCACGAGGGTTTTTGAAGATAGAATGGAGAGGAAGAATACCTTTTTTGCTTGTTATCATCATTTGTGGGGCTGATGCGATGTAACAGAACCGTATAGTCACCCTAGCAACCTTCTGTTCTAGTACAACACTTTGGCAACCTTCGATTCTTGTGAAGCAATGGGGATTTGGGGTCTGGTTTACGATGAGGGAGGAGGGAGCAGAGAGTAAATGGAGAGAGGGAGGAGGTGAAGTCACGATGTTGAAGGAGAGGGGAGATGAACGACGGTTTGGGGAAATTAATTAGGAGATTATTTTTTTTTATTTAAATAATAAGTTACACTAAACCCTTGCATTCCTCAAAAGTTTCGGCCAAGACCTCCTAGTTTATAAATTCCTAAACTGAATTCTTTTGTATTCATGAACCATGTTCTACATTCTAATGTTTACGTAAATGCTCGGGTTCAAAACAAGTTATCACGTCCCGTAACCCATGTAATTCTGCTACACATAAGTTCACGTGAAGACTAAGTTACATAAATCCATTTACGTACGAGGTCACATAAAAGCATAAACTTTATAATTTGCAGAGTTCATGTTCATTCATTTATCTTTGTAATTTTTGTCAACCAACGTGCAGGACCGACTCGACTCATATGTGAACTTTCATGAACACAATGACACATCTAACAATCCTATTAGATGTATGAACGCATGTACGTTCAAAATAGATAATTTCTCGTGTTCATGTTTATCCGGAAATTACCTGAATTTTTTTATGGGTGTCACAGAGAGCAGCCAAAAAAATTGGCCACCCTCCCCCTCCCTTGCGTCCCCATCGAAATGCTCCTTAGAAAGAAGGAGATTGATCTTAGGGCCTTCATGGGCCAAGGTGCTGATCTTGGGGTTGTAAGGGGGAGTTTTCGATCAGATCAATGAGGTATTTTATCATGAACGCCGGTGATTTCGAATAGGGAATGGAGTTTAGATGGTCTAAGCTTGTGCCACCGAATGTAAATTTAGTTAATTGGAGGTTATTATGGGCGAGGTTGCCGACTTGGAAGGGGCTGACGAAGAGGGTGTGGAGCTGGACTCGGAATTCTATCCGGTGTGTGAGTAGGTTGCTGAGTCTGAAGTGCACTTGTTCACGGGGTGTGCCATGGCCTCGTCGTTATTGTCAGTTGTTAGTCAGTGGTCTCGTATTCCTCATTTGTTGGTTTTTGATGTCCATGATTTGGTGGTTGTTGTTCCGGAGGGACCGGCGGCGAGGACAAAGGCGTGTTTACTCAACGTGGTGATAAGGGTTGATGTTTGGATGCCGTGGAAGTCCAGGAACGATCTTATTTTAAAGGAGAGAAAATTCGCTATGAATCGTATTGTCTCGGATGTTAAATCCTTGAGTTTTTTTTTCTGGGTCAATTGTAAAGTTAGAGGATGAAAAGTGGAGTGGAAAGAGTGGTGTAGCTTTGCATTCTAATGTCTTTGTAATTGTTTGAGGGTGGGTATGGTTTTTAGCGCTTTGCTTGCCGGTTCCCTTGTGTGTTAATGAAGTCGTCGTTCAAAAAAATCTATCATTTGTGTGGGGCATTTAATTTTGGCAGCAAGGGCATTATTAAGGAAATTACGTGTGGAACCACTATCAATGAGAGTATGAAATTGATTGGAACCAATCATGCCTATAACCTTCATTATATAAAAAGAAAGAATACCAGAAAAAGCATGTAAGAAAATATGAGGTTCCTAAATAGGTTCATTGACTGCAAAACCTTCCTCCATATAATTGTCATCTTCCTCATCACAGATTTCAATTGCAAAGATTGCTCGGCTTTACATTTATGACCTAGTGTGAACTTTTATGAATAGCCATAACATTCTCCTTTTGATATTTTCTCTTCAATCTCCTTAGTGGTTAGTCTCCTTCTGTTTGGATTCAATGGAACAGTGTTAACAGGAGTAGGCATTAGTGGCAACCGGCCATCATTAGTCAAAGGAGCAAAGTTTCTTGACTGAGGTATAGTATTGAATTTGTTTCCGTTATTGAATTTTGAACTATAGGTGCCAGTAGAATTAAGAGTAACAATTTCATGTTCTTGCATATTTGCGAAAAGAGTAGGCATCTCGAAGAGTAGTAGGCTTGAACATTCGAACATAGCATCTGATCTCAGGTTTGAGACCTTGCAAAAATAAACTCATTGCATGTTCTTCTACAATGGTGATTATATTCAAATACATATCAAATGAATCACAATAGTCCTCCAATGATCTAGTTTGATAGAGTGCTTTGAGTGATCCCATAGAATCTTTAACCATGATTGAAGAGAAATGCGTAGTAATGGATCTAGCATATTCTTCCCAACCTAATTCAAATGTTGAGAATTTCCTTTTCTTCATGTAAGACTGATGCCATTGCAATGCTTTACCTTCGAGGTGTATAGTAGCATTCCTCACCTTCAACTTCTCTGGAGTTTCATCGATGGAAAAGAAGTGATCACACCGATAAATCCAACCTTCTACATCACTTCCATCGAATTTTGGAAATTTGACATTCGATAAACGATTATTCTTATTGGATCTGGATTCATCATTGTCGAGATGTAACACTGTTCAATCATCACCTCCATTATTCTTGTTCATGTTCTTGAGGATTTAGTTAATCATTGCTATCAAACAAGCCATTTCTGCTGAATTCTTCTCCGAAGTAGCTTTGATTTCATCCGAAGTAGGACGCATTCTTTGAACGTCTTTTGTATCTTCTCTGCTGCAGATTCCAGATGAATCAAAGAAAATTCATATTCTTTGATAATTTTGTCTAATTCTTGAGTGCGTCTTGTCATCGTTGCAATTGAATGCTGCTCTACTGTGGATAAAATCGCCGGTCATGGAGTTCCAATGAAGATTCGGAGGCTCTGATACCAATTGGTATGCTCGTATTAGAGAAAGAAGCCAGAGAGAGAGAGAGAGAAAGAGAAAGAGAGAGAGAGAGAGAGAGAGAGAGAAAGATTGTTCCAGTTCAAGCTTAACCGAAATGGTTAGCTCGTTCTCCCTTTATTAACGGTCCAACTAACTCGATTACAAAAGTGACAATTACAACCTCAAACTATCAACGAAAGATAATATGATCCCTGAACTAATACTATCATACCACATATTGTACATTTGCTTTATGCGTTGCCTTTGGATGATGCGGTTTGTTGTGTGGCATGAAAGGGTTTTCTAGAGCGCTTTATGTTGATATTGTGTAAAACGTGAGCACTAAGTGCATAGATTGTGATGATTAACATGAATCTGACCGAATGTGAAAATGCGTTAGCATCGGATCGTCTACTCAATCTAGCTATCCGGACATCGAAACGTAATTAACCGATTGTTTTATTGATCAAAACGAACAATTACAACCAGTGTAAACACAGAGAATTAACACAGAGATTACACACTCAGAAACACACACTTAAGATTCGCTCACACGCTCAGCACTGCTAAACACAAAGCTCAAACAACTATATATACCCGATCGGCCGAACTCCCACCGAACCCCAGGTTCGGCCGGTCCGAACTTCAGGTTCGGACCAGGTTCGGCCAACCCTATATTGGCTTGAACTTGGTCTTCGTTCGATACTTCACACGACGCACATTTCAGGTATCAACAAACTCCCCCTCGTCGTGTGCAGTATCTCTTCTCTTTTCTTCTCAACATCATCAAATATGTATCTTCAATCAAGCTCCCCCTTAAGTAAAGAATCCGTTTATCCAATGAAATGAATCTTCGAACAAACTCCTCCTCAACTCAATCGTAGCTTGATCTTGAATACTTGATGATATCTAGTATATCTCTGGTCTTTATCAACACACTTCAGAAGACTTGAAGTTGTGATCTCTTGCACTTTAGCAACCTGCATCAGAACTTAAATAATCTTGGTGCAAAATGACTCTTCGAGACTCCAAGATAAGATTTTGAAAATTGATTTTATATCACGTGTTGATCAGATCGAAAATAAAGCAGAAACAAAATCTTTTTGGCTTTTTGAAAATTTATATTAAAACACACCTAAAATCTTTTTGTACTTTTCTTGATATGAAATGAAATTGCAACACAGAATCAAACGCTATTTTTGGTATGAGAAAGATCACTATATGGGATCATATTGATCATAACGCACTGAACTACACTTCAATTTCAATTAATTGAAACACACAAGTCATGTCGATTGCTGGTATAATTTGTCCATCTTAAGCTCAGACAGAATCATACTTATAACATCTGGATATGTTAAGGTATTGATTAGATTTGCTTTGACCAGTGTACCCCACACTATCAGACATATTCAGACATTTTCTGTTTTTCTTTCTTTTTCTTTTGTGTGATTGCACTTGTGAAATTTCACAACGCATAATATTTTTCATGATATAGTCAACTGTGTTCCATGCAAAAAGAAATAAGAAAGTTAAATCGTCTACCTTAAGGTCGATCTTTCGATACGCAGATAAGGCCTCGAATTTAACAAAATAAAGAAAATAACACAAGTTGAAATTGTATAACCCAACAACAATCAGGTCGGTACTCCCGTACACGCAGAGAAAGTCCGATGAGTTATACGAAACACCAAAGAAAATAAAGCAGAACGTCAAACGAACAACAATCAGGTCGGTCTTTCGACACGCAGAGAAAGTCCGATCGTTTGACAAAATAAAGAAAATCAAACAAGTTTAAATCTTTGCAAAATGAACACATGTGTACACAGTGACTTCTCATTACTATTATCACTTATTTTTCTTTTTGTGTCATGAAATACGCATCAAGATGTTGTCCACTTGGTCAAGCATTAGCATTTAATGTATATCACATCTGAATACTTTCTGATTTATCGAGCCTACCAAGCACATCAAACAATGATCTTATGGCCCTTTCATCTACTTTATCCATGAGTCAGATACGTATGCCAATGTACCATCATTTCCCAATGATCAATTTCTCACAATTTTTATATTGTGCATGTATTCACCTTCCTTCCTTATATATATTGCATGTATTCACCTTCTCCCCATACCATGCATTTTCTCAATTACTCCCCCTTACTTACAATTCTCCCCCTTAAAATGAAAACTCTATTTTTGGATTTTCATTTTACACAAAAATAAGACTCTATTTTTGGCTTTTTGAGAAAAAAACGTAAGCAAAGAAAATTGATCAATCAACACGGATATGTTTCAGATTTTAGAATTCAGAAAATTTGCATATTAGAAAAATATTTCATGAAATTTAAGTTAAACAGAATACTCCTCCATCGACAACTTTTCAATCATCGATAGGTCTTCTAGAAGTACCTGCACACTGGACAACCTGATTAGTTCACAAATGACCCGAAGCGAATCGCTTCTGGTCGACCAGTGTCCTGGTTTTGCTTTGAAACCACCTTAGGTTTCCATTCCTGTTGTTTTGGTAATTCAGTTTTCGATGAAACAGTCACAGGTGATTGTGATGATGAACCTACATTTTGATCCTTTGAAAACTTTGGAACAAAACGTTTTTGTTTTGAAAGAATGTAGGTTCAAATTCATCAAAAACTCTGCCTTTTTCATCAAAGAACTTTTTGTTGGCAGATTTACCAAAAACTGGTTTCTTGTGAAAACTTGAATTTGATTCAGCAGGAAGTGGACAATCTTTTGCCATGTGCCCTCTTTGACGGCAAACATAACATAAACGTGTCGATTTGTCCCACTTTTGATGTTCCTGCACAGAATTACACACATGAATATCTCTAACATGATCAGAATGAGAATCATATACCTGAGGCCTATGATCATGCACCCATTTAGAAGTTGGGCTACGAGATTGAGAGCTTTCAGAAGAAATATCAGCTTTCACAAATACTTCAGAAATTTTCCGAGCATCCACGCAGTGAAGAGGAAATTCCTTGTCAGAAAATAGCTGCTCAGAACCTTTGAGCTTGTAAAATCTCTCAGGTTGTACCTTATCAGCTTTGAAAACATCTTTCTTCACTTGCTTCTTCTTAATCTTCTTCAAATTTTGTGCTTCAGATGCTGGAACCTCTTCAGCTACAACTTTCTTCTCTTGAAAACCTAAACCCACTTGTTGACCAAAAATCTTCTCCTAAGAATTTACACCCTGGTGTCCATTCTTTGCCAACCTTGTGAATTCAGCTTTGACATCAGTGATTTTCTTCTTGTCATAAAAAATGGTCTCATCAATTGCTGGTTGAGACTGAATCTTGTCACTTGATGTAGCCGATTTCTCATTATCAGCAGAAGATGAACCCGAAACAAACCTTGGTGCTGGAGGAATTTCAGATTTCAAGACCTTTTTCTTGTTTTTCTTGTTTTTCTTTTTCTTTACAACCTTGACTTCTTCTGAAGTAGAAGATGATATCTTTGAATAATCAAAATCATCAACCTGTTCCTTCACTTGTTTGACAGCTTCCTTGATATGAGCAGGGGGTGATGCAGTTTTATCAAACATCCTTTCAAAATTGGCATCATTTGCTAAGAAGCTTGTGAAAACTTGTGAATTGGAAACATTGTTGAGCAATCTTTTAGCATCAAGAACTTGAATTTTGAGATCAGAAATTTGCTGTTGAGCTTCTGCAAATTCCTTTTCTTTTGCAATCAAACGCTTGGCAACTTTGTGAGTTTCAAATTTTTGTAAGCGAAGATTATCAAGTCCTTCATGTAACTCCTTCTTCAGTTTATTATCATTTCGCTTCTGAATCTCTAGATTTGCAGCTTGCACCTTATTAACCCTAACCAACTCCCGCTTGTCATCCAACAACTTTTCCATATCAACTTGATATGCTTTGATTTTAGCATCAGATTCTTCAACACGCTTAGTAAGCAAATCAAGCTTAATCTTGGATTTATCAAACAAATTCTGAAAATCATTTGCAGCATCTTCTGCCTCTTCCTTCCATTTCTTCACTTCTTTGACTAACTCACCCTTTTCTTCACAAATTTCAGCTTTCGAAGTTTCAGCATTCTTCTTATCTTGCTTCAATACTTCTAAAACTTCATTCAACATTTTGATTTCAGTAGTCAAATCCTCATTCTTCAAAACCAAACCCTTTTCACGTTCTTTAGAAATCTTCAATTTAGATTTAATCACCTCAAATTCTTCAGTCAATTGTTGAACTTTATTTATCAACAAAACATTTTCCTTCATCAAACTCTCCAAGTTTTCAGCAGATTCATAAGAACTTGGAATTGAACTAGCATTTGAACTAGATTCTGAACTAGTGTCTGAACAATAATCTTCTTGTAAATCATGAGTAACTATTAAAGCTGATGAATCATATCCAAAATGTTTACCCCAATCAATAGACGCTCAGTGGATGCAGTTCTATGCTAACTATATAGTTAGTCCAAACCGTTAATACATCTCCTATTCCAACATTTAACTCACCTAACACACATTTTCTATTACTCTTTTCGGTAAACTGTCTACCCACGGTATGTTTTCGAAAGAAGTATCACAGACAATTTCCACTTACGCTGACTTCCAACAGACATGTTCGTCGCTAAAATCCGTCCTCTTTAGAATATCATAAACACAAAGATTTTCTTTTAAAATCATTAACACATGATAATATTCTTCACTTAATACATGAAAGATGAACAACAACAAGAGATTCAGTAACAATTATTTTGCAGGAATTTGAAAACACACTTCAATTCCTTCATCATTTAAGACCATAACAAAACTTAATTAAATATCATATTTTCCTAGTCAAAGAGACGGTTATTGACACAACAGTTTTGTTCTTTTTGTTGGACGTTATATCTGTAAGATTTTTTCCATACCTCATGAAAACATCATCTAGTATTTCTTCACCAAAGTGATTAGCAAGCAACTGCGAAATCCCGCCAGCTCTAATAGCCTTTGTTACGGCTTCTCCTACGCTATGATCATTTGTTTCTGATGCATCATTATCGGTTTTATTTCTCTTCCAGTCCTCCCATTTCAAATCAAAAATCTCTAGGTGATCGATTGTGAAGGAACCTTCCATCTTCACCAAGTTCATGATCTCAGTTGGAGATGCTGTATACTGAGGAAGGTTGAACGAATCAAATTTATCTTCTTCGACAAGGCCCTATTTTATGATTACAAATGAATGATTCAATTCAGGAACTTTTGGTTTCATAAATCACTCAAAAGCAAAGATTAATACACAAATAACCAATTATGTAAATCAATAAAGTAGAAGGACTTATTATGTAAATTAATAAAGAAGAAGGACTTATTATGTAACTAGTCTAAATAAATATCCCAAACCCCTCCACTCACCCTCCTCTCTCCCTGTCGGCGACTGACTCCCCCACCCCCCCCCCCTTTCTGCCCAGCGACATCTACCCTCACCACTGCTCGACAAAATCCGCCACCACCCTCCGCTACCCTCAAATCGGAATCGAACCATTGTATTTTTCGAAGCTCCTATCGGACCACCGTCTTCGTCAATGTCTATCGCCGTCATCTAAGACCTCCTCTCTTTTATTTTCAAAAATAAAAGACACACCCAGAGTCCGAAACAAGATCCTCCTCTCCAGAACCCTAGGAATTGCGCCACTGTCGAATCTCACTTTTCCTTTTCGCAACACCCTCGTGTTCTCCGGTTGCACATGTGTAGGAGCCCGATCCATCCTCGGATATCTTGAGAGGTTAATCTCAAGTTTCACATTTTGGATCTCGATCGACTTCAATTCATGCAAAAGCACATCAACATCCATAACATTCTTGAACCTTAAAAAACAAAAAATCTCCTTGTTATATCTCCTCTTTCTGGGATAAAAGAATCCATGATTGTACCTTTGGAGCTTGCTGCCTCCCGTAGTTCAAACGACGTAACCCCCTCTGGTATACATGAGACGATAAAGTTGGTGATAATCCCCGGTGGTGACCTCCGTTGAGCCCCAAAGCCATGTTACAACTCTCCATTCACTCTCCATTATCAGTTTTTGATTTAAAAATCAATCTATTTTATACGAGACCCCCCCCCCCCCCTCTAATATACGTGAGCACCACACAGTGTTACAATCTATTTTATCTAGAACTAGAATATTTAGAGAGAATCAAAACAATTAGAGCCTTCAAGGAAAGAAAAATAAAAAGGTAAAAAATGCTGAAAGCTGGTTTCGAACCTGGGATCCCCCGCAAAGCAATATCGCCTAAAGGCCAGTTGAACTAGTTGACAAGCATTTATTTTTATCCGACGCATTATATTAATATATAATATTTTACCATATTTTTAAAAGTGAGACCTCAAAATTTTAAGGGCCCCAAGTCCTTGCTTAGCTTGCTTGGCCTAATAGGCCGACCCTGACTGTGTAATGTGAAACTCATTTTTTTTCCTAAACATACCCCTAAAATCTACATAATGCCTACATGCATAATAGGATTTATACCTGCACTACTTTAATATAGATAAACCACTTTCGTCCGACTAAAACAATAGACCATTGACTGAAAATCATTTAACCGAATCGTTTATTAATTACCTCAAATACCATGTCTTGAAGAGCAATAGCGAACGGCCCCCAAAGTTGATTACTTTCTTCCCCACGAGGATCTTCAGTTGTCCTACCTGCTAATGTCAACACCATCCGCCCGCCAGCCATCACCTCCTTTGATCGACACCTCAGAAAACCCAAGAAATCTTTTGAAAATTGTTTAAAGTACGCCCTGCATACGCTTTCTGGTGTTGTACTTGATAAGTATATGTTTCCTTTGTTGATCTCTTCTAGTTCTGGTAACTGCTTGATTTACATATATCAAACACAAATGTTTATGCATACATTGGTTCATCGAGGTCCACTTAGTCACACATAAGCTCAGAGCTCAAATAGCCATTTGGCCTAATTTAACCAAACGGTCATGATGATATAGAATCACTTTCAAATGATATGTAACATACCATCCTATCAATAATAATGCTCTATAATTATGTTTGATTTAATTAAATCTTATCTTAATCCTAATAAAGTAATAAAATAGTTTCCACATGTCTTCTTTTTAAGGTGTCCACATCAGAACTGCCACATATCAATACAAGATCTTTCATCCTAATAAAGCACTAAAGTGGTGTCCAAATGTCACATTTCTAAAGTCTCCACATCATCATCCATGTCGTCATCCCACTTGTCAACACCACAAAAAATATAAAAAATAAGGAATGTTAATTATTACTACATTCCAAACATACAATACAATTCAACATTATATTTAAAAATACAAAAAATTCCCAAATGTAGAATTCAAAATTACATATAATACAAAATTAAATACTTATTTCATGTTAACAAATTAACAAGTTAATATTTATACAAATTTAATAAAAATAATTATACTTCATGTGAATATTAATCGTTATAACAATTTCCTTTTGGATATTGTTATGCTGCTTAGTTTTGTTTATTGGGTTTTCTTACTGTCTTTACAATGTTCTTTTTGCTTTTTATATTTGTATACATATTTATTAATCCATTTAAGATTAATATTTTAATTATCTAAGAAAGTGTCATTTTTAAAGTTCATAATATTGTATTTACATTTATTCTATTTTAAAATATTCTCTAATATTCATCATACAAATATTTATTATAATAGTCAACAAATCCTTTATTTTAATTAGCAACCATAAGATAACTATTTGATATGCTATAACAATTAGAATGACGTGTCGTCGGTCCTACTGCTTTATAAAGCCAGATTTGAAACATGACAACATTGGTTGATAAAATGTCAATTATCTAACCTAAACTGCAACTTCAAATATAAAATATTAAATCGGTCAATCATGATTATTGTAATTACCGGATCTATTACTTGATAAACAAAATTCATATTGTTATAGCTCTTAAATTTGAAAGAACTCAACATTGTTTTAGCATAGCCAAAAATTGATAATGAATTATATCATTCATAATTTTCAAATTTCTCATCAATTTTGTTTTGTGTATTGTTCTAATCTTACGAACCTAATATTCAACCCGTATATTATACGGGTTACTAACCTAGTTCAATTATCAATTTAGTAAATTACCAATTAAGACCAATTACCTATTTTATCTAAATTAAATTTTCATTTAAAAAAATGGCAAATATAATGTAGATTTGATAAATTACTCAATAATTTGAGTCTTTTCAAGGAAACAAATCAAGAATGTGTCATCTTTAATGTATTAAATTATCAATTAATATTTTATAATGAATTATGTCATTTATAATTTTCAAATTTCTTAATCGTTTTTTATATTCAACTTATATTATGAGCCTAAACTCAAACCCGTGTGGTATACAGGTTACTAACCTAGTATACATATATATATATATATATATATATATATATATATATAGGGTTAGGTTTAAATGGGAACTTTTTGTTTTTAAAACTTTTGAGAACCAAATCTTAACCACTAATTTCAGGTGGGACCACTATAATACATTTGGGGGGGGGGGGTTCCATATATATAAACTAGTGGCTTAGAATGATTCTTAAAAGTTCTCAAAACCAATTGGTTCTAAAATGATCCTCTCCCTATATATATATATATATATATATATATATATATATATATATATATATATAGGGGAGGATCCTTTGAAAACCTACTTTAGATGTGAAAACTCCGAAAACCCTAATGTCCTGTTGGAAAAAATATATAATAAAAATATTAGATTGTATAACATCTATTTTTTAGTTTAGGGCTAAAAAAATGGTTAAGAAATCATGGATACTTTTTTAAAAAAAAATCCTGATAAAAAGTACTTATTTACCGTTCTCGGAAATTTACATATGTAAAAAAAACCTGGTGAATTTACATATGTATAAGAAAAAACTGGGTGATTTACATATGTAAAAAAGGAAAAAAAATTTTAAAAAATCCGCTAGGCGGTTTTTTTCCACCAAAACTAATAAAAATGTATGTAGAATTCATCTCAAAAATAAAAACAATTTTTTTATTTTTTATTGTTTACGTATGTAAAAAACAGAGTTTTCACAACAAAAGTGGGTTTTCACTATATATATATATATATATATATATATATATATATATATATACATATATATATATAGTCGAGTTATCCTACATCGAGCAAAAACGCTACATTCATTTTAAGACAATGAGCTTTAAAAATCAATGAGTTTAAAACTCAATAAACTCAATAAAACTCAGTGTTGCGTTTAAAACTCATTATTTTAAAACTCATTGTCTTAAAATGTTCGATTTTTAATGTTTTTTGTTTTTTTTAATTTATTTATTTATTTTTTGGTTCTTAAAAGCTTATCGTAATAAAAAAACCAAATTTACAACACTGAGTTTTATTTTTATTGAGTTTTATAGGGGTCTACGGGGTCTACAAAATTTAAGGGGTCTACACGGAACCCTTCCCTATATATATATATATATATATATATATATATATATATATATATATATATATATATAGGGTAAGGTTCATGTGAAAACAACTTTTATTGCGAAAACACGAAAACAAATATTAAAACCTCTATAACTTTTTCATACGTTAATATTTTTTAAAACAAATTGCACCAAAATCCTTAAAATTATGTTATCTTTAGTTCTGGAAAAAAATTTAAAAAATCAAGTTTTTTTTAACAAAATTATTATTGCACAGGTGCAATAATGTTTTTTTATTATTACTGCACATATGCAATAATAATTACAACCTTTATAACTTTTTCATATTTTAATTTTTTTATAAAAAGTTGCACCATAAATCTTATAATTCTCTTATCTTTAATTCTGGAGAAAATAAAAAAAATTCAACGTTTTTTTTATATTTTTTTATTATTGCACATGTGCAATAATAAATTATTATTGCACATGTGCAATAATATTAAAACCTTTATAACTTTTTCATACGTTAATATTTTTCATAAAACATTACACCATAAATCTTATAATTCTGTTATCTTTAATTCTGGAAAAAGTTAAACAAAAATAACGTTCTTTTTGTTGACATTGCACATGTGTAATATAACTAATACGTATTATTGCACATGTGCAATAATAAAAAAATCACGAAATTTTAAATGTTTAAATTTTTTTTCCAGAATTAAAGGTGACATAATTTTAAGACTTTTGGTGCAAATTTTTTTAAAAAATATTAACGTATGAGGGAGTTATAGAGGTTTTAATATTTGTTTTCGTGTTTTCGCGATAACATCTTGTTTTTATTTGATCCTTCCCCTATATATATATATATATATATATATATATATATATATATATATATATAGGGAAAGTATAGAGTGAAAACCCACTTGAGTTGTGAAATCTTTGAAAACCCATCCAAGGGTTGTGAGCTTATCCACCTTACTCTATTTTGTCTTATGCAAAAGGGTAAGATTGTATTTTACTATTTCTTCCATTAATTATGAATTTTGTTTTTCCAATGTCCCATCACATCACCTTTCCCTCCAAGATAACCCCCATTAACTCCATTAATGCATTTCAAGAAACCTAAAAAATCCGAAAAATGCAACCTCCGAATTTAATGTCATCTCCTCATCAGTTTCCTCACAATTTGGAAGACCATTTGCATCATACGGAATCATCGAATGATTTTAATATCAACAATGGACAATCTTATGAAGGTATGTTAAGAGTTTTTTCTTTTTAACAGTTTTATATTTACTTACATATGTTTTATTTAGAAGCTTTCAGTGGAGATCCTAATATTCAAGACAATGTCAACAATGAGGGTTCTTCATCTAGTAATGTTGTCCTGTTTGAACAAACTGAAGCATTTTCTTGTTACATATGTAAATTTACGTTTGTTTCAATATACATCTAATCATATATTTAAATTTACTATGTAACTTGCGCTACATATGTAAATTACTTGAATTTACATATGTAACATACTGTGATGTTTACGTATATGAATTGATGAACTTGTTTTCTTTGTAGGTTACGAAATTTTGTGTCAAAGTTGAAGATGATTATCAAGAACAATTAACTTTTATATATTTTTGTTACCTTTTATATATTTTTTTATGTTTTTTAAATGTTGTTGTAATGGATACTTATAAGTTAATAAAATATATTTGTAATAGCACTAATACTTTTTTTTACATGTGTTAAATCTCCATATATATTAAATTTATATATGTAAATTACTTGTGCTACGTTACGTAAACTTAGACGAAAATCTACGTATGTAAATTACTTGGATTTACATATGTAAGTTATCTGAATTTACATATGCAACATGTTGTGATGTTTACGTATATGAATTGATTTAAGTTTTTTTCTTGAATTTACATATGTAAATTATTTGAATTTACATATGTTAATTATTTGAATTTACATATGTAGACTATCTGAATTTACATATGTAGACTATTTGAATTTACATATGTTAATTATTTGAATTTACATTTGTAAATTATTTGAATTTACGTATGTAAATTATTTGAATTTACGTATGTAAATTATTTGAATTTACATATGTTAATTATTTGAATTTACATTTGTAAATTACTTGAATTTTACATATGTAAATTATTTGAATTTACATATGTAACATACAGATGAAGATGATTATTAAGAACTCAAGAATAATTAGTTTTTAAATAGTTTTGTTAGCTTTTATATATTTTTGTTATATATCTCATTATCTATTTTAAATTTACATATGTAAATTTATGTTTGTAAAATGTTATCTCTTATTATATATTTAAATTTCATATGTAAATTACGTTACATATGTAATTTTTCATTTGTTTAATGTTAAATCTCCACATACTATTTGAATTTTCATATGTAAATTACATATGCTATATACGTAAATTTAGATGAAAATTACATATGTAAATTACTTGAATTTACATATGTAAAATGTTATGATTTTACGTATATGAACTAGTGATTTTTTCCTTCGCATGTTACGAGATTTTTTTTTTCAAAGATGAAGCTGATTATCAAAAACTCAAGAACAATTAGCTTTTATATATTTTTGTTAACTTGTTATATTTTTTTAATCATTTCATATAAAACATGTTTATGTTTATTGTTGATTGTAACAGCTTCTTACAAATTAATAAAAATATATTTGTCATTTTTTTGTTTCATATATCCAGATAATTTACATATGTAAAATGATGTCAGCAGAATACTTGATAGTAGTATCATTACATATGTAATATGCTGTTAGCAGAATGTTTAATAGCAGTAACACTTTTTACATATGTAAATTCAAATAATATATGGAGATTTATCATTTTTTATATATGTAAATTCAGTGTCTTGCATTGAAAAAGCAAGAGAGAGAAAGTAAAAAAGAAAGAGAAAGAGAGAGAAAGAGAAAAAAAGTAGGGAATAAGTAGCAATGATAAGTGTCTTGGTAAGTGAAAAAGTATGAAAGAGGTGACAATGATTAGTTCTTGGAAGTGAAAAAGTAGAAGAGAGAAAATAGAAACAAGATTACTATAATACCCTTTTGGGTATTAAAGCCTTAATAAAAAAGGTAAAAGAAAAAGAAAAGATTCTCTTTCAACCACAACCATTGATCATGAAGATCTATGGCTCTAAGAATGTTTTCAAAGTATTCACAACTCAAGAAGGTTTTCATTATATCCATTCCCTATATATATATATATATATATATATATATATATATATATATATATAGTGATTTTCATTGTAGACACCCCCATAAGTGTAGACAGGTAGACACATTTTTTCACCATTAGATCTTTTGATCTAATGGTTGTGATTAATCTCTTTTTTTCTTTTTTCACACTTTTCAAACAATTTCACATATGAAAAATAGCTATTTCACATGCGAAAGTGTCTACAAAGTTGTTTTTTTCACATGCGAAATTGTTTGAAAAGTGTAAAAAAAGAAAAAAGAAAAAAATAAATTAATCACAACCATTAGATCAAAATATCTAATGGTGAAAAATAGTGTCTACCTGTCTACACTTATGGAGGTGTCTACAATGAACTTTTCACTATGTATATATAGGGGAATGATCAAATAAAAAAAAGATGTTATTGCAAAAACACGAAAACAAATATTAAAACCTCTATAACTTCATCATACGTTAATATTTAAAAAAAAATGCACCAAAGGTCTTAAAATTATGTCACCTTTAATTCTGGCAAATAAAAGTTAAACATTTAAAATTTCACGATTTTTTAGTTATTGCACATGTGCAATAATACGTATTAATTATATTACACATGTGCAATATTAACAAAAAAACGTTAATTTTTTTCCAGAATTAAAGATAATAGAATTATAAGATATATGGTACAATTTTTTATCAAAAAATATAACGTATGAAAAAGTATAGAGGTTTTAATATTGTTGCACATGTGCAATAATAATTTTTTATTGCACATGTGTAATAATAAAATACGTTATAATTTTTTAGTTTTCTCCCGAATTAAAGATAACAAAATTATAAGATTTGTGATGCAATTATTTATAAAAAGTTTTAACATATGAAAACGTTAAAAATGTTTTAATATTATTGCATATGTGCAATAATAATAATAATAATAAAAAATTATTGCACCTGTGTAATAATAATTAAAAAAAAAAACTTGATTTTTTTTTAATTTTTTCCAGAACTAAAGATAAAATAATTTTAAGGATTTCGGTGCAATTTTTTTTTTAAAACTATTAACGTATTAAAAAGTTATAGAGGTTTTAATATTTGTGTTTCGTGTTTTCGCAATAAAAGTTGTTTTCACATGAACCTTACCCTATATATATATATATATATATATATATATATATATAGGGTAAGAATCAAGTAAAAACCACATCTTTTTGCGAAAACCTAAAAACTAATACTCAAACACTTATAACTTTTTTCATACGTTCATATTTAAAAAAAAAATACACCAAAAAACCTTAAAATTATGAGTTATTTAATTATGGAAAAAAATAAAAAAAAACTTTGATGTCTCGTCGTTTTTTTATTAGTGCACATGTGCACTAATAATAAAACTCACACATATAGTACACGTTAATATATTTTTTTTAGAAAAATCGCACCAAATACATTATAATTTTGTTAGCTTTCCGTGGGTTTTTATCAGTGCACATGTGCATTAATAAAAAAACACTTTATACGTGTCGTATACATTAATATTTTAAAAAAGAAATTGCACCATAAATCTTATAATTGTGCTATCTTTAACTATGAAAATAGATCTAACGTTTTATTTTTTATTTTAATTTTATGCTACACATGTGCACTATAACAAATAGTTATAGTGCATATGTAGAATTGTCACTAGTTTTATAAATATTTTAGTGTTTCTAAATGTTTTTAACTTAAAAAAAATATTTTTTTGCATGACAATTCTATATGTGTAGTACTAATGACAATGGTGCACATGTTCACTAATAGAATATTTTTTTTGAAATATCATTTTCTTTTACAGAATCAAAGACAATAGAATTTTAAGATTTTTGGTGCAAGTTTTATAGGAAAATACTAAGGTATGTAAAAGTTATGAAGGTTTTAGTGTTTGTTTTAGGATTTTGCAAAAAAAAAAAAAGAGTTTTCGTAGGATCCTTACCCTATATATATATATATATATATATATATATATAGGGGAAGGATCAAATAAAAACAAGATGTTATTGCGAAAACAAGAAAACAAATATTAAAACCTCTATAACTTCCTCATACGATAATATTTTTTAAAAAAATTAGCACCAAAAGTCTTAAAATTATGTCACCTTTAATTCTGGGAAAAAAAAATTAAAAATATAAAATTTCGTGATTTTTTTTATTATTGCACATGTGCAACAATACGTATTAATTATATTACACATGTGCAATATTAACAAAAAAAACGTTAATTTTTTTTTAATTTTTTCCAGAATTAAAGATAACAGAATTATAAGATCTATGGTACAGTTTTTTATCAAAAATATTAACGTATGAAAAAGTTATAGAGGTTTTAATATTATTGCACATGTGCAATAATAAATTTTTATTGCACATGTGCAATAATAAAAAAATAAAAAAAACGTTGAATTTTTTTTAATTTTCTCTAGAATTAAAGATAACAGAATTATAAGATTTATGGTGCAATTTTTTATAAAAAATTTTAACATATGAAAAAAGTTATAAAGGTTTTAATATTATTGCATATGTGCAATAATAATAATAATAAAAATTATTGCACCTGTGCAATAATAATTTTTAAAAAAATTTGATTATTTTTTAATTTTTTTCCCATACTAAAGATAACATAATTTTAAGGATTTTGGTGCAAAATTTTTATAAAAATATTAACGTATGAAAAAGTTATAGAGGTTTTAGTATTTGTTTTCGTGTTTTCGCAATAAAAGTTGTTTTCACATGATCCTTACCCTATATATATATATATATATATATGGGAATGTTATTGTACAAATGTGATTCTCCGTGCGAAGCGTGTGAAGGAGGGTAATATTGTCCGCTTACGCTTGATAATCACGATCTTGCCACCGTGTTTTTTGTAGCAAAATGGTGTTAAAAGGGCAATTGTCACCATTTCACCACGATATATAAATGGTGTTAAAAAGGGAAATTGTCACAATTTTGGCACAAAATATGTTGAGACAAAAAACTTCACCACGATTGTGGTCGCTGGTGACAAAAGTTATTTGTGGTGGCAAATAGGTGTCGCGAGTGGTATTGGTAGGAAAATGGTGTCAAAATGGCAATTGTCACCATTTTTCCACCAAAATATGTTGTGACAATAAACTCCCTTGTAGTAGTGATATTTCATAATCACGCAAGCTATATTGCATGATTATCACGCAAGCTATATTGCATGATTATCACGCAAGATATATTTAATAATCACACATTTTTGTGGTGACAAATAGGTTTCTGCCACCAGGTTTTTAGAAGCAAAATGGTATCAAAAGGTCAATTGTCACCATTTTGCAATTTGTAGCGTTTTTTTCCACCATATTTCTTGTAGCAAAATGGTGTCAAAAGGGCAATTGTCACCATTTTGCCACCAAATATGTTGTGACAAAAACCCTCTTTTGTTTCGCGCGATATATTTAATAATTATTTAATATTTTGCCACGGTTTTTATAGTAGCAAAATAGTGTCAAAAGGAAAATTGTCACCATTTTGCCACCGTATTTTTTGTAGCAAAATGTTGTCAAAAGGGCAATATTCACCATTTTGCTACCAAATATATTGTGACAAAAACCCAGACGCAAGCTTTATTTCATAAATCACGCAAGGTATACATAAACGAGTTTTGAATTTTTCTTTCCTAAAAAAAGTATATCAATACTGTACTCGTATTAAAAAGAATTAAATGCTCGATTTTATGGTGTATTTTTTTAAAAAAAATGATGTCATATAAAAAAGTTATAGACGTTTAAAAAAGTTGGGGGAAACTTTAAAATGTAAACAATGCAAGGTTATACCCATTTTACCCCTTCAGATTCTTCTCACGTTTAATTTTTTTTGCTTTGCATCTAGATTAGATCTACCCAGATCTGGACCACTCAATTGTCAAATCAAATGCTCATATCACTTCGCACACTTCGAATGGAAATATCCCTTTGTATTTGAACTTTCACACACACACACACACACACACATATATATATATATATATATATATATATATATATATATAGTGTGGATTATGATGAACACCATGGTATGATCCTTGCATTTATGATATTGTATATGATACACATGTATGATTGGATTCTTAATGTAGGGTAATCGTGTTCAAAGCTTGGTTCTAAATGATTTCATGAAAAATATATTTTAGGTCGCTATGGAAAACAAATATTGATATTAATATCTATATTGTCATCGCATGGTCAAGTGTCGTGCTTGCTTTATGTGTTAAGATAAATACATTTACGATCACTTAAATAAATCACCAACGAGTCGTCGAGTCGATTGTGAGTCGTGTAATTTACTTATTTATTTTCCTATCTCGTTTAGTTGTCAGGGTCCTCTTCGGATCCAACCATCTCATTTTCGTGGTATCAATCTTTCATTTGTGTCTCCAATACCAGGTGAGCATTCATAGCCCATCTTTCTTTAAACATTTTGGGGGTGCAACATGTACCGATATCAAACTCAAGATCTTTATTTACACCTCAGTTAGTTATGGAAATCGTACTATGGAACTTGAACTTTAGACATATCTCATTAACTCATTAAGTCAGGGTTACAATAACGAATTAGTTGGTGTGGTAACCCACCTGGCCTGCCTGATTTTGGCACCGGGTGATTGAAAGCCTAAATGTCGAGGGCAGAGCGTCATACTCATGTGGATTTGGTTCATTACTTGTTTATCATATTGGATTTCACTTAACACACTGAATCATATGCTTTAATTTGTATTAGTATATCAAACCTATGCTACTCACCAACTATTTGTAATTGACCTATATTTTGTACATGTTGTAGGTTTTGCCGTGAGATGACGATTACTTGGTTGAGGACACCATAGGATGCATGTGGACTTAGTGTGACCTAATTAATAGAGTTTCTATGATATCCATTGTTGTATTATAGTTGAATTGTTATGTATTATTTGATTTATATGAAAGGGTTTGATTAAGAATATCGCAACATTAACTTATTGTTGTGAACATCTGGATAATCATCATGCCCGGACATATACCGCCGTCGGTTGGGGTGTGACATATTAGCATTATTGAAAAAGCACTTACGGATCGATTCTAGGTCAAGAACACATTGAGACGGAAGTTTTGTATCATTAAAGTATGTCGAATGATTACAACCAAAGTAGTATACATCTTGAAATGCCCTAGGGGAGGTTGGACAACACCCTCCCCTCACACACAGAGATCACAAATACTAGACACCAAAACTTAACAAAAACTTGAAGTGAAAAAACTATTTATACATCTTCAATACCCACCAAGTGGAGGACTCCATGAACTGTCAGTTTGTGGCCACGAACTGTCAGTTCGTGCCCTGCGAAGTCCCACTTCGTTGTTCACTTCGTGAACAGTTCGAGACCCTACGAACTTCAGTCTATTTTGACAATTCGAATAGAAACGACCACACAAGGTTCATGTTCTAACAAATTCCCCCTTGGACGTTACTATCGTATGCAAACTTTGATTTTCTAGCAATCTTCAGTCAGCTTGCTGCAGACGCCTCTATCCTTAGCAAACTCCCCTTGACTGAAACTACAGGTATGCATGAAACAACTTGTAATCTTGTACAATCATCACAATCAGCAAAATTCCCCCTTTCTTCAAGCACATCCACGATGAGACACTTCAATCATCTAGTGGGACGCTTCAACCACCAGATATAACTTGATGCGGGATCACTTCATTAATCATCATGAATAAAAAACAGAATCCACAAACATCACTGCATTTAACAGAAACTTTTAATCTTCACCAAATTGTAATACATTATGATCTTTATAAAAACCAACACGATCAGCATCTTCAATCATAGAAATTCTCCCTCAGAACGAAATCTATCCCAATATATAACTCTAGAAAATGCACTTTTCTTTATAGACTTAATCTTATTCAGTCTTCACAACTCAAAAAAGTATCGGGTATATGATTAGAGAGTTCCAAACCATAACTGAAAACTTTGACTTATTTTGCACGAACATCAGAATACATCACCTTTCCATTAAGATAGAAAATAACCATCATCCCTGAACTGATTGCTTTTGAACATTCACTTTTTCAAATATGAAACATGACGCTTCAATTGTTCCCTATCCCCCTAAACAAGCGAAATATTCAAATCTTCAAGATTCTTCGGTTTTTGTAGACAGATAAACTCCAATGAAGGCAATCCCCAAGACACAATCTATCTGAACTCTCGGATGCCCCAAAGTAATCATATTCATGCCTCTGAATCTCCGTCCATCATCAGAAAACACGTGTTTTTGAATCTCTATCCATCATAAAAAACAATTACTACCTATAAACATTTCTTTCTGAAATTCGATGACTAATTCTTGATAAGTATCGGAATCTGGAAGTTCGTCAAGAAGATAATGCGAATAATTTTAACTTAAAACTTCTTCAACTTTAATTCTTTAATCTTCATATAACACCCCACAGCTACCGAATCAAGGGTAAATCCGATAACTTATTTGCTTCTTTGAAATCACCACTTAACGGGGGTTCGGGGGCAGTGCCCCTGAGAAGCGGGGTCCAAGGGACCGAGCCCCTGGCTGGGGTGCGAAATTTTTTTATTTTGAACAAAAGTGCTTCAATAAAAATGCATCATAACTTCCCACACATCGTGACAATCACTAACGAATTCACCACGAACTGTGTAACGAACCCAAGTAACGAACCCAACACGAAATCATATTCATGAACCAGACACAAACTGAGCTGAGAACTGGTTGTGAACTGTATCACGAAGTAACTCACGAACCGATAGGAACTGAGTACGAACTGGCACGAACTGAGTACGAACTGGATATCAAACTAGGGCACAAACACAGAAACGGAGTGGCACTTCATGGCGGTTATTACTGCGAAGTGGACACGAAGTCACAGTTCGTGATGGTTATTTTCACGAATTGGAAGATCTTGACACGAACTGAAACGAACTGGAAGATCTATGCACGAAATGAAACGAAGAGACCCGAATTTTATGAAAAACCCACCAGGTTCAGAATTTGATCAAATTTCAACAACCTAATACTTATGTTAGGTGAAAAAACGACTCAAGAATGTTCGGTTGATCAAAAGCCGATCATAAACTCAATGAATCACAACTAACCTCTCGTTTAACGTCTCAAAAAATGAACAAAAATGATAGATCAGACCTTAGAAAGAGCCAACAGCTCTGATACCAGATGAAAAACATTTACGGATCGATTCTAGGTCAAGAACACATTGAGATGGAAGTTTTGTATCATTAAAGTGTGTCGAATGATTAAAACCGAAGTAGTATACATGGTGAAAAGCACTGGGGGAGGTTGGACACACAAAGATCACAAAGAATAGACACCAAAACTTAACAAAAACTTGAAGTGAAAAACTATTTATACATCTTTAATACCCATGAAGTAGAGGACTCCACGAACTGTCAGTTCGTGCCCTGTAAAGTCCCACTTCATGACCAGTTCGCGACCCTACGAACTTCAGTCTGTTTTGACAATTTGAACAGTAGCGGCTACACAAGGTTCATGTTCTAATAGTTATAGCAATTCAATTATTTTGTATGTCCGCGTTATCGTCACGACAACGTACGGATTACAAAACCAATTATATATACTAAGATACATATATATACATACACACACATATATTTATCAGGTGACTATTCACCTTTTTAGTTTTTTTATTTATTTATTTTTAGCTATTTTGTCCTTTTAGCTTTTTTTAAGTGTTAGCCTGTTACATGGAAGTTTAGGCGGACGACATGTGACACGAAAAAAGAAAAAAAAATCTTTTATTTCTTATTATTTGTTTTTTTATCTAAGCGTAAAAATTTAACGTATGATTTTGTGTTCTAATGACATAGTTTCTAGGTCCACCACAAATTTTATCATTTAGTGACACATGCTTTTAGTAGCATTTAGTTTTTATGCCACTAATATAGGGTTTTAATGGCACATTATGTGTGCTACATTTGCTTGAGCCATAATTTTAGTGGCATTTATATTTTGTACCACTAATATAGGGTTTTGGTGGCATTTTAAGTGAGTCACTTACCCAACATACATTCTTATGGCTTTTATTTATATGCCACTAAGTGCATACAATATACTCGATGGATCACAACGCCCCCATCACGCTGAGTAACACCCCCCCCCCATGACGTGGTGGGGTGGCTCGATGAATCCCTGCCAAGAGTATAACGGGCGTGGTGAGGTGATAAAGTTGTTCAATGGCTAAAATATGACCGTGCTTTTAAATTATTATTTTTTATCATTTTAACCTATAAATACCCCATTTTAACCCATATTTGTGACAAATCTTCTTCTACTCATCTCTTTCTCTCTATATTTTATATATATAAAAAAAACCAGCCACCATGTATCTCAATCAAAACTTAAGCAACCAAAATAGAAACATCCAAAACCTATGGAATATGCCCACATTCACGGGGCAAACAAACCCGTTGTATACGGGTCAAACACCACCCCAAAATATTTACAACCCTAAGCCCACCTATGCTAACTACGGTCAATGGGGACATATCCCATCATCCCAAGTCCCATCGCCACAAGTCTTCCGACAATCTCACCCCCAAACGCCACTTTTTGAGCAAGATGTCGACGTTGAAGTAGTACCGAAAACGCAAGTTCCGGCTCGGGCCTAAAAATGACGAGGGAAAGGCAAACGATCGATGGAGGGCACGCAAGAACCGGAAGGAAAATTGAAGTAGGACACATCCGAAGAACTATATTTGGTTCAAGCTTACGTCGATACGTCCGAACACTCTAGATATGGTATTTATACTAAAACTTTATATTTTTATATTTTTTTAAAGTTTCTGTGTTCTTGTATTTTAATTATCTAATAGTTTATATTTTTATAAATTTAGGCAACTCTTAAACCAAAGAGGCGTTTTGGGATCGAGTTAGTAACAAATTCCACGAGAACCTCAAAACAAATGCAAAGCCTAGTGACGTTTCAAATTTTCATAACAACGACAAACTAAGCGGGATATGGACCCTTATGAAGACGAAATTTGTCAAGTTTCATGGCATAATAGCGGGAGTCGAGCGTAACTATCGAAGCGGTGCAAGTGACCTCGACTTGTTAAACATCGTCATTCGTTGTCATAGAGACGATCATAACTCGTCACCTCTCATTGAACATTATCAAATTTTGAGAAGGTCATCAAAATTTCATGAAATAATGGATGGTCCAAAAGCAAGCAAGAAACGCTCATTGTTGGATACGGACAGTCCCATGGGCTCGACATCCACGGGACGTTGCCAAATAAACCTTAACGATGATGCGGTCAATGTGGAGGTTTAAGAGGAACCTAATGTGTTGCTGAGGCCGGTGGGGAAAAAGAAGGCCATGCGGCAAGAAAGGGAAAAAGTTAAAGAGGATGCCTTCGTGGAACAAGTTCGCTTGTTTAACACTGAATAAACGAAACAAACTAAACTGAGGGAGGAAAAAAGTATGTCTTAAACAAATCTGTGTGTTCAGCATTGATACCACGAATATGACTGATGCACAATGAGAGTTGGTTGAGCTTGAGAAGGCCAAGATTATAAAAAAGTTGAAGAAACATTAGTTTATTTAGTTTATTTCTAGTAGTTGTAATTTTTATTTTATTTATTTTCTACTTTTTCTTCAAGTATTTGTAATTTCTATTTTTAAAATTAATGTAGTTTTGTTTTTATTTGTAATTTCAATATTAAAAAGGTAAAAGAAAAACAATTTAATATTGGCATAACACTACCCCACATGAAGTATACCCTTTGTATGTGGTAATTTTGTGTGGTCCAATCAGCGTCTTTGTGATAATCAAATCACACCACACTACATGAAGTATACCATAAGGCGCATGCCCTAAATCTATCCATTATTTTTCACTAAGAAACTTCCCTTCAAACAAATCCTTTTTTTTCCTTCTCACAAAAAACTTAACAAAGTTAAAGTTCAGGATTTAAAAATTAAAGGTAAATATGTATATATATATTTTTTCCTAATAAATAAATACAAGATAAGAGGAGCAATCATTACATACAAAATTTTAACTTATTATTACTAGCTTGTTAAAATTTCTCTCATACTTTTCACTACTAGAAAACCGAGCATTTGGGAGCTGATTTTACAACTGAAAAGTACATTCACAAAATTTATAACTGATACCGGTCGCGAAATTTACAATTGACTTTTTTGGGTCACAAAATAATAAAAAAATATATTTACAAGTTATTATTATTTAGTTTATTTATTTATTTATTTATTATTATTATTATTATTATTATTATTATTATTATTATTATTATTATTATTATTATTATTATTATTATTATTATTACTACCTATATATTATAGGGATGGTCAACACAGAAACACGTCTGTTTGGCTGCTTCCTGTGTTGACTTTTTGATCTAGATATATATAAACTATTCCATTACATTAACAAACGGATCAATTCGTGCAGTGGTTATACGCTTTGCTTACAGGGAGGGGACACGGGTTTGAAACCTGGGATCCCCATTTTCGGCCGGATTATTTTTCGTTTTACATATTCCTTGTACGTTATATAAATCGTTTCCACTTTATAAATCAACTGAGGTAGTGGCCTAGTAGTTGGAGGCTTTGGTTTATGATTTGTGGTCCTATGTTTGAATCCTAGGAACCCCATGTTTGCCGATTTTTTTTTCAGATAAAAAATGTTTATGTTATGTATATTCGCTCTATTTTTTTCTAATTTTTTTTCACTTCATTCATAATGGACTTTACGAATGGCACATAACGGACTTTTATCGTCGCAACGTGCCAATGCTTTAATTTTTTCTTCTTAAAGGCTTTTATGCTCTCTTTTTTTTTTTTGATTTTGTTTCCTTTGTTCATATTAGACTTTACGAATGATACATCACAAACTTCTCCTGTCACAACGCACGCCAATGCTTTTCACATTCAGAATCACCCGCCGCAATGCACGGGAAGTTCTCAACCAAGTTATTATTATCATCAAAATATTCCCTCTCATCCTCACCCACATCCTCATCTCAAATAAATAAAGGTAGTGAACATTAAATATTAATTTTTTAAACGTGGTAGTGAATAAGGGGATTAAGGGTAGTGAATAGGGGTGTCGAAAGTATCTGAACCTGATTAACCTGACTTAACCCGAACCTGAATAAGTTAATTCGGGGCGGGTCTAATAGGGCTTAAAAAGGTTTATCGGGTTAAGCGGGTTAACCCGACAAACCCGAAATGTAATTAGGATCGGGTCACGGGTTAATTTTTAAAATAAATTCGGATTACGGGTTAACCCGAATAACCCGAATATTGATAAGTTTATAATTTTTTTTTTTTTTTTTTTTTTTTTTTGCTTTTATATATTTTCATTTATAAACAAAATGAAGGTTACAACTCAGTCCGACATACGAGGCAAACGGGCAACAAGCTGCGCCGCAAGCCCTTTTTGAATAGCAAAACCTAAGCGGATAAAAACAAGTTTCTTAGCTCTAGGAGTCACTATATGTCCATGTATAACCTTCTGGATCCGCTCGAGCGTATCCGCAGCCTCTGACGCTAGGTGGCCGAACGTGTCAAAAGCAAATGGGACAAACACATGCTGATTCTCGAGACATGCCTTTTCGTGCTTGTCCACCTTACCCGCAGCCGCCTTAGCAGCAGCCTGCCCTGCCGTAAAGACCCCAGAGCCAAAGCCCGCAAGGGGAGAGACCCTAGTCAGATCGATGCAAGCGTGCTTCCCCCTTGACCACCCAAACACCAGGATGTCCGCCGGTCTAAGGGTCGAACGCCCCTCTTTTGGGTCAGTTAAGAAGTTGACGGGGGCTTCCTTCTTGGCTGAAATCCCAGCCTTTCTGAAAATGTCAAATAGCACATCCCGGACCCAGTCATGACGATACTTGAACCCTGGGAGATCCTTACAGTGAATCGCGTGCTCCCCAAACGAGTCCAAACACGCCTTGCGGCAAACAGGGCACTTCTCGTCCGCGGGAAAGAGGGGTATCATAAGTCGGTACTTGAGGATAGATCGGTATTCGACCGACGACATGCGTTGCCCGAGACCGTCAATGGGGAGAGCATGGAGGAAATCTTGGGCATGTGGTTGACGAAGACAGCTCCACACCGCTTTTTGCCTGACATTCAAATTAAACCGGGTTTCCATATCCAACACGGTTTTGCTGAAAAGGGCATTCGCCAAAACATGTTGGGGTTTTGGGGGGGCGGTGTCCTTGCTAGAGAAACCGCTAAGATCAAAACCCGGTACGATGTCACGCAGGGCAGCTAGAGCGAAAGTATAATCCGAGTCCATGCCACAGACCCCGCTCTCCCGCAAGATGTGGTCCTGCAGCCCCCAGGATTGGGCCCTGGACGCTACAAACGCATAAGACGAGGCCTCCATAGCCGAAGAAACCCCGAGCCCTCCGTGCCGGATAGGCAGGGAAGCGAGCCGCCACTGAAGGTCCCCAAAATAAGCCCCCCCACAGACCACGATGTTTTCAACAGTCTCGCGCAAGGTCTGATCAAAGCAGGAGGCCGCCCCTTGCACGCGGGCGGGGGGACAGGTCCGCAGGCCGAAAAAGAGCTTGGCGACACCCATGCAGGAGCGAAGCAGAAGGAGTTCGCACTGCGGGTCCCGCATCTTGGGAAGGAGGTGCATTAGAGCGGCAGCGTTAGAAGCCCTCTTGGACGCCAACCCCTCAATGAACCCACCATCCCTACTGACTGCCCCTCCAAGGAGCTTTACCCCTAGGGCCGGCCTACTGATGCCCGAGGGGAAGAGGCCCAGCCGATCCTTCCTCCCGTCGCAAGACGGCCAGAACAGCTCCGTCTTCTTGATATTGAGTTGCAAGCCCAGGGAGGGGCCGGTCTCCGAAATAATCCGCAAGGCTTTGGCCACTTCCTCGGAATCCCCAATGAGAGTGCCATCGTCAAGGTACCACGCGTGAAGGAGGAGGCGACATTTTCCTCGAATCTGGTGCGCAAGGGGGTGAAGAACAAGGGCAAACAGGAGAGGGCCCAAAGGGTCTCCCTGTTGCACCCCCGTAGTGGCCCAAATATGATCCCCCCCTAAGTATAGCCGCGCAGACTGACCGTAGAGAAAGTCGACCCATGGAGATATAGACGGGCACCTTAAACGCACTTCCCGGAGTAAGGCCGACCTATCCACTACGTTAAACGCGTTGGAGAAGTCAACCGTAAGCATAGCCAATGAGCTGTCATCATGTTTCTCCGCAACCAACCGGTTAACCGCATGTAGGATAGCCTCAGCTCCTCCAGGTACCCCAACCCCAAACTGAAAGTCCCCGAGATATTTAGCCATTTCCTTTCCGACGCCATTCATAGCAATTTTAGAAACCAGCCGCCGCCAGATGGTGCCGACAGCGATTGGCCGGATCCCGTTATCAGGCTTTAGCAGAGGTGTAAGAGGGGCCGACGCCACAAACTCGGCCAGCCCGAGAGGGCACCTCCCCCCCCAACCACAAATTGACTACCAAGGTAATAGCCCCGAGGAGGTCGTTAGCAATGGGAGACCCTTCCCCGCAGAGGCTGTCCAGAAGGTGTTGGGCCCGCAACCCATCCCTCCCGCACGAAGTCCCCTTGGGAAACGATTTAATGCAAGCCAAGACAACTTCGGTGGTAGCCACAAGTGGGGGCTCGGTATGGGGCTCAGACGGCAAGGAGGGGGGTGGTAACACAGGATGCTTCTCCTCCAAAACCCGAGTGGTGGCAGGTCCAAAAGGCGCAACCCCAGACGAAGATAGAACTTTAACGGCGGCAGTAAAGTGACCGTCCGCAATTTTCCGGATGCAACGGTTTATGTTGGACCCCTCCGCAGCCGACCTATCAGAAATCGCGCCCGGAGGCCCCCCTGGCCCACAAACGGGGGTTTCAAGGATGTTATCAATCAGCTGGTCAATCCCCTCCGCGCCCCCCCAAGTAGAAATGGAGGCCATGATGGAACGACATTGCAAGGCTTTGCGGTTCCCAGAGCGAGCCTCTTGGCGCGTTTTAGGGTTAAAAACCCTCAGCGTGCACCTAGGAAGAATAAGCAACCGAACCCAGGCCTCAATAGAATCGGGGTGAGCAGCCACCTGAAGCAGAGCAGTTTTAAGGGCCTGGGAGAAGGCCATGCGACAACTGAGAGGTAAACTCTTAACAGTGGTGACACGGGCCTTGAAGATCTTATCCAGGAGTTCCCTATCCAAAGGCCTCCCACCCCCTACATTGACAGGGCCAATCCCAGGCGAGTCAACAAGGCCAAGGGGGATGGGGATCTCGGTGATATGCCTGGCTTCGCCTTCCGAAGGATTGATAAAACGAGAAACCCCGTCCTCGTGGTGGCACAAGCGGCTGACATGGTGAATTTTCATGCACCGACCACACAACCAAGAGTCAAGGGCCTTTAGGACATCTTCCAAGCCTAGAAACACTCCGAGATCCACCGAGAGGGTGCCCCGCAACGCGTCACAACGCTCATCACTGTTAAGGTGCGAGGTTTTAAGGTGGGCGACAAGGCGTGAGAAACCTTTGGCCCCGAACTCTCTATCACAATGCTGGAGAGATCGAAGGGGGCACCTCACCAAACGACTAGGCAACACCGAGGGGGTGGCCATAAAAACAGACACGGACCGAGGAGGACCGTGTAAGAAAAAACCGCGAGGGAGTGCTAAGCAAGCACACCAGCGGAGGGGGGGGGGGGGGGGACCAACGCGCAAAGTTGGCTACCCCGGGCGAGACCACACAAACGAGTTACATGAAAACCCCGCAATAACCCACAAACAACGGCGGACCAAGGATGACCCCAAACTTGTAGTTAATATAAAAATTTGAGTATTCACAAGTGAACGGACTATAAAAATTCTTGCTTCAAAACACAAGATATACCCACAAACACCAAAGGTGGCGGCGGACCAGAGGAGCGCCGGCGGACCAAAGGCGGCGGACCAGAGGAGCGCCGGTAGACCAAGGCGGCGGACCAGAAAAGGGAGGAGTGCCGGACCAAACAGCGGCGGAGCAGAGGAGGCGCGGACCAGTTCAAACTGGTCCGGCGACCCGTTGGGGGAACTGGTCCGGTGGCCAAGCAGGTGGCGGCGAGCAGGGAGGAGGAGGACGGAGGAGGGCGGAGGGAGGGCGTCGGTCGGCCGGCGAAGGGACGGAGAAGAGAGAGGGCGGAGGGCGGCCGGAGGAGGAGGGTGAAGGGTGAAGGATAAATAGAAGAGATGAGGTTAAGTTATGCCTAAAATTTATAACCAAGTTTAACATTGTTTTGTAAAACAAAATTTAAACTTTTTAAACCCTACTACTGTATCTACGTCACCATTAAACAAAAAGGATTTGCAAGTAAATTCTCTATTTCTCACCTACGATTTGTAACCTCTATCTCTACACACCTACTCACGTGAGTATTTTTTCTAAGTTCTTATCTCATTTTTTAAGTTCTTATAATGTCAATTAAATGATTAAAACAACATTATAATCATGATTTCTCAGATTCTTTTTTCTTACGGCCCATATCCATTCGCATGTTCATATCCTAAGATATGGGGACTTGCATTATTAACTTACAACAAGTGAAAAATGTGTCTGTATATAAAACCTGACTAACCCGATTAGCCCGATCTTAATAACCCAAAATCCGACTAACCCGAACCTTACTAACCCGAATCTTGGTAAGGTCGGGTTGTAAGTGAGATTTTTGAAAAAAAAAAGCCCGACTAACCCTACCCTAATAACACGAAATCCGATCGGGTTGACCCGATTAACACCCCTAAATTCCAAAGCCAATAAGAACTGAAAAAGCCAATAAGAAAAATTCCAAATATAATTTAGGTAAAATCGAGTACCGGTACCGTATATGTTCGGACGGTACCGGGACCGGTACGTTACTGATACTCGGTGCTAAAAGCTCATCCCTAGTTACATATCATATATATCTGATGTACGCCTCACCTTCTAGATACATATATTTGATGTATGCTAACTTTGAGGCTTTGACAAAGAATATGCACTATTAATTATATTTGACTAACTTAAATGAAGAGAGATGTAAAGATACCTTTGACAGCCATTGAAGACTGTAGGAAGAGTGGACGAAATTGAGACTTTCAATAGCAAAAAGCCTGCCAAAAAACGACCCAGGCACCCCAGTGAAATAGCATTTCGGTTGATGGTTTTCATCGGTTGAGTTCACTTGGAGTTCTTGTAATGCGACGAAAATGGTGTTGAAATCATTGGTTGGCAGATCGTTTAAGTTGATTTCAACTTCAGGAGGTTTGAAGCCCATTTCAAGGCTAGTCTTTGCGACTGCATTGATCACCATAGATCCCACTAGAAGTGTGTTTGGTCCCGATGAACATCCGAGATCAGCCATAACTAGGGTTTTGGGATATTTGAGGTTGCTCATGTGACACAAGTCACTTATTGTTTGTTCTATTACCCCTTTGGTTTTCATTATTCCCATTCTCTATTACAAAGACAGAGGTTCAATTCATTAGTTTCATTACTTAACATGTTTCTTTGTTTTTTAATTACTTGATGGTGGATAAAATCTAACAATTGGCTCTTTACTCTTTAATTATAAGATGGGAGAGATATTTTCCCAAGAACCTTAAAATAAATGGTTGTCCAAAGTAAATATTAACGAACAGAGGGAATGGGAATAGACCCTCCCCTATTTTATTTGCTTAAAAATTAGAAAATCAAATAAAACTATATTAAATGAAGGCTATTTGGGTAATTTGACATTCTTTTTTTTTCTGTATTTTATTCTTTATTTTTCAGTTCACATATATCCACATAATAAGTTTATAAAAAAAAATTGTCCATATTTGTCCGACTATGTTGCATATATGCAACATAGCATGTTGCATGCATGTAACATTGTATGTTGCATATACAACGTAAACAACACAGTACATACTATGTTGCCTATATGCAACGTAAACAACATACAATGTTGCATATATGCAACATAGTCGGACGAACCCAAAAAAAAAAGAACGTTTTTTAGGGTTTTTTTTAAAGGGAGTGAGGTGGCAATTAGGTGGATAGACACGAATTTTTTTTTAAAAAAAGAGCACAAAAATTCTCTAAATAGCCTTCATTTAATATAGTTTTCCTTTAATTTCCAGTTTTTCAATTAAAACTTAGTTTCCATTGAACTTAACCCCATATATATATATATATATATATATATAGGGGAAGGGTCATGCGAAAACACTATTTTTTTGTGAGAACTGCGTAAACAAATCTTAAAACCTACATAATTTTTTCATACGTTAATGTTTTTTAAAAAAATTTGCACCAAAAGTCTTAAAATTATGTTATCTTTAATCCTATAAATGTTTTAAAAAACTTAACGCTTTTTTTATTTTTTTTAATTTTTTTTGTGTGGTGCACATGTGCATCACAAAAAAAAACTTATACTTTTAGTATGAGTTAATATTTTATTTTTCTTAGTCGCACCATATGTCATATATTTTCACCATTTTTTTGCGTTTTTGTTGAATGATGCACATGTGCATCATACAAAAAAAAAACGCTCATACATGTGATATACATTAATAGGTTTAAAAAGAAATTGCACCCTAAATCTTATAGTTGTGTTATCTTTAGATTTAAAGAAAAAAAAATAACATTTTATAACTTTTTTTAATTATATGATGCACATGTGCATCACAGCGGAAATATTTTGCTCC